>JAPXFY010000017.1:7710525-7735525 GCA_030674185.1 Monoplex corrugatus | reverse complement strand
TTCATTTTTAGCATGTGTGTTGTGTGTGTGTGTGTGTGTGTGTGTGTGTGTGGTGTGTGTGTGTGTGTGTGTGTGGTGGTGTGGTGTGTGTGTGTGTGGTGTGTGTGTGTGTGAGAGTGTGTGTGTGTGTATGTGCGTGTGTGTGTGTGTTTATCTCATGTATTTTCTTGTCTTGTCTTTTTGAACTGTAATTTAGGCTTGGTGTGTATCGTGATTGCACAGCGTTTGTGAAGTCTAGACATAAAAAGTACCTCCCAACAAGCTCTGCTTCAAAGGGAGGAGGGTGGTGTGGAAACACCAAGAAATCAAATAGGTCATTGATCATCATCATCATCATCAGTGCCCTGCGCGTAGCGTTGGCGATCATGGACTTCCACCATTTTATTCGTGCGCCCTAAGCATCCTAACCTCCTTGTCTCAGCCACTCCGCAGTCCGTCTAGCATTTTCCCCTGGGCTACTGGTGCTCTCTTTCCTCCAAGGTGTTCCGTTGTGATCAGTGACTCCAAATCCCTTCACAAAAAACGGCTAGAATGTTGCCTGTTTTCTAATCTTGTTGTACTGTTGTACGGATATGAGGCGTGGACAGTCAAAAAACAAAGCCAGGAGCAGGATTGAGGCAACCGAGATGGGTTTCTAAAAAGAATGTCAGGAGTCCATGGGACAGCAAAGAAAAAAACAGGAGGTAGGTTTTGGAAACACAAAGAAATCAAACAGGAGGCAGGGTGTGAAACACAAAGAAATCAAACAGGAGGTAGGGTGTGGAAACACAAAGAAATCAAACAGGAGGTAGGGTGTGAAACAAAGAAATCAAACAGGAGGTAGGGTGTGGAAACACAAGAAATCAAACAGGAGGTAGGGTGTGGAAACACAAAGAAATCAAACAGGAGGTAGGGTGTGAAACACAAAGAAATCAAACAGGAGGTAGGGTGTGGAAACACAAAGAAATCAAACAGGAGGTAGGGTGTAGAAACACAAGAAATCAAACAGGAGGTAGGGTGTGGAAACACAAAGAAATCAAAACAGGAGGTATGGCGGTGGAAACACCCAAGAAATCAAACAGGAGGCAGGGTGTAGAAACACACAAGAAATCAAACAGGAGGAGGGTGTGAAACACAAGAAATCAAACAGGAGGTAGGGTGTGGAAACACCAAGAAATCAAACAGGAGGTAGGGTGTGGAAACACCAAGAAATCAAACAGGAGGAGTGTGGAAACACAAAGAAATAAACAGGAGACAATGAGAGGTACAGAAATACCGAAGGACAACTTGAACAGACTGCTCCTCCAGACATGTCACAGTCATCTTGGCTTTCATGGCATTAGAGTTGTCATGGAACTGGAGTTCGGAGATTGTTCAAGAGAACTTCATCACATTGGAACAATTTTATATGCGTTCAGCCAAATATGCCAGTAATCATCTGGCAGATCCCTTCGGCCTGCGCAAAACTCCATATGCTGGTAAGGTCTGGAAACTTGGAGAATGGAGTGGACGACAGGATCTAGGAAACACTAACACGACCAGAATGATTGCAAAATTAACCCTTTGACTCCCGCACCCTGTCCACCAGCATTCTGCATTGTCCACCGTACAAGCAAAGCAAAAACTTAACCCTCTGATTCCCTCACCCTATATACACCACCTTCGCGTAAGAAGCTGGTGGAAAGGGTGAAGGAGTCAAAAGGTTTAATTTTTTTGCAGTTGGTGGATAGCGTCAAAGGGTTAAGACGGGCAACGAACGGGCCAAGTTTTGTGTCGCAGGTTGGGGCTGAATTTGAGGATACATCACATTTTGGGTCCGTGACTATTAACAGAACAGGCCAGCCTGCATTAAAAACAAAATGTGGCCCGCCTAAGGGTCAAACTCAAGACCCCGCATTATCACCATAGTGCTCTAATATGAGTTCTTGAATGTCATATAGAACCAATACTGTTGTACGGATGTGAGGCGTGGACAGTCAACAAACAAAGCCAGAACAAGATTGAGGCAGCCGAGATGTGGTTTCTAAGAAGAATGTTGAGAGTTCCATGGACAGCAAAGAAAACAAACGAGACAGTCTTGATGGAGGCAGACACAAGTAGATCACTTCATAAGGAAGATTAGGAAAAAACAGGCAACATTTAGAGGCCATTTTATGAGGAAGGGGGATTTGGAGCACCTGGTCACAACGGGAAAGCTGGAGGGAAAGAGAGCACCAGATAGACCCAGGGAGAAAATGCTGGACGGACTTGCAGAATGGCTGGGGACGGGGAGGGTGGGGGAGATGCTAGGGGCAACGAGAGATAGAGGCAGATGGAAGTCCATGATCGCCAACGCCATGCGGCAGGGCACCTGATGATGATGATGATGCTCTAATATGCAAGATGACCGCTTAGCTGGTACCGATATTTCACCACAGTGCACAGATGAACTGCATACGTTTTAAGTCAAAAACGGTTCCTACGTAATATCTTGCACTCAAGGTAGACTGTTCAGACAGAACACAGGCAAAGTGATTGACACTGACAGAGCCTTTGGAGTTGGAAGAACACAGACAAAAGGCAAAAGCCTTTTCCAGTTCCAAAATCGACGCCACAGTACAAAGCCTTTCATTATGACAGTCCAACCCACATCTGATCTGTAATTTTGGAATGCCGAAATTAGTATTATCGTTATTATTGTTATTATTTCTTTCTTCTTTATTATTATTATATACATATGAAATGTAAGTGATGATTGTGTAATACGCACATGTACATACAGAGAGAGAGAGAGAGAGAGAGAGAGAGAGAGAGAGAGAGAGTGTGTGTGTGTGTGTGTGTGTGTGTGTGTGTGTGAGAGAGAGAGAGAGAGAGAGAGAGAGAGACAGAGACAGAGACAGACAGACAGACGACAGAGACAGAGACAGAACTTAGGTGCTGATCTGTCCGAGCAAAAAATATGTACACATACATGCATACACACACGTACACACACATACACACACAACCAACATACACACACGCACGTACGTACACACACACACACACATACACACACGCACGTACGTACACACACACACACACACACACACACACACACGATCACCACCTTAACAAACACCACCTGACCAGCACCAAAATGTCTTTCTACACTCTCTTTCCACACGGTTACCTGCCAGAATACTGTGTCTCAAAATAATAAAGAAGACAGATATATAATTCTGGTCGAAAACCCACGTACACAAGCAGGTCGAAACCAAGCCGCTTACACACATACACACACGTACTTACGTACCTACCTATCTACATACATACACACACACAAAATACATACATACATACATACATATACAGGGGGGTGTAAAAGTAAGTATACAGTTATGAAGAAAGAAAACACGAACAATACTCACTGCATTTATTATACAAACAGATGAATTTGCATATATGTAATAACAAGCACAGCCTTAATCCCTCAGATACTCAAACTGCTTGCCGTAATAAGGCCAAAAAACTTACTGTGCTAATAATTTTAATGAATCAAGCATTATAATAATGATGTGATACTTGCTGTATACCTACTTTTGCACCCCCCTGTATACATACAGACGTACGTACGTATGTACGCACGTACACAGGCCTACATACATACATACATACGTACATACACACACATACATAACATAGATACGTACGTACTTTCGTACAAACGAACATACATACATATATACTACATAACACACACACACACACACACACACACAATCTCCACAATCCCTCCCCCCCCCCCCCCCCCCCCAAACATCTCATCGACACTAAAACCAGACGTCTTCCCACACTGTGCCAAAACCACACTGTACACACTGTCCACCATCCCAACAATACCTTACCAACACCAAAACATCTTCATGCGCTCAGCTTATGGAGCCTACTACACACACACACACACACACACACACACACACACACACACACACACACACACACAAATAGAAACCGAACCTAACTCCTCATAGTATCAGACCAAACAGACGAACTAACAGATGGTGTAAATACTACACTCTGAACACTTTCCTGCCGTCAGCAAGGCGTACTGATTAACCCGAGAGAGTTAGAAGCCACACACATACATAACGTACATGCACAAACACATACACAAACATACACGCACGTATATACGTATACACACACACACACAACACACACACACACACACACACACACACACACACACAACACAAACACAACACGCAAACACACACAAAGTCTAGATTCCCAAAAGTTTTGTTTTCTGGTGTCAGCGGCGTCAGCGCGTATCGAATTTATTCCGAGTATCCTGACAGACCGAAATTGAAACTTGTTTTGTGCACAACACACGCACACACACACAGGACACACACACACACACTCACACACACACACACACACTCTCCACACACACACACACACACACACACACACACACACAGAGGCACGCACGTACGCATGCTCGCGCGCACACACATATAAAGTCTGGATTCCCACAGGTCCTGTTTTCTATATTCATATTTTAGATCCCTAAAAGTCTTCGTTTCTTCGCTGAAAGTCACGAGTTTGTTTTCTGCAAATATATTCTTGATTACAAAACGTCCTAGTATCTGCAATAATAATTTAGATCCAAAAAGGTCTTGATTTCTATATTCTACATCCTAAATTGTTTTTCCATTACATTCAACATCCCAAACCGCCTTTCTTTCTAATTATATCTGAAGCCATAAAAGATCTCGATTAACGACTAAAGACTTGGTCTTAATAGCAGGGCTTAAAACAGGAGGAGGAAAAAAACACTGAAACTAGGGAGGTCCGGGGGCATGCTCCCCCGAGAAATTCTTTTTAAAAACCAAGTGTAAATCTATGCCATTTCGCGCTTTCTGGTCATAATTTCAAGAGATATTTAGTGCATAAAAATTGCTGTAAACACATAATTATTACAGGAAGATATATTTGGGAAAAGGGGAGAAGGGGTTAAAAACACAATAATAATAAAATGAACACTCACCCTTTAACTTGAGTGTTTTACAGGTGTTCACCAACTGTAGTCTTTGGATGAAATCTCACTTCTTGGGTTGCTCAATAAGTTTCACTTTTCAGGTTTAAATGATCACACAATATCAAGTTTGAAGTTGGAGCACACAAAGTCAGTAATTGCATCATTTTTTATTTTTCCAAGAAGTCCGACCGGAAACGTTTTCCAAGAAAAATCAGGGGCCATAACTTGCGCGCCGTTGCTATACCAGAACGCTTGCAAGCCGATCACGGATGCCTTGCTCCTTTCGTTTTTTTTTGTTTTTTTTTTGTGTGTGTGTTTTTTTTGTTTGTTTGTTTTTGTTGTTTTTTTTACAAACCGAAATCGCGGAATTCCGCCCAGACGCGGAACGTTTTAAGCCCTGTCATAGTTTTCTGCAACAATAGCCAAGAGCTCGAAACAACATTTTGCAGGTACGTTTACATTCTCAAAAACATCTTGGATTCTGCATGTCCTCGAAGTTACTGTTTCTGCAATCACATTACAGACTCCAAGAAGTCTTGGTTTCTGCAGTTATATTCTACATCCCTACTCTGTAGTTCTACATGCACAGATATTCCAGATCGTTAGACATCTCGTTTTCTGTACCTGTATTTGTTGAAGATAACCAACTGACAGAAAAACAGAGAGAGAGGGAGAGGGAGAGAGGAGGAGAGAGAGAGAGAGAGAGAGAGAGAGAGAGAGAGAGAGAGAGAGACAGACAGACAGACAGAGACAGGGGAAGAGAAAGGGAGAGATAGATAAGATAGAAAGAGACAGACAGACAGAGACAGAGACAGACTGAGAGGAGAGGACAGGACAGGACAGGACAAGACAGGACAAGAGGTAGAAAGATACATAGATACAGAGATAGACAGATAGATAGACAGACAGACAGACAGACAGAGAGGACAGGACAGGACAGAAGACAAGAGGTAGATAGATAGATAGATACATAGATACTAGATAGATAGATAGATAGATATATAGATAGATAGATAGACAGATAGATAAGCTAGATAGATAAATAGATACAGACAGACAGACAGACACACACACACACACACACACACAACAACACAGAAGACAGAACGTGTGTGCGCGTGCGCCTGTGTGTATGTGTGTGTGTGTATGCGTGCGTGCGCGCGCGTGCATACGTGCACGCGTTTGTGACATACACAATGACTAAAATCTACATTACCTTCTGATGCTGGCCTGTGGTGGCAGCCACTTTAGCCATTCCTCCAAGCACACGGGACTGCCCTAGTCTGTCTGCTGTCTCTGTCATGATGCTGTGAGCTGACTCGTAGCGGGGCTGTGCTCTCTGTGCATTCATCATCATCATCATCACATCATCATCATCACCATCATCATTTATCAACAACAACATCATCATCATCATCATTATCATCTTCGTCGTTCTTTCTGTCTCATCATCATCATCATACCCTCATCATCATCATCGTTGTTCCTCTCTTTGTTGTCGTCATCATCATCTTTTTTTTTTCCAGCAACAACTCAGTGATAGCATCGTCATCGTCGTCGTCACTGTCATAATCGTCGTAGGCATCGTCATCATCATTTACCTTCGAAATCGTCTTGTCACGTCATGATCATCATTATCGTTACCATAAAGTTTATTTTGTTTTTTATGTACTTCAAGTGTGTCACTTTGAGGCCTTATGGTTTAAGGACAAACTGCAGGAACTACTACTACTACTACTACTACTACAGATAATAGTAATGATAATAATAATAATGATAATGATATTTGTAAGGCGCCAAATCTATCATATACAAATCAAATCAAAACGGTCATAAATAATAAAGATAACATTTATGGAGTTCATAATGTTCCCTTTCACGAGAGAGAGAGAGAGAGAGAGAGAGAGAGAGAGAGAGAGGAGAGAAGGAGGAGGGAGGGAGAGAGACAGAGTGACAGAGAGAGAGAGAGAGAGAGAGAGAGAGAGAGAGAGAGAGAGATTTCATGTCAACTGGAGGTGTGTGTGTGTGTGTGTTGTGTGTGTGTGTGTGTACGTGTGCGTACCTACGTACGTAGTGTGTGTGTGCGTGTGTGTGTATGTGTGTGTGTGTGTCGCGCGCGCGCGCGCCGCGCGTGTGTGTGTGTGTGTGTGTGTGTGTGTAGTGTGTGTGTTGTGTGTTACGTGAATGCGAGCGTGTGCATGAGTGCATGGAAGACACAAATGCGTAAGCAAGGTTTCCTCATGAACAGTCGAAAGCATACCTTTGGAAAGTAAAGTCTAGGTCACACTCACAGGGACGTAAAAGATGCCTAAAATCAGCACTTTTTCGAGGATGATGTGTGAACAACACTTTCTCAGCAACTTCTGTTAATAAAGAAAAATCTGTTTTCACTGTTGTTGCAATCTGCCATTGTCTATTATTACCCTCGATGCACGTCAAGTGTAGTTTTCATTTTTAAGCAAAACTTCTTCAAAGTCACCATGACCGTGAGAAGTACACTTCTGGATTTTCTGCCATAGATTTGTACAAAAAAATTCGTTCATTCTGGTAGTGTGAATTTCAAGACTTTGATAGGATTTCGCGCAAGGTATTCATCACTGGCAGGTTTGGGTGGAACGCATGTGGAAGTCTTCGAATGCGATGACATTCTTCTGCACAAACGCTTAAGTCCCAACTACAGATTTCAATTCTGAACCTTTGACTCCGGCACCCTATCCACCAACCGCAAAAACTTAACTACTATTGAGGTCAAAGGTTCAGTTTTTGCTTTGCTAGCATGCTTGACAATGCGGAGTCAAAGGGTTAACAGCTATGGACTCACCTCCATGTCACAACGCTTTCTGTGGATGTCAGCAAAGCAGAAGAGACACTCAGCCTGGACCGGGCGATCACCGTGCACCAAGGCTACCTTCATGGCGTCCTGAAATGGGAAAAAAAAAACATCATCATTATCAAAATCACCATTATCATCATCGTCATCGTCATCATCATCATCATTCATCTCATTTCATCGTCGTCGTCGTCGTCATGACCATCAAAAATTGCTACAACAATAATAAGAAGACAAGAGAGAAGAAGAAGAAGAAGAAGAAGAAGAAGACGAAGAAGAAGAAAGGAAGTAGAGAAGAAGAAGAGGAAGAAGAAGAAGAAGAAGAAGAAGTAGAAGTAGAAGAAGAAGAAGACGAAGAAGAAGAAAAGAAGTAGGAGAAGAAGAAGAGGAAAGAAGAAGAAGAAGAAGAAGAAGAAGAAGAAGAGAAGAAGAAGAAGAGAAGAAGAAGAAGAAGAGAAGAAGAAGAAGAAGAAGAAGAAGAAGAGAAGAAGAAGAAGAAGAAGAAGAAGAAGAAGAAGAAGAAGAAGAAGAAGAAGAAGAAGAAGAAGAAGAAGAAGAAGAAGAAGAAGAAGAAGAAAGAAGAAGAAGAAGAAGAAGAAGAAGAAGAAGAAGAAGAAGAAGAAGAAGAAGAAGAAGAAGAAGAAGAAGAAGAAGAAGAAGAAGAAGAAGAAGAAGAAGAAGAGAAGAAGAAGAAGAAGAAGAAGAAGAAGAAGAAGAAGAAAAGAAGAAGAAGAAGAAAAGAAGAAGAGAAGAGAGAGAAGAAGAAGAAGAAGAAAGAAGAAGAAGAAGAAGAAAGAAGACGACGAGAGAAGAAGAAGAAGAAGAGAAGAAGAAGAAGAAGAAGAAGAAGAAGAAGAAGAAGAAGAAGAAGAAGAAGACGAAGACGAGACGAAAAGAAGAAGAGAAGAGAAGACGACGAAGAAGAAGAAGAGAGAAGAAGACGAAGAAAAGAAGAAGAAGAAGCAGAAGACGAAGAGAGAAGAAGAAGAAGAAAGAAGAAGAAGAAGAAGAAGAAGAAGAAGAAGAAGAAGAAAGAAGAAGAAGAAAGAAGAAGAAGAAGAAGAAGAAGAAGAAGAAAGAAGAAGAAGATGATGATAGACAAGATTAACGAAAAGGACGATTTTATAATCTCAATAAGAATAATTCCTGAAGGTATAGAAACATGACAGAAACTGACATTGGACACACAATCTCATCAAAACGTAGTTTAATTCAGATCATATACGGTTTTTAATACAATCACCATACTGTGATAATAAGAACGAAACGTATGGTTTAAAATGAAATCCAAGTTAAAACATTATACACAAATACGCACCATCACCACACCACACACACACACACATACACACACACACACACACACACACACACACACACACAACACACACAACAAATATCGTCCTTGCATTTTCCTGTCCACACGCATGTCCACTATTACAATGCATATACAGTGTTTAAAGACATTCTTCAGTACACACAAATCATGAAGAAACTTAAAGGAGGAATGTACAGAAAAAATGTATTAACCATATGCGCGTATCACTTCAGTCTCTTGAGTATATGAACTCCCAGCTATCCAGAAAAGAGAGGAAGGTTTCTATGGCACTGAGATCTCCACTACCCACTTTGACAATTAAAACAATCAGCATCTCATTTGACAATTTAAAAAAAAAAGCATATGTAGAAAACATCGAATTAAGCATAAGTAACAAATGCACCCTCACACACATCCACACACATCCACGCCCCACTACCCACCCCCACACACACACATATTATGAGTCGGTTTCAAAGAAATGACACCATTATCTATCTAGTCATTCAAAAGTTTTTACTCTATTTATCATGCATTTCACTTTCATTTGATCATTTGTGCGACAGGATCGGTAAGGAGGTTGGAATCATGGGTTAAGACAGAGAAGCCATAATAACAATCTACCCACACAGAGAGAAGACAATATGCTCTCTATAATTGTCCATTGCTTTTATTCTTTCTCCCCATTTATAGCCATGAGTGTTGTGTGTGTGTGTGTGTGTGTGTGTGTGTGTGTGTGTGTGTGTGTGTGTTGTGGGTGCGTGCGTGTGTTGCGTGTGTGTGGCGTGCGTGCGTGTGTGTCTGTTTCAGCGCTTAGATTTGATTTTATCAAGATTTTGCGCTATATAGATATTGTAATTATTATTATTATTATTATTATTATAATTATTATTGCCGCTATGAAAGTTACGCTTCGTGGTTCTGTGCGCTTTTCGCATGACTATGATGTTGAAAACAGGCTTATCTCATTCAGAATTGTACAGTCTGGACATGCACAAAACTAAACCAAACATTGATGACAATTTGCATATATCACAGTCAGCGTAGCGAAGTGATCGGCACAACGGGCTACTGACTGGGAGGTGCTAGCATCATCACTTTATCATCCCCACTGTCTTCTTCTTCTTCTTCTCTCATCTTCTCATCTCATCATCATCATCATCATCATCATCATCATCATCATCACATCAGCAGCAGCAGCAGCATACGCCCTGCCGCATGGCATTGGCGATCATGGCCTTCCACACCAATCTATCCTTCGTCGTTGCAATAGATCTCCCTCCCTCTCCAGTGGTGTTGGTATACATTTTTGCTGGGTTCCGTCACATTGTGGACTTTATTGGAATGAAGTTTCGGACAAATTAGCAAAAGACGGTGCATCCAATAATGCAAATACCGTAACTTTCCATAACATACGACTGTCAGTTCATGAAATTGGTTCTGTTAGAATGTTCACTTTATACAAATTTTTCCAATACTCAAAGCCTGATACCTAACTGCCCCAGAGAGCTAGCGTCCTTGATATACAAACTAAGGCTTAACTCTTGGAAAACAAAATATACACAGAATGTATGTATTTGTTCAAAAGCATTATCTGTCCACCATCTGCTCTTTGAATGTCCTATTTTACCTACGACATAGAGAAATAACAATCTCGATTTTTCATGTACTGACTCTAGAGATATCCTTTACAACAAAAATAATGATATTTTTTCGGTAGTCCAGCTGATTCTCAGATCCCCTGTTGGCAGATTGTTATGAAGAGTTAATTAATTGTTGTTTAGTTATTGATGACACTGTTAACTTAATGTTCTGAATTCTTAACTGTTATTGTTCCCCTTCTTACATTCAAACTATCACTACCCCTTCCCATCCCCGTCCCCCACCCGTCTTTTTTTTTCCCTCCCTATGTATTATTATATATTTAATATTATGTTTTGTGTGTGTGTGTGTGTGTGTGTGTGTGTGTGGTGTGTGTGTGTAAGTGTGTGTTGTGTGTTGTGTGTGTGTGTGTGTATGTGTGTGTGTGTGGTGTCTAAAATCACTATTGTGAACAGACATTAAATAAAGATTCCATCCATCCCTCCCTCTCTGTCTTCATCCACTCCGCAAGCCGTCCAATATTTTCTCCCTGGGTCTACCTGATGCTCTTTTCCCTTCCAGCTTTCCTGTTGTGACTAGGTGCTCTAATTTCTCTTGCCTCATAAAATGTCCAATAAACGTTGCTTGTCTTTTGCAATTAATGTCCTTCATTAATATGGTCCCAGTATGTTGCGTTTGGAGGTGTGTTTGAGAACTAAAATGAACGGCGTGAGGGTACTGACACAGAGGAGGCGCAAACGAGAAGGGGAAAGACGGGGGGAGGGGGGGGGGGGACGGAGATCTGCACTTATCAGGGCAAGATCATTAGACTATGAGACAGCTAGCTAGACGTTTATTTTCTCTCTGTGAAAAATGAATGCAAAAAAGAAAAATTACACGTACACAATTTGCGAAATGCTGACATTGGAAACTGCTGCATTTCTTAATAATTTACATGGTCAAAATTTTTTTGATAATCTGAACAATCGATTCTAACTTAATAAAAACAAAACAACAAATAACAACAACAACAACAGCAGAGGCAGAAGCGGCAGCAGCAGCAGCAGCGCAGCAGCAGCAGCAGCACCACCACCACCACACCACCACCACCAACAACAAATCGTTCACAAGTAGTCAAGAAATCCTTCTTCGAAGATTGAAGTTTGTATAACGACAACGATAAACAACCTCTCACACAACAACACACCTCCACACACACACACACACACACACACACACACACACACATACACTACACACACACAACACACACACACACACCACACACACACACACCACACACACACACACACACACACACACACACACACACACACACACACACACACACACACACACACACAACACCATCCTTTTGGTCGAAATAAAGCAACCTCACGCTCATCCCTTGAAAAAAAAAATCCACACACATACAGATCGGTAAAGTGCTGTTAAGTGTTTCCCCGAAGAGCAAAATACCAACAGACATTTCAACCACACTGAGAGCTCTGTTTATTTGGTAAACATTACACGCTGAAAAACAAGGTAACAGCACAACGACAGCTCTGATTCAGGGAACTCTTGCTGTGACCCGTTTACAGACCATTTTATCGGTTTATTCGCTTACAGCTGCGATTATTTATTCGAGAATGAAGGGAGGCGGTGTGAGATTTCTTAAAGAATTACGCAGTGCTCTCTAGCATTTTTTCTCTCCCTCCTTCTTTGTAATGCAAGCGCGTCTATTTTCAGTACGAGTCCTTTACACAACAGGCATATATATATACCTTTAGATTACCGGCTCGTGAGTTCCTCGAAGATTAAAAAAAAATGATATGTCTGTCTGTCTCAAAAGAAAAAAAAGTGTTTTGCAGAGATTGCGCAAATGTCTGTGGGTGGATCTTTAACAGATTTGGACCAAGGATCCTGACCATTCTTGTTGATGTCTTTCTTCTTCTCTTCTTCTCTCTCCTTCTCTTCTTCTCTTCTTCTTCGCAATCTCTTCTTCGCAATTCTTCTTCTCGCAATTCTTCTTCGCAATTCTTCTTCTTCGCAATTCTTCTTCTTCGCAATTCTTCTTCTTCTCTTCTTCTTGCATTCTCTCTTCTTCTTCTTCTTCGTTCTTCTTCTTCTTCTTCTTCTTCTCTTCTTCTTCCATTCTTCTTCTTCTTCTTCTTCTTGCAATTCTTCTTCTTCGCAATTCTTCTTCTTCTTCTTCGCAATTCTTCTTCTTCGCAATTCTTCTTCGCAATTCTTCTTCTTCGCAATTCTTCTTCTTCGCAATTCTTCTTCGCAATTCTTCTTCTTCTTCTTCGCAATTCTTCTTCTTCTTCTTCTTCCTCTTCCTCTTCTTTTCTTCTTCTTCTTCTTCCTCTTCTTCTTCTTCTTCTTCTCCTTCTTTAACTCCTTCAGAATCATTGGGGCGTCACACTAAAAGAAATGTTCACCACACCCTTCCAGCTCTGTCGGTTGTGTGCCAAAAGCCAGGGTCTTTGCAAATGGTTTCTCTGTCCATTACACAACGTTGTAAATCCATCATCTTTGTTTGCTTGTTTGTTTATTTGTTTGTTTGTGTTTGTTTTGTCTCTTTCTCTGTCTCCATCACTCAACAGTTCCTTGGGGATTGTTTAAGCACGGCTATTGAATCTTTTTACATGTCCATACCAATTCTTTCTTAACTGAAGTCAGCAGATTTTCATATGGTCTAATAGGCTGTCTTAAGCCCTGATATGGCTCTAGAAGTCGGCTGGGATATAAGCAATATGAACTGCTTGATGGTATGGTGCGCTTTTCACTGATGACATGATCAGCATATCCGATGTTAAGTATCCTTCGATAGCACATCATTTCCATGGCCATTAGGGATTTAAAACACACACACACACACACAACACACACACACACACACACACACACACACACACACACACACACACACACACACACACACACACACACACACACAACACACACACACACACACGTGATTCATTATATCACAGAAAATCGAATAGCAAAATTTTTACGCGATGGTTTGTTCGCTGTTAGTGGGCGCATAACGAAATTGTAACCTGTCAGAGTCAGTGACTAGTTTATTCAGAGAGAAAAATAAATCGACACAAAATCAAAGCTTCCAGGCTTGTTTCTTCTTTGTTCCACATGTTAAAATCGCGATTTAACAAACATTTTAAGTAACTGGAATACAGACTGACTCAATCACTCACTTAAATGTGCCACAATTGTCCTGTCAGCTTATATTTTTAGCCTTGCCAGCCAAAATGACCACTGCAGTGTCAATCCAAACCACAGCAAAACCACACGATCAACTCTGGCTCGCACGTCAAAACTGACCCCAGCCCCAAAACACTGGGATGACGTAAAATCATGATAAATACCCTCACCTGACTAGTGAAAAGACGTTAAATAAAAAAAAAATAATAAAAAAAAACACCCTCACCTGAAAGACAATTAGACGTCAACAACACTGTCATATCGCTTAAGCTGATGAACCTATAATATGATCCTGGTATCGCACCGTGATGCACTATTCATCAACAGACTGTATTGTCAATTTAATTTTCAAGATCATGATTTCTGTAAAATTGAAGATAACACATAATCACAACTTGAATTAATCTCTCTCTCTCTCTCTCTCTCTCTCTCTCTCATATACATGTATGTATGTATGTATGTATCTGTCTGTCTGTCTGTCTGTCTGTCTGTCTGTCTGTCTGTCTGTCTATCTATCTATCTATCTATACTATCTATTATACTACATACTTATATCTATCTATTTATCTACACACACACACACACACACACACACACACACACACACACACACACACACACACACAAAACACACACAAACACACACACTATATATAATATATATATATATATATGTATACATATGTATAGATATACAGATATATATATATATATATATTATATATATATATATAATTATATAGTGTGTATAAAATTATATATACATACATTGTATATATAAAATAACACACACACACACACACACACACACACACACACACACACACATATATATATATATATATATATATACTTGATACATGGAACAACAAAGATTTTTGCGGTTTGTTAGCTCGGTGGGATAAAGCACCGTACTGATAATGCAGAGGTCAGTGGTCGTGTGTTCGATCCTTAGAAAAGCCACAGGTTCTATTAGAGAAACCCACTGGCTCAGTACGTCAAACCACTGTACAGACAACGCGGATGTTATGGGTTCAACCGCCATGTGGACTAAATTTTAGCGGGTTGGCTGGCTCTGTTGATAGAACCGTACAGTCATAATCTGACCGTCTCGAGTTCAATTCCATCCCGCGACATAAACTGGCCTACTTGCTGCCCAGTTAGATGTATACTTGATACATGAAACCGGAACCGCACTCTCGTGGTCCGTGTATCTTGTTAACTTCGGATTGTTAACTCTTATCATTCTGGTGGTGACAGTTTAGTGTTTCATTGCTCTTTTGCTCTCTTCCCTCTGCCCTGCCAACCGTCCTCCGTCACCCTACCCCTGAACCCCACCCCTCAATTTCAAGATTTTCTCAGCGCATATTTTGTTGTTTTTGTTGTAGATGCTCAATAATTCTGCCAGAATGTTGTTGGCAGATTTGAATACAGCGCATAAGGAAATGCCCGAGTGCAATGAATCTCTCTTAAACATTTGACTCCTGCAACCTGTCCACCGGCAATATTCATTGTCAATCATGCTAGCAATGCAAAACCTTAACCCTTTGACTCACTCACCCTATCCATCAGCTTCCTGCAGGAAGCTGGTGGATAGGGTGAGCTAGTTAAGTTTTTTTTTTTGCAGTTGGTGGATAGGGTGCGGAAGTCAAAGGGTTGATTAAACGAACTCCCAAGTTTGAACTCTTGAAACTGTTGCTCTGGCTGTGACATGTTCTTTCGTCTTTGTTCTCCGTTGTTTCACTGAAGTGAAATGCCAGTTATTTGTTAACAGATTCAAATCACGCAACGGGATCCCAGCTCAAAATTCAAAAGACAAATTACTCAAAAAAAAAAAAAAAATGCAGACTGATTCACACTAAGTAACGAGATACCCGCTCGAAACAAAGAGCCCCCAAAAAGAACAACGAAACAAAGCAAGCAGATTAACTGTCCAACCTGACATGGTTTGGAAACAATTACCTGCATGAGCAAACTTAAAGAAAGGCTTATCAGTGTTACAACATACTGAAAGGCAGACAGGCAGAGACACAAACAGACGGATTGACGGGCACATACAAATACACACACGCAAACATATACAGATAGACACTGAGACAGACACGCGGATAAACAGAAACATAAAAAAGTGCCCCCATACCTTTGTTAATCCACCCTCCCTTTTCAACACAGACACACACAAAGACACACACAGACACAGACACAGACAGACACAGACCACACACACACACACACACACACACACACACACACACACATACACTCACTCCTCTTCCTCCCCGTCTCCCTCCCTCTCTCTATCTATCTATCTCTCTTTCTCTTTAATAAATACATAAACAAACACGCGCGCGCGCACACATACACATACACACACACTCACACACAGACACAGACACACACACACACACTCATAGACACACAGACAGACACACACACACTCTGTGTGTGTGTGTTTATGTGTGTATGTGTTTTCCAGTGTGTGTGTGTGTGTGTGTGTGTGTGTGTGTGTGTGTGTGTGTGTGTGTGTGTGTGTGTGTGTGTGTTTTCCAATGTGTGTGTGTGTGTGTGTGTGTGGCGTGTAAGAAAGAGTGTGTATGTAGTGTATGAGAGTGCATGTTTGAGAGAGAGAGAGAGAGAGAGAGACAGAGAGAGAGAGAGACAGAGAAGACAGAGACAGAGAGACTGAGACAGAGAGAGACAAAGAGACAGAGCACAGACAGGTCATACAAGAACAAATAAGATCAGAGTAAGACGATGGGCGAAGCCAAACCACCCAACCAGGGCCTACAAGCAATAAATGTAACGTAAACGATAGGGGCCTAAAACCCGCAAGCAGGGACCTCTCGTTGCAGTAATGGAACTCGATCCTGGCAAGCAATAGGTCATCAGTTGCGTAGGAGGATCGCAATCACTGGCGAGCTAGTCATCAGCAGATCTGGCACAAACACAATGGAGTCCCAGGCTTCCTTCAAGGTCAGAGATAGATCTGAATAAACAAACAGCCACGGCGCGCGTCGACACTTGCCAATAATGAGATAATGTTTGTTTGGTTATCAGGATACTACTGCCTGGTTTGCCCGACTCCCCCTTATCTCTCCCCCCCCTCCCCTACCACCACCACCACCACCACCACCATCACTGCCTTGCACCTTCTTTTCTGTCGATCTCCATCATGTCTTTCTCTCTCTCTCATACGTGCTTCTTGTTTGTTTGATTTCTTTGTTTTGTCTTTTTTATTTATTTATTCATTTATTTTTGTTTTTTTTGTTTTTACTGTGGTCTGGCTGGCTATATTGATACAGCCGTAGACTATATAGGTCTTGGATGTCTCGAGTTCAAACCCAGCCTTCAACATAAAAAAAATGGCCTGTTCGCTCACCTGTCTTATTGTTCCGATCATTCTGGTGGTGTGAGCATAGTGTTTGTTTTGATCCATTCTCCCCATTTCAAAATTCTGCCAGAGCACAGGAGTTCGCGCAAGTCAAATAGTCTGCCGATTATCCTTACTGGCGTATTTAGATGGAGCGCATACAGAATTGCCCGAGTGCGACAAATCCCTCTTGAGCAACTCCGAAACACTTTTTCTTTCTGTTGTTTTCTTTCTCATTTTTCTCTTTCGTTTTCTGTCTTATTTGCAATGTGGTTTCTGTTTTTTTTTTTCTGCCTCATCTTTCACAAGCTTTTGCGGCATCATCTCTCCAGTCGCTCATTTCAGTTTTCAATACACTAAGTCTACCGTACCCAAGTTCACTCCACTGCTGCTCTAATGCCGTAGAATCAGTTCTCAGAGGGGGGGGGGGGGGGACTTTTTTAAATTCATCTTTTTTGTAATGCATAAAAACTTAGAATTCATGAAATAAACACGATACACAGATAAAGCAAATGAGAAAAGAAAAAGGAAACTGCAGCAAAAACACGTACAATTACTACACAGTGACAATAAATATATTTATGTATAAAACGCGACTGCACAACTTAATTAATTGAACTGTTTATTTATATTCAAATTTTGTCTCGATAAGAGCTTGGTATGAATTCCACTGTGGTAGAAATCACTGTACAGCATTTCCCAAAAGTGCAAAATATTTTCAATGATAAATCTGTCTTTAAAATCGTCTAGAAAGTAACGTACATTTCGTTTGTTTTTGTTTACTGTAAATCTGTGGACAAAATGCTAAGAAAAAAAAATCATCATCGATCTACTTTAGTCCTCAGAAGGTATTACCATAAACTCACCATGACACCACCAACAACAGAAGAATCGTCTGGTGACTATAATATAAAATCACCATAATGTCACCTAAAAGCGGAGAATCCATGAGGGTTATTCATATACATTTATTACAATGTCATCAACAAGAAGACAGTTCTCCGAGAACTACTACTATAAAATAACCGTATTTTCACAAACAGCAGAAAAAAAAATGCTTGGGGATATTATTATAAGTTCACTGTAACGTCGCCAAAAAGAGGAGAGTTTACGGAGATATCAAAATAAAATCAGCATTTTATCATTAACAAGGAGACAGTCCTCAGGAGCAGTTGATTAAAACAACAACAACAACAACAAGAAGAAGAACAACAAAAACAGCGTAATATCACCACCAATAGGAGAATCCTCTGGGTTTTTAAAGAAAATCACCGCAGGGTCACCTACGAGACGACAACTTACGGGTGTATTGGTATAATGCCACCGTAAAGTCACTACCAATAACACCAGATTCCTCAATGGCTATTAATGAAAACAAAAAACAAAAAAAACAAAAAAAAAAACATGTCGTGTCACCAACAAGAGGAGAATCCTCGGGGGCTATTAATATAAAATCACCACACCCCTAACATCACCAATACGAAAAAGTCCACTGGGGTTATTAACATATCATATTAATGTCACCAACAAGAGGAGAATTCTGAAGTGCTGTTGATATAAAATCCACGTAACATCACCAATAAGAAAAAGTCCACTGGGGTTATTAACATAAAATTATATTAATGTCACCAACAAGGAGATCATTCTGAAGTGGCCGTTGATATAAAATCAATGTAACGTCACTCACAACAAGAAAGTCTTTGGGGGCTATTATACTGATATCACAACCTTGACACAGGTTAATAAGTTCAAATACCTGGGAACGGTCATTTCATCAGACGGCAGATGCACATCGGAAATAGCTGGCAGAATCGGCCAAGCCAAAACAGCATTCAAGAAGATGACAAGCATTCTTGCCAACAAATGCCTATCAATTAACATCAGAAAGAGAGTCCTTGAATGTTATAATAGAACTAATACTGTTCTACGGATGCGAGGCGTGGACAGTCAACAAGCAAAGCCAGAGCAAGATTGAGGCAGCCGAGATGTGGTTTCTCAGAAGAATGTTGAGAGTTCCATGGACAGCAAAGAAAACAAACGAGACAGTCTTGATGGAGGCAGACAAGTAGATCACTCATAAGGAAGATTAGGAAAAGACAGGCAACATTTATAGGCCATTTTATGAGGAAGGGGGATTTGGAGCACCTGGTCACAACGGGAAAGCTGGAGGGAAAGAGAGCACCAGGTAGACCCAGGGAGAGAATGCTGGACGGACTTGCAGAGTGGCTGGGGATGAGGAGGATGGGGGAGATGCTAGGGGCAACGAGAGATAGAGATGGTTGGAAGTCCATGGTCGCCAACGCCATGCGGCAGGGCACCTGATGATGATGAAGAGGACAGCCACTCAAGGTAGTATCCAATGTACACTGAATATATCTATCCAATGTATTTAGAACCCAACCTTTTAAACAACAAACAAACTAACATCTAACAAAAAACAAAAACAAAACAAAACAAAACAAGAAAAACAAACAAACATACAAAAAGACAAAGAAAGAAAGAAACAAACAACAACAAAAACCAAAAACAAGCAAGCCAATCAGCCAATCAACCAAAACACACACTCACATGTACACACGAAGTAAACAGATATATATGTACAATGATGCGCGCGTGCGCATACACACACACACACACACACACACACACACATACCACACACACACACACACACACAACACACACACACACACACACACACACACACACACACACACACACACACACACACAAAACACATACAATTCACTGCTTTACCGTGTTCTACGATAAGATCAAGATATAAAAGACCTCTGTCAGGAGAAAAAAACAAACTGATTGTATATTTGGTTTAACTTTGTTTCACTTACCCACGTTACGGTTGTCTATCTAAATATGTTGTTTTCCATCTCCCACCCTCTCTGTCTTCATCCACCCTGAAAGTCCGTCCAATATTTTCTCCCTGAGTCTAATTGGTGCTCTTTTTCCCTCCAGCTTTCCTGTTGCGACTTAGTGCTCTGACTTATCTTGCCTCATAAAATGTCCTATAAACATTGCTAGGCTTTTATTAATCTTCTTTATTAATGTTCTTGTTGCGTCTGTTTCCTTCAAGACCGCCTCGTTTGTTTTTCTTTGGTGTCCACGAAACTCATAACATTCTTCTTAGAAACCACATTTCAGCTGCCTCAATCTTGTCCTGATTTTGGGTGTTGACTGTCCACGCTTCATATCCACACAACAAAATCGGTTCTGCTTAACACTGAAGAATTCTCTTACTGATGTTAATTGATAGGTAAGAACGTTTTTTATTTTCTTGATTGCTGTTTTAGCTTGGCCGATTCTACTGGCTATTTCTAATGTGCTGTAGGCACTTGTTGGTAAGAACGTTTTTTATTTTCTTGATTGCTGTTTTAGCTTGGCCGATTCTACTGGCTATTTCTAATGTGCATCTGCCGTCTGGTGAGATGACTGTTCCCAGATTTTTAAACTTATCAACCTATTTTAATGTGGTGCCATTTGCTATTAGTTTGCATGAGAGAATATGCTGATTACTCCATGAATTGTTTTTATTGTTTCAGAACGATTTCAGTATTGACAGATCATGACTTTGCGACGAGTCGACCATACAAAGTCATCAATGTCACATGGACATGGCGGTTTGCACTTTCTTTTTTTTTTCTTTTTTTTTTGTAATATCTAAAACAGGTTTTTGACAGAATACGCACTGTTTTCATCAAATAAGGCGTTGGGTGCATTCATTATAGGACAGAAATTTACTTTCTTGTTGATTAACCGTCTAATTTTAAAATTCCAGTTTCTATCTTACTGTATTTGGTTTGGTTTTCTTGTCGCTTAAAATATTAGGATCGTAATATCTACATTTGGAAAAAAATGTACCTCCCTACTTTTTCGAATGTACCTTATTGCTACATATTTCGAAAAGAGACTGGATATTTTGTCACAATTATATTCCTAATTTAACTTCATGAAATGTTGCAATAAAGGAAAAACAACAAGTATGAATTGCACACTGGGTATCACATTATTTTCATGTTTGCACATCGCTGTTAACATGAAACTTCACTTACTGACATCATCATCATCACCAGGTGCCCTGCCGCATGGCGTTGGCGATCATGGACTTCCATCTGTCTCTATCTTCGTTGCCCTAGCATCTCCCCCACCCTCCCTGTCCCCAGCCACTCTGCAAGTCCGTCCAGCATTTTCTCCCTGGGTCTACCCGGTGCTCTCTTTCCCTCCAGCTTTCCCGTTGTGACCAGGTGCTCCAAATCCCCCTTCCTCATAAAATGGCCTATAAATGTTGCCTGTCTTTTCCTAATCTTCCTTATGAATGATCTTCTTGTGTCTACCTCCATCAAGACTGTCTCGTTTGTTTTCTTTGCTGTCCATGGAACCCTCAACATTCTTCTTAGAAACCACATCTCGGCTGCCTCAATCTTGTTCTGGTTTTTGTTTGTTGACTGTCCACGCCTCGCATCCGTACAACAGTATTGGTTCTATATAACATTCAAGAACTCTCTTCCTGATGTTAATTGAAGGCATTTGTTGGTAAGAATGCTTGTCATCTTCTTGAATGCTATTTTGGCTTGGCCGATTCTGCTGACTATTTCTGATGTGCATCTGCTGTCTGATGAAATGATCGTTCCCAGGTATTTGAATTTATCAACCTGTGTCAAGGTTGTGCGATTTGCTGACATACGTCTAATATAATGTTTAAAAAAAAACGTGTAGATAAGAACAATAATACACTATTAGTGTATCGCTGTCGTGGACCTATGACTGTTGCAGGTAACTAGCTGCGCGTGTATGATCGATGCTCAAACAAGAACATGGTTAAGAAGTACCTAACTCTGACAGTACTGGTCGTATTCTTATAACTCCACATTAACGTGGCAATTAGTATATCTTTTCATAAATTTCTTTCATATCTAATCAATATATTTCAGAATACTATCGTTGTGAGATTTGGTTTCTTGCACAGGAGCGAAAAACACGCAAGAATATGGCTACAGTTTGTCAGTATACTCATTTTTTAGCGTTCCAATTTCTTCGAATGCCACGTGTTTGCACATTATTTTGCCCATACTGTGTAGGCGGTATGTTGCTGCATAGTCTGCATACTCCATTTTCGGTAGGCATGCATGCGTTAGGTGATTTCATGTTTCGTTATGCAACCGGACACTGTCATGACTTACAATATCTTTAATGTGGAAGAAGAGTGACCAGAGATCTTTGGGCAGAAGTCTACGTAGTCTCAGACAATACACAGCTCTAAGACGAGACAAGACAAGACAAGACAAAACAAGACAAGACAAAACAAGACAGAACAGGACAGGACAGGACAGGATAAGACAAGGCAGGACACATGAGGTTTTAAAACCGTACTATCCATCTTCATGACCTGAAGAAACAAACTCATCGGCGAAAAACATACACGGTTTTAAGTCATTTGTGAAAGGAACAACAATAACACCAACACCAACAACTAATAAAATCTTTACTGTATATATTTCACGTAAGGCATGCGTATATATACACGAAGGGCGTTTAGACACTAGCAGGTCTGCATAGGGTTGTGCTGACATAGGTGATCAGATAAATCTTCACTTTTACCGTAAATTTGCTTTGTGCTGTGATCACGGGTCTACGGCATTAATAAATCAGAAGGCGGCTCGATGCTTTATCAGTCTACAAGTAAAAGTACTGTGTTCAGTTGTGGGCCTATGACTGTTATGTTGCACGTGTAGGTAAGTAAGCAAAGCAAGAAGGCTGCTCTGCGTGCATGCTGAGGTCCAAAAGTGTGGCATCAGCAAAATAATCGGCAACAAGTGTGCGAGTGAGTAATCGCCCGCCTCCACACCTCGCTCGCAACCACCACCATCTCCACCGTCCCATCTCCATCGCACCCACCACTACTACCACCACCACCACCACCAAATGCTGAGCCCTCTTTGGTGCCGTTTTCCTCACTCGTCGCTACTGCGCATGTCGAATACAAAACGGAAGTTGTGATGGAACACTTTTGAGTGTTTGCCAAACGAAAATAAACCCAAGCTGCCACCTTCTTCAAAATCAAGATTTAAAATTTCCACACTCTGTTTCTCTTTGTGAAAAATATCTGAAATGTATTTTCAAGATAGTGCTGATAGAGGGTATAGCTTCTTCCCTTCTTAGAAGCGGCAATAAATCATTCACGCCTCGCTTCAAACGGAAGTTCATTGAAATAATAAGGATGATCTTGGCCACTGATTATGAAGCGTTTTAAGCATGCGAGAGTAAGGTCTCTCTCTCTCTCTCTCTCTCTCTGTGTGTGTGTGTGTGTGTGTGTGGGGGGGGGGAAGGGCTGGATATTTTATAAAAACGCACAGGCCTATATATATTTCACATCCTCGTAAACAAAAATTTCTTTTCGTTTTTGTTTCCTCTCTCTTTCTCTTTTGATACCACCTACATCCCACAGCCTCACAATACCCTGTTTTCCGAGTGGGCGAATTTCTTAATTTTCATGTATTACCAAACTAAGACTAATAATATGATGCAGTTTGAATACTGACTTTAAATTTAAAATTCATTCTGTGTTACTCAAGATTTCCTTCCGGTTATCAACCAATCTACTATAATTTTCGTTCCCCTCTTTCCCGAAATTTTGGTTAAAAATTGTTAGGATCCACAGACCGACCCCTCCCTCTGTCTCCCCTACGCATCTCTCTCTCTCTCTCTCTCTGGTGGTTGATCTTTTTTTCGTCCACTATTTCTAATTTGTAAAGCACATAGTTTAGCAAAGGCGGTCATCTAAGTCAATCAAATATCAATGCCTATATACCAGAAATAATTTTTCATCAGCTCATTATCATCATCCTCATCGCCAAGTTCCTCGCTGTTGCCATCGTCATCACCGCTTCCACTTCCAACCTAACACCACTATTACTATCATTACTACAACTGTAACCGGTTCTCCTGTCCGTTTCATGTTTTCCTCACTTTACTGTTAAAATGAGTATTGCTACCGTCGTTAGTACCTGTTACTTTAAAGTTATTTATTTTCAATGTATTGTTGAATGCTGGTCTCTCTTTTTTTTCTCTCTTAATCTGGACCTAGCCTGAGATCACAAATTATCATAAAGAGTGAAAAGTAGTATCTAAAGCTATGTTTTATACCGCAATTCTTCCAAAACACACACGATCTCTCTCTCTCTCTCTCTGTTACTCTCTCTCCCTCCTCCTCACTCCCTCTCTCTTGTTACTCTCTCTCTCCCTCACTCCTCTCTCTGTTACTCTTCCCTCCCTCTCTCTATACATGTATCTGTCTCATTCTCTCTCTTTCTCTCGGCAGTCTCTTTCACACACACACACACACACACACACACACACACACACACCACACACACACACACACACACACACACACACACACACACACACACACACGAACAAGCAGAACAAACAAGGAAACAAAAAACCAAACAAACACGCACGCCTTGACAAATATGTTCTCGACCTGAATATTCCTGGACAAATATTGCACGTGCTACCTTAGCAACAAGCCATTGTGTAGCAATGTGCATGCTGTGCATGTGCACATGCCTCAGATAACAGCAGGAGAGAAAGACAGAAAGGGTAAGGGTAAGGAAGGAGAGACAAAAAACAAAACAAAAAAACAAAAAACAAAAAGAGGCAGAGAGGGAAGGA
>JAPXFY010000017.1:7695525-7698025 GCA_030674185.1 Monoplex corrugatus | reverse complement strand
ATGGGGAGGAAAGGTGAGCACAAAGGTAACCTCACTGAGAGCAATGGTCCTTAAAAAGCCAGCTTTTATTATTATTATTATTATTATCATATATCATCATTATTATCATCATATTATTATACTATCATTATTATTATTGTTATTATCATTATTATTAATTATTATATTCATAAGGCACCAGACTGTCAAATACAAATCAAGTCAAAGCTCGCATTCTCTTCATTCACAAAATATTAACTAACAATAACAAAAACTTGAGGATACAAAGTAATACACACTGAGTGGAGGAGGACAGAAGTGGAGCGGACGAATAGATGGGTACGTAGAGAGGCAATCACTGCTGGACAAAAAGGTCTGTCCTCAAGTTAGACTTAAAGGAAGACACAGTATGTAACTGTGAGGAGACAGAGAACCTTGTTCCAGTTGAACGGACCACAACACAGAAAATGAGAGGTGACAGATTATGGAATATCTAATCGAGGAATATGCGAACAAGTAATGTCAGAAGCAGAACGGAGAGATCGGGAGGGATGTACATTTGGACGTGGCCACAAAGATAAGTTAATGCAATGCCATTCCTGTACACTTGTAGCATAACGTATAGATTTTGTATAAATTCTTTGAGTAGCAGGCAGCCAGTTTGACGCACTGTTTCCGTTTTTTTTTTTTAAAATGCAACAACAACAAAATAATGATACTACTACTACTACTACTGCTGCTGCTGTTGCTGACTGCTGCTGCTACTCTATTACTACTACTACTACTACTACCACCGCCGCCACCACTACTTCTACTGTTACTATTGCTACCCTCCTCCTCCTATTATTACTACTGCTCCTGTTGCAATTACTACTACCTTTACTGCTACTACTACTACTACTGCTATCAACATTTATCCATGAAATTTTACAGTGTAACTGATACCATTTTCATCAAAATGTACTTTATAAAATCTTTTCTGCTGTCCTTGAAGTAAACTTATGATAGAACTGACGCCAGAGTTAACTCTCACCCTTAATTAACTAGCCTAATTATCTATGAACGTACTCGTTTCAATTTTATACACTTGGAAACAAAAACGTTGTGAGAGTTAACAACACTGCCATACATGTATATCAATATAAAAATTACTTCCTTCACACACACGCTCGCACGCACAACACGCACGGACACACACACACACACACACACACACACACAAACATGTATGTGTATGTGTGTCTATGTATGCGTGTGTGTATGTGTGTGAGTGTCTGTGTGTGTGAGTGTGCATGCGTGGTGTGTGTGTGCATGAAAGAGAGAGAGAGAGAGAGAGAGTGTGTGTGTGTGTGTGTGTGTGTGTGTGTGTGTGTGTGTGTGTGTGTGTGTGTGTGTGTGTGTGCGTGTGCGCACGCGCGTGTGTGGAGTGACTTACAAAGGCAATGATAAAACGGAAGATTAGATGACCAGTATGAAAAGAAATATTCATTTCCAGGAGAAGAAACACACTGACAATGAAAATCATTGTGATGACGTCTATGAGAATTATACTCACATCTTTATGACGTGAATTGTCAAAGTCGTTTAAAAAAAGATCTTCTCTGACGTGGTTGCTCACCTTGCTTAAAATCTAAGTTTAATTTAAAAAGTTCCTTTAGACGTAGTTGGTTACATCGCTTATTGCGTACAATGGAATGGTGTAAAGGAGGGGAATTAACACATCAGGCAGAACATTAGCGGCTAGAGTTATCTTTAAGACGTGTTAAGCGGGAAGGTAGACTATATGTAAGTTTGACAAATAATATTTCCAAACTGTAGTGCTCTCTCTCTTCTTCTCTCTCTCCCCCCCCCCCTCTCTCTCTCCTCTCTCTCTCTCTGCGTGTGTGTGTGAGAGAGTGAACAGGTGTGTGTACCTGTGTGTGTTTGTGTGCGTGCGCATGTGTTCGTGTGTGTGTGGTGTGTGTGTGCATTTGCGCATGTTTTAGCATGGTGTGAGTGTGTGTGTGTGCGTTGTGTGCGTGGTGCGTGCGTGGTGTGTGTGTGTGTGTGTGTGTGTGTGTGTGTGTGGTTGTGTGTGTGTGTGCATGCGTGTGGAATAACACTTAAGCAATAACGTTCGACTACTTTCAAAGGATCAGATTATTTTCAAGCGGTTATTGTTTGACATCTGTATTTTTAAAATCAGATCCCCACAAAAAGTGATGTCTGCATTTGTGCGTGTGAATGTGTGCGCGCGCGCGCGCGTGTGTGTGCGCGTGTGTGTTTCTGTGTGTGTGTTCGCGCGCGTGTGTAGTGATAAACACCATGAAAGAAATAATTATTTCCAGGAGAAGAAACACACTGACAATGAAAATCATTGATGATGACGTCTATGAGAATTATACTCACATGTTTATGACGTGAACTGTCAAAGTCGTTTAAAAAAAGATCTTCTCTGACGTGGTTGCTCACCTCGTTTAAAATCTGTGTTTCCTTTAAAGCATGGTTTAAAAAAGTTCCTTTAGACGTAGTTGGTTACATC
>JAPXFY010000017.1:7668025-7690525 GCA_030674185.1 Monoplex corrugatus | reverse complement strand
ATTGACTGATCAAAATGGAACTCTGATTGACGAATCTCAAAAAGTAAATCAAAGGGTAAATACATATACAAAATTAATATGCAAAGAAAAACTTACACAAACTTGTACAACGAAGACAGCAACGTCATTAGAAAGGTAAACACATTTGGAAGAAATAGGATTTGCATTAAGAACGTGAAAAACAGAAACAGTCCAAGAACAGGTGGGCTTGGGGCAGAATTCTACGATTTCTTTTGAAGAAAGATGGTTTCATTTGTTGTGAAAGTCTAAAACAGGTCATTTTAGAGAAGAAAAATTTTCAGCAACTCAAAAGGAAGGACTTACGAGCTGAATCCAAAAAAACTGACAAAATAAGGGAATACACAAAAGATTGGAGATCTATTTCACTACTTAATACATTGTATAGGATTTGGGCTGAATGCATTGCAAAGAGAATTTAAGACAGTTCTCCTCAACTTGATTTGTGAAGAATAAATAAACTTTGTTGCAGATACCTTAGAAACAATGTATGAAAAATGTACGATTTAATAAGTTACTTAGATATGAAAAATTTACCTGGACTCTTACTTTGCCTAGACTTTGAGAAAGGCTTTCATTCCATACAATGGAAATTTCTAGTCAAAGTTCTAAAAGATGCTGAGGGTTTGGTGAAAATATCTGTGAAAGGATAGAAAGATATGAAATTTTCTAAGTCCGATAAGCACAGTAAACTAAACTGAGGGTCACACATAAACCGGACGTTCAAACTGACACCTTCACCAACTTGACCCTGCAGTTTAAAAGGACCACACAGCGTAACAGATATTGTAGCTTAGCATCTCTATCAAAAGGGTACTACTGATTACAACTCCGCTTACACGAAGATTCATGGAAGCCAGTTGGAACTGAAGAAAACGCCGCATTCGCCGCCAAATATGACCTGGCATTATGAAAATAGCGAACGAAAGACGGGAAGAAACAGTCAACTGAAACTGAAACTGGATACATGGTTTGTTTAAATCATTAGAGGGTGTAGGGACGCAGGATATTACTTATACTAGCTTAGAATACGCATATTTAGGTAGAATTTCAAGACATCGACAGTGCATAGAGTTTGTGCACAGGCCAATACTGCCAACCATGATCATTGCATAAAGTTTGTGCACAGGCCAATACTGCCAACCATGATCATTGCATAAAGTTTGTGCACAGGCCAATACTGCCAACCATGATCATTGCATAAAGTTTGTGCACAGGCCAATACTGCCAACCATGATCATTGCATAAAGTTTGTGCACAGGCCAATACTGCCAACCATGATCATTGCATAAAGTTTGTGCACAGGCCAATACTGCCAACCATGATCATTGCATAAAGTTTGTGCACAGGCCAATACTGCCAACCATGATCATTGCATAAAGTTTGTGCACAGGCCAATACTGCCAACCATATCATTGCATAAAGTTTGTGCACAGGCCAATACTGCCAACCATGATCATGCATAAGTTTGTGCACAGGCCAATACTGCCAACCATGATCATTGCATAAAGTTTGTGCACAGGCCAATACTGCCAACATGATCATTGCATAAAGTTTGTGCACAGGCCAATACTGCCAACCATGATCATTGCATAAAGTTTGTGCACAGGCCAATACTGCCAACTACCATTGCATAAAGTTTGTGCACAGGCCAATACTGCCAACTACCATTGCATAAAGTTTGTGCACAGGCCAATACTGCCAACTACCATTGCATAAAGTTTGTGCACAGGCCAATACTGCCAACCATGATCATTGCATAAAGTTTGTGCACAGGCCAATACTGCCAACTACCATTGCATAAAGTTTGTGCACAGGCCAATACTGCCAACTACCATTGCATAAAGTTTGTGCACAGGCCAATACTGCCAACTACCATTGCATAAAGTTTGTGCACAGGCCAATACTGCCAACTACCATTGCATAAAGTTTGTGCACAGGCCAATACTGCCAACTACCATTGCATAAAGTTTGTGCACAGGCCAATACTGCCAACTACCATTGCATAAAGTTTGTGCACAGGCCAATACTGCCAACCATGATCATTGCATAAAGTTTGTGCACAGGCCAATACTGCCAACTACATTGCATAAAGTTTGTGCACAGGCCAATACTGCCAACTACCATTGCATAAAGTTTGTGCACAGGCCAATACTGCCAACTACCATTGCATAAAGTTTGTGCACAGGCCAATACTGCCAACTACCATTGCATAAAGTTTGTGCACAGGCCAATACTGCCAACTACCATTGCATAAAGTTTGTGCACAGGCCAATACTGCCAACCATTGCATAAATTTGTGCACAGGCCAATACTGCCAACTACCATTGCATAAAGTTTGTGCACAGGCCAATACTGCCAACTACCATTGCATAAAGTTTGTGCACAGGCCAATACTGCCAACCATGATCACTTTACCATTGCATAAAGTTTGTGCACAGACCAATACTGCCAACTACCATTGCATAAAGTTTGTGCACAGGCCAATACTGCCAACCATGATCACTTTACCATTGCATAAAGTTTGTGCACAGGCCAATACTGCCAACTACCATGCATAAAGTTTGTGCACAGGCCAATACTGCCAACTACCATTGCATAAAGTTTGTGCACAGGCCAATACTGCCAACCATGATCACTTTGCCATTGCATAAAGTTTGTGCACAGGCCAATACTGCCAACCATGATCACTTTGCCATTGCATAAAGTTTGTGCACAGGCCAATACTGCCAACCATGATCACTTTGCCATTGCATAAAGTTTGTGCACAGGCCAATACTGCCAACCATGATCACTTTGCCATTGCATAAAGTTTGTGCACAGGCCAATACTGCCAACCATGATCACTTTACCATTGCATAAAGTTTGTGCACAGGCCAATACTGCCAACCATGATCACTTTACCATTGCATAAAGTTTGTGCACAGGCCAATACTGCCAACCATGATCACTTTGCCATTGCATAAAGTTTGTGCACAGGCCAATACTGCCAACCATGATCACTTTACCATTGCATAAAGTTTGTGCACCGCAAAATAGAATCATCCGGCGTTACAAAACTTCTTGAAGGAACTAAAAACTGAAACCGTCCAAACGCCGAAGAAACGGGCAATTATTACTATTGCTTTCTCTCTTTCTCTCTTTTCTGCCTGCACCTCATCTCCCCATCCACCTCAGCCCCTCTATCTCTCACCCTTCCCCCGTCAAAAGCACTTGATAATCCCAGTGTTCACCTCAACACCCTCTCCCTCACCCTCACTTTTGTTCCCATTATCCACCACTGGGCCCACGCAGCAGGAAGTAAGACGGAGTAGGAGGAGTGGTTGTAGATGTTTACTGATTGAATACACTGGACTTGAACCCTTCACCGCCAGATTCTCGCTTCTGTGGGTCGACTCATTTCCCCACCCACATGTGTTCTCATAGAATATGCTAAGTCTGAACATCACCGCAGCTGTGAACGCAAAATATCTAGAAATAAGCAAATATATACAGAAATAAGTGGAACAGGCTGACATCTAAACTTTTAGCACAATACAGTGATTAATGGATATCTTTGAAAGAAAATAAACAAACAAACAACACAAACAACAAACTAATCAAGAAACCACCAGCTGAACATCCCTAAAGATGTGAAATGGTTAACATAATAAATAAACACGTATCTACATAGTGCATATTTAACACAGATAAGAAAATTACTATTAGACAAAAAACATAATTAATTTTACATAAAAAAAAACAAAACTACCCATATCTCTAACCCACCCTCACCTCTTTTTCACCTTTTCACAGACAGACCTCTAGGTGGTTAAGGTGTTGTCACATAACCCTGAGGTCGTAAAGAAGTGATGTGGTAAGACCTCAAGTTTTCTTGAGGCCAGCGTAATGATGGTGGTGCCTGTCTTCTCCATCTCCCTGCTTTACATTCCCTAACTTTGAAAAAAGGTCTCCAGCCACCCCGACAGAGACAGATTAATTAAGTAAAAGCGAACATGTCTTCTCTCAAAGGTGTGATATCCATAACATCCAGATTACCTGGTAATAAAATCTGAAGTTAAACAATTAAAGTCCGTGTGTGTTTGGACTATGTAATCAAACAGCGAAACAGGTAGCTAGACAAGCACAGACAAACAGACCGACAGACAGACAGACAGACAGACAGACCGACAGACAGACAGACAAAAACAGATAGCCAGCCAGACAGGAAGACGGTCAGACAGGCACACAGAACTGATTACAACTCCTTTGTTTTTTTTTCTTGTTTTTTTTCTTTATTTCTTTCTTTCTTCGTCTTCCTGCGACATGTCCCAGTACAAGCGGACGGATAAAGTAAAACGAATTATGTAAAATTGTATCATACCCACACAGCATGTCTGTTTGTCCATGTGTTTTGCCTGTATTGACGGACACTGCAGGGGAACACACTCACACCACACACACACACACACACACACCACACACACAAACACACACACACACACACACACACACACACACACACACACACACACACACACACACACACACACACACACACACAACACACACACACACACACACACACACACACACACACACACACACACACACACACACACACACACACACACACACACACAACACACAAGCCTCACCTCACAGTAATCCATGGCTTCATTGTAACGACCGATCTTGCGGTAGGGCCGCGCCAGGAGCGGAGCCAAACGCCGCCGGAACCGCGTCACCGCGCCTCCCACTTCCAGCGAAACTCTCCCTCTGCCGCCGCCTCCGCCGCTAACGCTGCCGCCGCCGCCGCCGCCGACCGTTTCGTCGGCCAAGCGCTGAGCGGCGTGGCAGCACGCGATGGCGGAGTCGTGATCGTTGAGAGCGCTGTAGATGGAGGACATGCTGGCGTGGACATGCATCTCCAGTACGCGGTCCGACAGGCTCTGCGCCAGTGCGTGCGCGCGAGTGTAGTTGTTCCAGGCCTTCTGGAATTCGCTGAGACCCATGAAGGCATCGCCCAGGCACAGGTGGAGATAGCTGTGGAAAATGATCGTGACATAACAGACAATCTCCATCTTCATCGTCGTCGTCATCATCGTTGTTATTGTTATCATAATCGTGATAGTGGTCATCGTCATCGTTTATCATCATCATCATCTCATCATCATCATCATCATCATCATCATCATCAAACCATTATCAAAACCAATATCACATTATGCTCACAGAAAATGCGATAAATGTCGTTTCTATACGGAATGAAGCTACACTAATTCTTACTGCATTGAAACCGTGCTGTTATAACACTTACATTTAAGTGGGTGTGGAGTAATCACATTACACAATTTTACGCATAGGACAATACCGTCATATTAACAATGAGAGCAAACTTGAATTGAAATCACAGAAGAGTACAGTGTGTAGTTTGAAGAGTACAGTATGTAATTATCATGCACATTATGGGTGCGTGCCATATATCAATCAACAAACCACCGAATATAGTTCAGTTCATGCCAAATATCTGAAAATGTTGGCACCGAAAAAGTCTTGATCATAGTTAATAACATATTACGCCAAAAAAAGTTTGATCTCACTTATTTACTAATAGATTCACCAAAGATAAAATGTAAGCTGCATAATCAGCTTAAAAATGAAAAATAAAAAGGTTGCACTTCACTATGGCGACGTGCTCTTCCCAGGAAGTGCAACCCGAATTTCACATGGTATATCCATTATGAAAAAAATAAAAATAAATAAATATACAAACGAATACAAAAATATATAATGCAGTCCTTGCGCTGTCTTGTTTCTTTGTACAATCATGCTCCTGACATTGCATGCGCTTGATTAAGAAAAAAACAACAAACAACAACAACAACAAAACACGGACAAAACAAAAGATCTAACTAATGCTTTTTACTACATAACAAAAGGAAATACCGGAATACAGTTTTTTTTTCATTAAGCAAATTGGAAAAACAAAATCAAAACAAACAACAAAAAACCACACAACACACACACACAAAGCAAAACATCATTCAAACTTTAAAGCTCTTGGACTACATAAACACAAAATCCTACCCATATAAAAATAACCTTCCCAGTACATCAATATCGCTTCAAAGCTTCCGTACCGCCCAGACAGAAAATCCTAACTAGCAATATAAACAAGGGATGATATAAGAATCTTGTCAGTTAGCTGCCATTTCTGCACTATGATGGTAAATACTTCTAAGTTGTATTGAGACAAAAAACCCATAACTTTTGCACTAATAATATGTACAAAATCTTAATGACGCCATATCTCGAGTAATTATATGACGTCTAAGAGAAAAACGTGATGTAACTTATGTGCGACCTAAAATATATCCTACCATGGAGTTGCTCAGATAAGACGTCTTCAAATGGCTCAAACTTGGATTCAATCCGATCAAAATCCATACCGATTTAACAAATGTATACGGAGACAAGTGCGTGTGTCATATAGGACAGTTTGCAGCAGATTGATACTTTCAAACCAGGAAAGACAGCCCTGAAAGACAAGGAGTATGTGGATGTCCAAGTGAGGCTTAGAACGAGCAAACTGTTCAGCTTGTAAAAAAGATAGCTGGTAAGGATCAGCATGCGTGAAATAAATGAAACTTAGGGTGTTTCAAATGATACAATTGAACGGATCCTGCGCAAAATCAAAGTGCTTGCTAAATGGATATTTCATCTTCTGATAAGGAGCAGAAGAAAAACAGTGTTCAGAGTTCTGAGAGACAGCTAAAATTATTTGAACCGAAGGGTCCCAATACGACTATGTAACGAGATCACCAATGACAAAACGCGGATCAGCTTCTATAGCATTCCCAACAAACGGTCAAATCAAATATGGGTTGGCGCTAATGACGAACAACAAGTTGTATTGAAATCTGGGTTTCAAAGCCGGAAGAGAATTTTTTCCCAGTTCGTCATCTTTCAAAGCTCTGTAGCAGTCGACTTTTTGTTTGAAAAGTCTACTTTTACAGCTAAGTATTATGCAGAAAGTATTTTGCCGAAGTTGTGCATTTTATCCATGAGTAGCGTCCAAATATGTGTTCAGCAAAACGCCCATACTGCCTTCTACAAGTAACCCATTTACAAGAGCAATTCCATTCAAGTTTCCCTTTGTGACTTCTGGTTATTTTCTCTTTTGTAGCAAAACCTGGCTGGCAAAAATTTTTACAAGAATCCAGGACTTGGGAAAAGCAAAGAAATCACAGCTTGGTACCATATCTCAATCAGCCTATTATAAACCATCTGACTCTTTGCTGAGGAGGCCGAAATTTTTGTGTGGAGAGAGGAAGAGAGTACTTTGGACTCTGAAAATGTCACATACATTGGACTTTCTGTACTTGTTCTCCAAAGTGAGTGACGATGCGTTTGGATCAATCCTTGTATCACTATAACTTCAATTGTTAGACCATACATACACACATAAAAACCTACCCAGTAATATTCCACCCTCCGGCTGATGCTGCAGAGCAGAACGGCAGTAGCTGACGGCTTTGGAGAACTCACAGGAGCGTAGGTTGCACAGCGCCATATTCAGGTAGGCTTCAGCCATCATGGAGGCTTCACCCACTTCCGTAGCCAGCCCGCACTGCTGCCCAGCATGCTCCAGGGCCTCACGTGACTTGCCCAGCTCGCAGAGCGCGCGACACAATCCCCACTCACCTGTTGAAAAAAGTCAAGTCATTATAACGATATTCTCCTTAATATAGGCTTTATCACAGAAAAGTGAAATTTTGTACTTAGCAAGGTAATTGCAACCTTGAAAAAGCTTTGGCTGTGAAACAACAAAAAAAAAAAACTTGATGTGCATCGAGAACAATGACAGGCTTTCACAGTAGTAATGCCAGAAATTCTTCAGAAAATGATGTTCACGCACTCTATCAAAACATGCTGACCTAAATATTTTTTTTCAAATCCCTATACTGTAGCTTGTTCTTGGAGCTTTAACTTCCAAACTATTTTTAATGGGGACCGAAAAAGGAAAGTTCAGAACTAAACTGGACTTTCTCATTTTAAAATAAACTAATGAACAATCAGGATTAGTTGGCACAGATGCGTAGCTCCCGTCTAATTGCACAAGTGCCAATGTCGTACCACACCCCACACACACACACACACACACACACACACACACACACACACACCTTTGCTCATGGGGCCTCCAGTCAGCCAAGCTGTAAACGGCTGTCTGATAATGACCTATATCAGGATGGCGAAGGGAAAGTGACGGACCCGCCCTCTTAATGCTAGCCAAAACAAAACAAACAAAACAAAAACAAAACAAAACAAAACAAAAAGGTTGGGCTCTGTACCAGCTCACAGTCCTCGGGAGTATGAGACAACAACATTTATCTTACATAACAAACAATGAAGACTCTTGGCACAGAGATATAATTCGTGCTTTTGAATCTGACATGTCCCACAGAAATTTTGTGTGTAAGATTTCCACCCCACCAAGATATGTATGGCTACCTTACCCAATTCAGGTAAAGGTACAATAAGTGGGATACAACACGTACACGCCTTCACACTGCTGGCCGCGAAAAAAATTGAGATCTCTACCACTTCACTCTCCTCACACGACCTGACAGTTTCGGAGAAGTTTTACCTTTCTTCTTTTTTTTTTTTTTCTTCTCATCATTGTAAAAGACAAATCATACTACAATTTCTCATATCACAGTAAGATTCTCTTTTTCAACGCGTTTAGAATGATTTACATGGTTTTTAAGTTGTGTACATGCCGTAGGAAGTGTGTGATTTTTCCAGCGTCTCCAGACAAGCTTTATATGTGTTTAAATGTGGAATGTTTTTAACAATTCAGAATTAATGAAAACAGTACATTAAAATGTCACTGCTAAAAGTGTATAACACTCTGAGAGAGTCCTGCAGAAGGAATATAGAAACATATAATACAAATATCTACCCGGAGTTCCACACATAACTAAAATTTATGATTTAATCGAAGTTTCTTTTTTGTTATTATCACGTGAATTCTCAGTACGTGCTCGATGTGGTTGCGATTCTTTTTTAAAGAAATCAGGACACTTTTTCATAACGCCATTAAAAATAAAACGATTAACAAATGTTGTAAGTTTAATTATATTCAAACCGCTCTGCAAATATAACATTTACCAGATGAAATGGTCTTATTGATTACTTTCGTTTGACTACTTTTCTGTAGATATAATATTTACCAGACAAAATGCCCATTTTGATTTTTTCGTTTGCCTACCTTTGTCTCAGTTTGTCTATTCCAAGTACAGCCAGTTTCATGTTGAATTAAGTTTGCACAAAAGACATACATATATCTCTTTAAGTACTTTGTCTAAACCCACACCCCAAACATTTGGAAAATCAACAATGCAACATGATACAGTGATCAACTCTGCTCTTTTCATTGTTGCAGAAAATGTGTATATCGTGCTAATCATTCAAAAGAGAATAGCTTTTAGTACAAGAGTAGCTATGACGACAACGGCGGCAACGACAATTACACAACAACAACAACAACAACAGCAACATGATAAGCTGCAAAAATTACGATGATCACCACCACCATCACCACAGCAACAAATCACAATAACAACAAACGATAATCAAAACAACGTGATCATCAACACCGTCTCCTGTAAATTAGTCCTACTGCTAAATGATAAAGATAGAAACAAGAGCTCACAGTGATAAAAAGGTGCATATATAAATGTTTTGAATGTGAACATTTACATAACAGAACCTTGCATATAAACGTTTCGGCGAATAAAGAAAAAAGTCAACATCCCATTTCCAATTCCAGACACAGTTTTTTTTTAGAAAAAGGAGGGGGGACAACCAAAACTTAAAAAAAGGATGCTTTGAAATAAAACCTATGCACCCAACGATATAGTAAAATGTAAACAAACAAACAAACATACACACACACACACACACACACACACACACACAAAACACAACACAACACACATATATATATATATATATATATATATATATATTATATATATATATATATATATGTATACTGAGTAGAGCAAAGTTAATGAAATAATTGGTGATTGCTAATGTTTCAATCTTTAAAAAATGAATCACAGCAACACACAAGATGGAATGGCATACCTCAATTAGAACCAAAGTACAGCGTGACTGAGTTTACAATACACATTGAGACATGACTTAAAAATGTGTTTAATATCTGAAACCACCCATTCAAGACCTGCCTGATTAGAGCCTGTAAAGAACAACTTAATCTCATCTGATAGTTCGAAACGGTAAGAATCATTCATTTACTTTTTGTGGAATGCTGTTTTATTTTTCAAGCCTTCGAGTCAAATTTGTATTCAACATCAACAAAGGATTGGATTTATTTATTCAAAGATGTCCAAATTTTCAATCTGATCTGAGATCCAAGCTGGGTAGCACCTGCGGTTAAAAAGGCGGAGGTATTTCCGATCTTCCTAGTTAATATAGTGCAGACCTGCTAGCACCTGAACCCTTTTCGCGTGTGGTATGAACATTTTCAAAAAACAACATTATGAACTGATCAAAATCCTTAAACAATACAATTATACATGCAACTGAAGGGGGAAAAAAGCAAAACGAAAAAGCAAAACGAAAAAAAACACACACAAAAAAAACACCCCTAAAACAAACAAACAAACATGCATACATACAAACAAATCCATGATTTTAAAAAGTCGTTTTCCATAATTTTACTTTATATCATTTTGTCTATCAGTTTTGGTTTACTTCTGTACTTGACAAGCCATATTATGACACCGCACTCAGTTTATCTATGCACAAAGAATGCCGACCAGATTTCCTCACGCAATGTCTGAAGTCAGTGAATGCTGATTTTGTTTTCATGGTATCTCATTCTAAAATAATTCTATCTACATTACCTCATTCTCATATAAGAAAATAGGAAGAATGGAAGCTTAGTATTCGATGATCCAAAAGAAAAAATTTCTACAGAAAAAAAAGAGCACCACACAATGGCAAACATATGGTCATAATCAGGATTATCACTCCTGCCAGAAATTCAGATAGTTTTCATATTTCACTTTTATCTTTGTCCGCGCACAAAGTCTAATATTGCGTGTAAAAGCATCCACCAAACAAAAAATAATCGTTCTCCTTCTTTCCCTGCAACACACACACACACGCGCGCGCGCGCGCGCGCAGCGCACACGCACACATGCACTCACACACACACACACACACACACAATAAAAGTACAGTGCACAGAGTTTGGTTCCTGTGGTCACTCTGATGTGCTGCTTCCATTTAAGAAAAATCTTCCGAACACAAAGGACTATTCGTTAAATTAAAGATAACCAACCATATTATAATTATATCGTTGTTATCGTTGTCTTAGTAGTTTCTGCTGGTCGTCGGCAGACTACTGGCTACTTCAGAAATTGTGGAATCCAGCACGGTACCACGTAACAGTGCAGTTCAAGCTGTAGATCTCTCACGATCCGCAGATTTGTGCATGAATACTCTGCAGATTTGTGCATATCTCGTTTGACTTACTACATCTAATGTTAATGTACCCTTTTACAATACACCTTCGGCTAGTTTGAGATGGGTAATCTATTCACGAAGAAAACCGATCCTAATGCTTTGTATTAGGACTTAAACGATCACATCATAGTCTCCACGCAAAATGCAAGCGAGATCTAAACTCAGTATAGTAGTAAAACTGTACTTCTACCTGTAACCTTGTCTTGTCAGTCGGTGTTTTCAACTTCAACTAAGCTTCATTTCTGCAATCTGATACTTTAAAACAACTTCGACTTTCAGTGTATGTACTTTCATCATCTCAGCACTTTGAAGCATTTGAAAATTGCAACAGATCAAAATTTTGTCCAACGATGAAAAAGTGTTCATTAAACAACGACGTCTGCTTTGAATAGGATGTTAAACAGAGTAGCGGTTCCTGATATTGGCTACATTCAGTGACTCCATAACATTCTCAATCTACAACAACTGCGGGCAACTTTGCTCCTGATCGCTCATAGGTCATAAATAACAGTCGACAGTGTCTTCGAGATTAATTTACACGTGGAAGATTTCTCTTTGCATAGGTTTGGATTTGAGGAGTCATATAAAACCATTGTAATGCCTAATTTGATCTAATGCATATGATAAACAAGAAACGTACATTTTGAGAACTGTTGTCATCATGGAATAATGCTGCTGTTTTAAAATCATATCATTTGCTCTCTCTCTCTCTCTCTCTCTGTCTCTCTCTCTCTCTTCTCTGTCTGTCTGTCTGTCTGTCTGTCTCTCTGTCTGTCTCTCTCTCTCTCTCTCTCTCTCTCTCTTTCTCTCCCTCTTTTACTGTTATTTTTCTTCCCTTTTGATTTTTTTTTCGTATTCTTTTCCTTATACTTTTTACCATATTTTTCTAATGAAAAAATGTCTTATCGCTTTAGAGGAAAGAAGGGACTTCTTTTTCTGTGTTTCTATATCACATAAAAAATACCAACTGAAACATGGAACAACTAATAGTGAATGACTATTGCCTTTGACCAGATTTTATAATTTTTTATTATTTCAATTATCGGTACAAACTCGAAAGTAGATGATGTGTGTGGCAATCAGAAATTTTTATTAAACTGTATACAGAAACACAGGAAGGTGTATTTCTAATTCTTCACTTCTTGATTAGAAGATTTAAGATTCTGTTACGTTTACAGTCAAAGCCTCAAATGTTTTAATTATCTATTTCACTAGAGGGATATTTGGCAACTTTTCGTAATTTATACACAATGAAAGATTAAAGCTGCATATCACTATTATGACTATTGTTACTATCATCATCATCATCATCATCATCACATCATATCATCATCATCATCATCATTATAATCATTATCATTTTACTATCATCATCATCATCATCATCATCATCATCATCATCACATCATCATCACATCATCATCATCAATATTATAATCATTATCATTATCATTCATATCATTATTCGAATTATTCATCATATCATCATCATCATCATCATCATCACGAGTACTACTACTACTACCACAACCACCACTACCACCACCACCACTACTACTACTACTACTACTACTACTGCTACTACTACTACTACTACTGCTGCTGCTGCTGCTACTACTACTACTAATACCACAACCACCATCACCACCACCACCCACCACCACCATCATCATCACAGTCATCATCATTAGTAGTAGTAGTAGTAGTAGTAGTGGTAGTAGCGGCAGCAGCAGCAATAGCATTATTATAATTACGTATTATCATCATTACTACTGTCATTATTATTTTTGTCATCAACATCACAGTCATTGCATCATCATAATTACGATTATGATTAATGTCATAATTATCATCATCATCCTTACATCCTAAGCATCATTCTTCGTCTTCTTTTCTTCTTCTTATTGTTGTTATTGTTATTATTATTATTATTGTTGTTGTTGTTATCATTTATCCCTTCATTGTCATTATTATCATTGTTGTTATCATTATTATCGCTATTATCATTATCAGTATCAGTATTTTCATTTTATTACGCGCATGACAAGATTTACATAGATTTATTACAGAACTTACCAGAAATCTGTCCCGGGGGTCGCGGAGCTTGGTGAGGGAGTGATTCCATCTCTCCACGGCCTCCTCGGCCCTCTGCTGATGGTACAGCCTCCCTCCCCTCTCCCTCTCCCTCCGGGCTAAGCGCTGACCCATGTCTCAGACACCCCTTGCTTTCTTTCTGCCTTCAGCAGCCTCCAAGTTGCCCACGACCTTGACCTTCAACGCCTGACGACCTTGTCCTGACCCCAGCCACGCGTCGCGGCGACCTTGACCTTGACCTTCACGTGACCTTGTGTACCGTGCACCGGGCGGCGAGGACGGAGATTGTTGTTGTCTCAAAAAAAAAATTGTCGGTTGGTTGGTTTGGTTGGTTGGTTGGTTGGTACTTCTTGAAGTTGTGATCGTGAAATCGCGCGGTGTGGTTTGCAGTCGAAACTATTTTGAGGGGTTGATAATGGTGGTTTATATTTTTCCTGGAATCTTTTCTTGTCTTTTTTTTGAAGACGTTTGTGGATGGGAGTTGTCTTGTGGTTGTGTTTGCTGACTTACGCCGTCAAGCGAAGATTGTGGATAACCTGGAACATAAAAAGTCATCACTCGATTACAATGTTGATTAACAACGACAACGCTGTGGCTGTTACATCACTGTCGTCTACCACCAGTACTATCATTTACCACCACTTCTGTTAGTATCAAGACTGGTGGTGCTGGTGCTACTTCTGTTGTGGTGGTGGTGGTGCTACTTCTGTTGTTGCTGTAACTACTACCAATGCATCTACCACCACTTCTGTTAGTATTTAGACTGGTGGTGCAACCAGTCGCCGAGGTGCAGTGGTTAACGCAACGGACTACCGACTGGAATGTTGTGGGTTCGAATCCCCATCAGTACCTTCAAAAATATATCATTGTTGTTGGGTTTTTTTTCGGCTCTAACCGGCTCCTACCCAGAGTAGGGCGTGCTATGGGCTCATTGGGAAGATGGGACCACAATGTCGCGTCTCTTTCACTTCACGGATGCGTCATTGAGGGCGTTGCTCAAATCTTCTGACCACCACTGCGGGTATCACTATCTCTCGGGCCTGGTTGACGCCAGGATACGTTATGACAGTAAGCGTAGAGTACAGCCCTGTCACGCAATCTCAATCTTAGATGGAGCTTCAACACAAGCATCATGATTATCATCCTAATCGACACCATCGTCATCGCATTGTAAAAAACAAACAAACAAACAAAACAAAACAAAACAAACAAAACTGCCAGCTTCTGTGCCATTAAGGTGGCGTAGAAAAATGGGACGGAAAAAAAAGGTGAGCACAAAGGTAACTTCCCTAAGTGCGATGATAAAAAAAATAAAATAAAAAAAATAAAAAGGCTGGTGGTGTTACTGCTACTTCTGTTGTTGCTATAGCTACTACCAGTACAACTACAGCTAATGCTGCTACTACTACATATTCGTCTTCGTCTTGTTCTGCTTTTAACCACAGTCACGCCTCAAATAGTCAGTCCCGCAGTCTTAATGAAGGATGCGGTGTTTAAAAGGTCCCATTTGATGTCTTCTTCCAATCTTCTTCATTAAAAAGGAAATGAAATTTTCATTTGTTTGCTCTTTATTTTTGTATATTTTGTTTCATTTCTGTAGTATGTATAGTTTTCTTTCTCATTCATTTCTTTTCTTTCTTACTTTCTTCTCTTTTCTTTCTTTTCACCTACACTGGAACATAAATGAGATTGTGTGACATGACTACCCTTTTTTAGACTTTCATTTTATAAATTTCGTTTTTAAGACCAAAAGCTCAGAATTATAAATAACGCTTTTCAAAATCGCTTACCAGATCAAGTTCTACTGACTCACTTTTCCATGCATGCTGGAATATACGAGTGTGCTTTAATGTGTATGGTCGTTGTTTTCACATGGCCAGTACGGCCTGGCTGGCACTGAGGTAAAGCATTCGTCTTCCAGTCTGCCTACATAAGGTTGCACGAGAGTAATCATGCTAGGGCAGTTTTATACATGCTTTTGTTCTGTCTGTCTGTCTGTCTGTCTGTCTGTCTGTCTGTCTGTCTGTCTCTCTCTCTGTCTCTGTCTCTGTCTCTGTCTCTGCTCTCTCTCTCTCTCTCTCTCTCTCTCTCTCTCTCTCTCTCTCTCTCTCTCTCTCTCTCTCTCTTAAATTTCCCACGAAAAATAATTTGAACATCTCTGAGTCATGTCCTTTCAAATTCATAATTATACGGGCCCTCTGCTATTCAGAATCTCTGATATACCACGGGATGCTCCATATGATGGTGCAACAAAATGGAAAAGAAATGGCCATCTGTTGTTTTATAGATTAGTGAACCAAGTCACAACGAAAATCATTTCCTCCAAACAGAACAAACAACACAACACACACACACACACACACACACACACACACACACACACACACACACACACACACACACACACACGCACACACACCACACACACACCACACACACCACACCACACTACACACACACATACACACACAAATCATTTGAATGCATATGCTTTTTTTATTGGCTCTTTTTTAATGAAACAAAAACTATACAAACTTGAGGAATAACGCGCTTTATCACACATTAGAAAAAAATCAGTATCGAAAATAAACAAGCAGAAACAAACAAAAACAAACAAACAAACAAACAAAACAAACAAGAACAACAACAAAAACAACAACAACAACAACAAAAACAACACACTAAACAAAAGCATGAACAAAAACAAAAACAGAACAAAGCAACAACAAATTGAGACAAAAATTAAAAAAATAAACAAAAGTAAAACAACAAAGAAAAACCCTAACAAAAAAACAAAACAAAAAAAAAAAAAAAAAAAAACAAAAAAAACAAAACAAAAAAAAACAAACCAAAACGAAAACAAAACGAAAACAAAAACAAGTAAAAACAATAACAACGATAACAACAACAACCCCCCCCCCCCCCCCCGTCCTCCGTATGTCGCGGAAGGGCTGTTGACAAATACCATACAATAGTAAGACAGCAGCATTGTCAACTGTAAACACTCTTTGCGTCCTGAAATTGATGATTTGATTTATCTTATGGGAAAAAAAACAAAAAAAACATTGGCAAATATTCAGTGGCACTGACTGGAAAAAAACAAACCCTAACAGTAAATATATTACTGTTATTTACTGCTATTTTTGTTTAAAGCCCAAATCGACTGCTTAGAACCATATCAGGGCTCTAACCGTTTCAAAACATACTAATATTTCAACAGGAAAAAACAAAAGGAAAGAAAATTAAGATGAAGTGTTCGGTACACAACATCAAGACTAAACAATATCTACAGTACGTAACGACATTAACAGGAGAAACTTCGTGAAAAAGGATAATGTTTGCAACATCTTTGCCACTTTAATATAAGGCTGAACAAATTTGGGAAGGGGGAGGGGACGCTGGTGGGAATAAGGTGGGGTTTATATTCTCTCCCACTCTACAGACGTAAAATGATAGGTGTTTTACGTCTGTCTACACTGTAATGTAACAATAACTGATCTAATCAGCACACACACACACACACACACACACACACACACACACACACACAACACACACACACACACACACACACACACACACACACACACACACACACACACACACACACACACACACACACACACACACACACACACACACACACACACACATATATATATATATATATAATAACATATATATCTGTCTACACTATACTCACACAGACACACAGACACACCACACACACAGAGGTATATACAGGTAATATATATACACACATGTATATATATATATATATATATATATATATACATGTACATAAAATTATATATATATATATATATACATATATATATATACATGCATATATATACATGTATGTATATATGTACCTGTACATGTATAAATGTATGTATGTATGTATGCATGTATGTATGTATGTATGTATGTATGTATATGTCTATCTATCTATCTATATCTATATACATATATTTATATCAATCTATCGATCTCTGTCTATTTACATATATATGTATGTATGTATGTACGCATGCATGTATGTATGTATCTATGCATATATGTCAAACCTATGTATGTATGTATGCATGTATGTATGTATGTATCTATTTATCTATCTGTCTATCTATATGTATACAAGCACACCAACACATTCAGCACACATGATCAACAAGGGACCTTCTTTATTTAAGTCACAACACCTTCTACCCTTGCACCTCACCACCAAACCATATCTCTATCCTACCAATACCAGACCAGACTGCAGCAAGGACTGTATACAGAGAACGGCGAGAAGAACGAAGCAAGCAAGAAGCAAGCACAGCAAGGTAAAGCCCACCACTTCAGACGAAACAAAAATACAGGTACTCCCCCTTATAGCTCTCACTCCCCTCCACCCGGTCTAAAAGTCGCTCACTCAGCAGCCGGAATTAGAAACAGGCTGTATTTTGGTCGCTCGATTTTGTCGGATGCGCTTTCGACATGGCAACCGCTGGCAGTAGAAGGGAGGTAACTCGCTATGTATGTACAGTGTCAGACAAGAACCCCCCTTGCTAACTTTGCCCCCTGGATTTGTTTGATTAAATTAATTTCTTGATTTTTGTTTTTTCCACGAAAAATTCATTGGTCTCGGAGATTTCTATATGCGTTCTACCCAACTCTGCCCGCAATTTCACTATCTGGCAAAAGTAGCCTACTTGATCCTGCGTAAAACCATATACGCTGGCAAGGTCTTAATTGTGGCCCAAAACCTGTGTTAACATTGTTATTGTTATTGTTATTGTTATTTTTCTTTAAAGCCCAGCCGACTGCCTAGAGCCATATCAGGGATATAACCGTTTCAAAACATACACAATATTTCAACACAGGGAAAAAAGAAAAAGATGTACACAGGGATTTACAAATACACCCGAATACAAATTTGAATATAACTAAAGACACTAAAATATATGTTAAAAACGGGCCTTAACTTCCTAAATTTGCTTCCGCATTCTCAACTCCCAAGAGTAAAAAATGCACTTAATACATGTACCTAATTGTCAATCCTAAGAGAAAGTACCTAAGACTTTATCGAACACATACAGGTGAATGGACCAGCAGGGAAGAAAATGATAGAAAGAAATGACAAGAAAGCAAAGGAACAAGGCAGACACAAAGAGAGTCACAAAAAAGAGGAAATTTCCAGCACAGAATTTCCAGAAGGCGGGGAGCCCCTGGTATCTCCACGGGGGTGGGGGGTGGAGGGTGTGCATTAGCAGCATGGCGCTTTAACCATCTGAGCTAACGAGAAAGTATTTGGTCTTTGAATCTCATCATCATCATCATCATCATCATCATCATCATCGTCGTCGTCGTCGTCGTCGTCGTCGTCATTAATTGCTTGTTTTTGTTGTTTGTTTTTTTTCGTCTTGATGTCTACTAGACATTAAACAGGTCCAGAAACATCTTTTGCTAATGCATTGTTTCTTTTTATTTGTTCGACTTGTTTTGAACGGATTTTGTTAAATGAGAAATATACACTACATGTACGTCACACGCAAAAACTACCGCCAATGAAAGCATCAGCCCAAACATAAAGTAAGTCATTTATAATTTTCTAAGAAAGTTCGGTTTTATTGAAACGACTTCAGAAATGAATAAAGGCAAAATTTATCTTGGTGTAAGATTAACATTTGTGTGACCAGTTCTGAGAACTCCATAAATCACTTTCAGACTCGTTGTTTAAATATGTTTGAGATAGATACCGCTGGGCAAACATGACACAAGTGTTGGGCTGACATCCTTGGTAGAACTGTTGAATGAACTCGGCTTAAAAACACAACAGTTCTAAAACCAACGCATGAGGCCACCAGGCCACACCCAATCATGAAGGTGATACGACTGACCTGGAATAAAAGCGGCAATGAAAAGGAGCGGGCACCATTCTCATAAAACTGATTCTCATGTAGCAAGGACTATACTGACCTGGAATAAAAGCAACAATGAAAAGGAACGGGCGTCATTCTCATAAAGTGATCCTCATGCAGCAAGGACTTTGCCACCTAAATTTCCCCACATTTTTTGCCAAGCTAGATTTGATCCCAAAATATCAAGGACTATGCCACCAAGATTTCCCCATCTTTTGTTCGTCTTGGATCTGATCCCAAAATATCAAGGACTCATCATCATCATCAGGTGCCCTGCCGCATGGCGTTGGCGATCATGGACTTCCATCTGTCTTTATCTCTTGTTGCCCCAAGCATCTCCTCCACCCTCCTTGTCTTCAGCCACTCTGCAAGTCCGTCTAGCATTTTCTCCCTGGGTCTACCTGGTGCTCTCTATCCCTCCCGCTTTCCCGTTGTGACCAGGTGCTCAAATCCCCCTTCCTCAAAAATGGCCTATAAATGTTGCCTGTCTTTTCCTAATCTTCCCTATGAATGATCTACTTGTGTCTGCCTCCATCAAGACTGTCTCGTTTGTTTTCTTTGCTGTCCATGGAACTCTCAACATTCTTCTTAGAAACCACATCTCGGCTGCCTCAATCTTATTCTGGCTTTGCTTGTTGATTGTCCACGCCTCACATCCCTACAACAGTATTGGTTCTATCTATATAACATTCAAGAACTCTCTTCCTGATGTTAATTGATAGGCATTTGTTGGTAAGAATGCTTATCAAGGACTATGCCACCTAAATTTCCCCATTTTTTTTGTTCGTCTTTGGATCTGATCCCAAAATATCAAGGACTATGCCACCTAAATTTTCCCCATCTTTTGCCCGTTTTGGATCTTCTCTTTGGAATAACCTGCCCTTTGATTTGAGCCTAACCTTTCTTTTTCCAAGACCTATATTTTCCGTGAATCATTCTGTTAAATTAATTTTGTTGAAACTGACCCTGTCCCTATCCAGTTTCAGTGCGTTCTTGTAGTATGCTGTTGTATACTGATGTTACTGAGAGTGTGTGTGCATGGTGTTGATGGGCTGAAAAATCGTGAATGTGTGTTCATTGCATCTTTCGTTTATTTTTGTCCCGTAGCATTGTAATTGAGCGCCTGCAGCCTGTCTCCACTCGGAGGGGAATCACATTGTAATATATAATTGTATATAATATGCTCTCTATAATTTTCCATTGCTTTTAATTCTTTCTCCCCATTTTAGCCGTGTGCGTGTGCGTGCGTGCGTGCGTGCGTGTGTGTGTGTGTGTGTGGTGTGTGTGTGTGTGCGCGTGCGTGCGTGTGTGTCTGTTTTAGCGCTTAGATTTGATTTTATCAAGATTTTGCGCTATACAAATAAAGTATTGTTGTTGTTGTTGTTGTAAAGCACTGTTAGGCACACTATAAATGTACATTATAAATGCTATAATATCCCCAGTGGTCTTACTGTTATAGGACAGCCTTTATTATCTTACCTTTTACCTTCCCATCTCCTTAGGGCCTAATTCTAGAGCACTGAAAGATCTCCTTTAATTTTTGTCGACATAGGAAACTAACGCCAAAGAGGAGATCTGAAATGGGAACATTTCTAGCAAGTTACATGCGAAAACCAGCGAAGGTGAGAAGCCAGAAAGAGAGAGAGAGAGAGAGAGAGAGAGAGAGAGAGAGAGAGAGAGAGAGAGAGAGAGAGAGAGAGAGAGAGAGAGAGAGAAGGCAAAGGGAGAGAAGCAGCTCGCTCGGTGGTTCAGGAACAAGTAGGCTGCAATTATTAGAAGAGCCAGTGAGAGAGTGAGTCATGAGGCCTGTTGAGTCATTCAGCCTTTCAATACCCATGTTTAACCCCTCCACCCTCTCCACCAGCTTCCGATGCTCGGATGCGGGGTCAGGGCGTGAAAGTGTTAACGTCTACTTCGGGCTCTTGTCGGGGGGGTGGGGGGGGGGGTGGGGAGGGGGAGGAGAAAGGAGAGGGCCAGGAGATGGGGGAGTAAGAAGAGGAAGAAGGGGAAGAGGGGGTGGGGATAAGGTGGGAGGTGGAGGTGTAGAAGACCCAGAAAAACAGAAAGTGAAATGCAAGGGGTAAGGTGTGAGAGGTGAGGGAGTGTAGGGGGAAGGGGAAGGGGGAAGGGGGAGGGGGGATATGTTGGGCTGGGTGGGCAGAAAAAACAAACAGGAGAGGATGTTTGTGTTTAACGGCTTATAGCCTCATGCGCAATACAGCACATTTTCACTGCTCCGATCGGGCAGACTGGGATAACAGACAGTGCAGACAGATGCCCATTATACTAAATATAGATAGGGTAAAGAATAAAACTGGTTTAAATTGGTGCCCTGATTTTTTGTCTTTAATCTTACCTTTATTCATTTTCTTTCTTTTTTGTTGTTGTTGTTAAAGATGAATACAATGCTACTGCCATTCATTTTAGCTGCTAGCAAATTTCGTTCAGTGACTTCACTGCTTCTACTTTTGCGTCAGAGCATGGTTATGCCTCATGCCAAATGGTCAGTTTAATGGTCTGGATGTAGAACCTGATCTTCAGCTGGTCTTTTTAACTGACCAAAATTTCCCCAGTGGGGATGCAAGGGGATTTTTCAGTGTAAATAATATCCCCTCCCCCCCCCACCTTCTGGAAATTCTGTGATAGAAATTTCCTTTCTTTTTTGTCACTCGCTTTGTTTCTGCCGTATTTCTTTGCTTTCTGTTATTTCTTCTTATCATTTTCTGCCTTGATGGTCCATTTACCTGTATGCGTTCGATAAAGTCTTACGTACTTTCTCTTAGGACTAATAATTGGGTATTTGTATTATGTGCATTTTGGACACTATGTAAATGTGATATTTCTGGCAGCACTGTGTTTCAGTCTGTCTGCTGAAAATTCAACCCCGTCCATATTTTTTTCTAGGTCTTTTCATTTTTCTGATCCTTTTGCTGTTCTC
>JAPXFY010000017.1:7655525-7663025 GCA_030674185.1 Monoplex corrugatus | reverse complement strand
GTTGTGCACCACTAAAAACTGTTTTTAATTTGTTATGCACCACTAAAAACTGTTTTTAATTTGTTATGCACCACTAAAACTGTTTTTTTCACTTGTTATGCACCACTAAAACTGTTTTTTTCACTTGTTATGCACCACTAAAACGGGTTTTGATTTGTTATGCACCATTAAAACTGTTTTTTTTAAATTTGTTATGCACCACTAAAACTGTTCTTAATTTGTTATGCACCACTAAAACTGGTTTTAATTTGTTATGCACCACTAAAACTGGTTTTAATTTGTTATGCACCACTAAAACTGTTTTTTCATTTGTTATGCACCACTAAAACTGGTTTTGATTTGTTATGCAACACTAAAACTGGTTTTTAATTTGTTATGCACCACTAAAACTTTTTTCCATTTGTTATGCACCACTAAAACTGTTTTTGATTTGTTATGCACCACTAAAACTGTTTTTAATTTGTTATGCACCACTAAAACTGTTTTTAATTTGTTATGCACCACTAAAACTGTTTTTAATTTGTTATGCACCACTAAAACTGTTTTTATTTGTTATGCACCACTAAAACTTTTTTCCCATTTGTTATGCACCACTAAAAACTGGTTTTTGATTTGTTATGCAACACTAAAACTGTTTTGAATTTGTTATGCACCACTAAAACTGTTTTAATTTGTTATGCACCACTAAAACTTTTTTAATTTGTTATGCACCACTAAAACTGTTTTTGATTTGTTATGCACCACTAAAACTGTTTTAATTTGTTATGCACCACTAAAACTGTTTTGAATTTGTTATGCATCACTAAAACTGTTTGAATTTGTTATGCACCACTAAAACTGTTTTGAATTTGTTATGCACACTAAAACTGTTTGAATTTGTTATGCACCACTAAAACTGTTTAAATTTGTTATGCACCACTAAAACTGTTTTGAATTTGTTATGCACCACTAAAACCTTTTTAATTTGTTATGCACACTAAAACTGTTTGAATTTGTTATGCACCACTAAACTGTTTGAATTTGTTATGCACCACTAAAACTTTTGAATTTGTTATGCACCACTAAAACTTTTAATTTGTTATGCACCACTAAAACTGTTTGAATTTGTTATGCACCACTAAACTGTTTAATTTGTTATGCACCACTAAAACTTTTGAATTTGTTATGCACCACTAAAACCTGTTTAATTTGTTATGCACACTAAAACCTGTTTAATTTGTTATGCACCACTAAAACTGTTTTAATTTGTTATGCACCACCAAAAACTGTTTTGAATTTGTTATGCACAATTAAAACTGTTTTACAAAATGAAGTTTTAGACATCATTCTAATATATGTGAATTTTTGTGTTTATTTTACCAGTGCTGAATCGATACGGTAAACCTGTATTGCTGGCTTTAAAACTGAGATATTAAACAAAGAAATAAAACCGAATGTTGAAAACTAGATTGCAAGTTTTAATAACTAAATTTAAAATTTTTTATTTTATCAGTGTTGAATTGATATGATAAACCTGCATTGCTAGCATTAAAAATGAGGTATTAAATAAAGCTATACAACCGAACATTGAGAACTAGATTGCATATTTTAAACCAAATTTTTTTTCTTATTTTTTCAGTGCTGAATCGCTATAGTAAACCATGGCATATAGCTGTAAGCATTAAAAATCTGGAGTATAACTGCATAATTAAAGTTGCTGTTAAACCGAATATTAAAAACTACACAGCATGTTTTAACAATCTGTATCTATTTTATCAGTGCTGAATCACTACAATAAACATCCATTGTGGTAGCATTAAAAATGAGACATTAAATAAAGGTATAAAACCAAATAAAATCATTGAGAACTAGATTCCATGCGTTAACAACCGGGCGCAGTGGACAAGTGGGTGAACGTTGGACTGCTAGTCAGAAGGCCCTGTGTTCGATCCGATTAAAAACATCTCCACCTGGTGGGTAAAGGGTGAAGATTTTTCCGGTCTCCCAGGTCAACATATGAGCAGTTGGTTGATTGGTTGATCTGGTTCAGTTTTTACGTCGACACCCAACTTCAGGTGATATGGCCGACGGGGATAACCATCCCAGGGAAGTGGGGGAAGGGGGACTTATCTAATTCTATACCAACACCACCAGAACAAGAATGATGTTAAGATGGGGCAATGAAAAGGCCAGTTTTAATGTAGCGCACCCCGAGAGTCAAACCCACAACAATTAGCATGTGAATCCGACATGTTATGCAGACGTGTAAGTGCCTAAAGCCCTTCGTGTGTGTGTGTTTGTGTGTGTGTGTGTGTGTGTGTGTGTGTGTGTGTGTGTGTGTGTGTGTGTGTGTGTGTGTGTGTGTGTGTGTGTGTGTGTGTGTGTGTGTGTGTGTGTGTGTGTGTGTGTGTGTGTGTGTGTGTGTGTGTTTTTTTCTTTCTTTTTTCATCTTCAGTCAATTTAATTCAGTTTCAAAACACTGCCTTAAATCAATTGCTCAGTAGATTCAATTCAGTTTCAAAACACTGCCTTCACTGATTGCCTGGTCAATTCAATTCAATTTTGACGCATGCCTTCACTGATTCTCAGTCAATTTAATTCAAACACGCCTGTTAAAGATCCTGTATGTTCTGCCTATGACTTGCTTATGGAAACAAGAAAACATCGAGCACACACGCCCACCAAATATGCAAACTGTGCCACAATATGGTGGAATGTTGTCAGCTCGCCTAACAGCTTGAGTTCTCTTTGCTCTACTAAAGTCTGATTATCTGTGATGTGTATTTAGTTTAAATTTTGGAGAATAGAGCTATAGTAGTGGCTAAAGACGAGGAGGGTTTGTTTGTCTGTCTACACACACACACACACACACACACATACACACACACACACACACACACACACACACACACACACACACACACACACACACAGAGACATACACACACACACACACACACACACAGAGACATACACACACACACACAACACACAACACACACACACACACACACACACACACACACACACACACACACACATAAATTATATATATAAATACATTCAAAGACTGACATGACCAATGTTAGCACATAAGTATTATTCTAGACTTGAAGATGATACTCCTATCCCTACATGTTGGCTTCATTTCCATCAGGTTTGGTGTAGTTTGTGCTGTTCTTGGGGCAACAAGAGATAGAGACAGATGGAAGTCCATGATCGCCAATGCCATGCGGCAGGGCACCTGATGATGATGATGATGATGATGAGAGCTATAATACAAGAATGGCTTAGGGTAATGATGAATGAGATATAAAATCAGCACTGAAACACTTGCTCTTTATGGGATTTGTATGTGATTCTTAACCCTCTGACTCCCGCACTCCTTCACCAGCATCCTGCATTGTCAACAATCCTAGCAAAGAAAAAATTAACCCTTTGACTCCCTTATCATATCCATCCACCTTCCTGTGCAGGAAGCTGTGGATAGGTGAAGGAGTCAAAGGTTAAGATTTTTCAGTTGGTGGGTAGGGTGCTGGGTCAAAGGGTTAAAAAGCTGAAATGGATAATGAATGAATGACTTCTATCCCATCAAAAGGCAAATTTGCTTCGTTAATAAAATATTCTCAGGCTTCAGACCCACAGGAAAACAACTGACTGACTGTTTGATAGATCGATTTATTTCTCTACGTAATCCATGCTACTGAATTTTTATACTTACACTCAAAACGATGTAAGTGTCACTTATTTACATATTGACCCATACAAGACAGTTTCCCGGGATATAAAGACGTTCAACTGTAGTATTTCAGTTTCCAAACCAGCCTCTATCTATTGGTCAGTCAATTTAATTCAAATTGAAAACACTGTATTCACCGACTGCTCAGTCAATTTAATTCATTTTCAAAACATTGTCTTCATTAATTGCTCAGTCATTTCAATTCAGTTTTAACACACTGCTTTCATTGTTTGCCCAGTCACTTCAAGTCAGTTTTAACACACTGCTTTCATTGTTTGCTCAGTCAATTCAATTCAGTTTTAACACACTGCTTTCATTGTTTGCTCAGTCACTTCAATCAGTTTTAACACACTGCTTTCATTGTTTGCTCAGTCACTTCAAGTCAGTTTTAACACACTGCTTTCATTGTTTGCTCAGTCAATTCAATTCAGTTTTAACACACTGCTTTCATTGTTTGCTCAGCAATTCAATTCAGTTTTATACACACTGCTTTCATTGTTTGCTCAGTCACTTCAATTCAGTTTTAACACACTGCTTCATTGTTTGCTCAGTCACTTCAATTCAGTTTAACACAAGTCTTAACTGACTGCTCAGCAATTCAATCAATTCGATACTCCTCTATTATCTACATTCGGAAACAACAATAAGCACAACTGAACTCGCCGTACACGTAATAATTCTCGTATCTACTGAAAACAATCACAAAATGATAAAACATATGAAAGATGTAAAACATAATTATAAAACGTATCTATCATAAAACATAAAAATAAACAAAACAAAACAACGCTTCAACAGATAAACTCATCAAAAAACAAACAAACAAACAAAAAAACAAACAAACAAACAACAAGCAACAAACCCAAACAACAACAACAACAACAAAAAAGCAACCAATAACCATGGCCATATAACCATGATTTCGCACTTGAACTCCAACTATTCACCATCACCCTCGTCGCACACCACCTTCCTCGCCTTCACACGTACACACACCACATAGATACACACACACACACACACACAACACACACACACACACACACACACACACACACACACACACACACACCACACACACACACACACACACACACAACACAGCACCCCTCACACACACACATACACACACATACATACATTACACACACACACACACATTCAAATATGTGTATTCACTTTTATGTAATCATGATCAAAATGTTATATATGTTATACATGTATATATACATTATTTTTTGTGGTCTCATTTGTTCAATGTTTAACTCTTTTGCAGCATCCAGTTTTCTGATGTTGTAATATAAACTGGATTAGCAACAGACATATACGTAAGTTGGCCTGTGTCCTAATACTTATGCCGTTGGAGGACCCAAAACAAACCCCCAAAATAAACAAACAAGCAAACAAATAAAAAGAAAGCGGTTTCATTTATTTCATTTCATTTCTCTCACTAGATCAAGGCAGATGTCTGTGGTTGTTCTGTCTTTCTTATGGAGCGTATTTAACCCTTTAACTCCGCACCCTCTCCATAGCATTGTGGGGTTGTATGTGAGAGAAGGTATGTGATGGTATAGAGAGGGTGTGTGGGTGCGTGCGCGTGCATGTTATGTGTATGTGTGTGTGTTGACTCCGCGCACAAGCGTGTGTGTGTGCGTGCGGGTGTGTGTGTGTGTATGTGTGTGTGTGTGTGTGTGTGTGTGTGTGTGTGTGTGTGTGTGTGTGTGTGTGTGCGCGCGTGTGTGTGGGTGGGTGGGTGTGTGGATGGGTGGGGGGTCGGCTGTTGCTTGTATATGTGTTTCTGTCGGCTGACTTAAAAAAGTTTAACCTTGTCCTCTTAGTCTACATACTCATTTTATTGTATTTAACTCATTTTGATTTTAAAGTGCATATCGCATTGCATCTTTAATCAAATGTTTCTATACCTACCAATGTTGTTTTTCAATGAGTATTGCCCTTTTTGTCCATTGTTAAAAGTCCTAACCAAGGCATCTGACTCTTATGATGTGCTTTTTTAACCGTACATTTTTTGAATTAGTCATAATCTTTGATATTGTGTTCGACAAAGAGGGAGGGGGAGAGAGATGAGGGGAGGGAGAGGGTGAGAGAGGGGTGAAAGAGAGAGTGAGAGAGAGAGTAGAAGAGCATGTGTGTACATTTGTTTATGGTTCTTGTTCCTGTATGTATTTTAATGCGAATGCCAAAACAATTTCCCATTGTGATGTTCTGGGCTAAATAAATCTTGTATCTTGCATCTTGTATCTTGTATCTTGTATCTTGTATCTTGTATCCTATGTCGTCCTCATATCCAACATACCCTTCATCTTTGTTCTTGTATCTAGTTCTTGTACAGATGCTGTGTCAGTGTGAGATGGGAGTCATTGTTAAGTCTTTGCATTGTGTCTTGTATCTTGTATCTTGTGTCTTGTATCTTGTGTCTTGTATCTTGTATCTTGTGTCTTGTGTCTTGTGTCTTGTATCTTGTGTCTTGTATCTTGTATCTTGTATCTTGTGTCTTGTATCTTGTGTCTTGTATCTTGTATCTTGCATCTTGTATCTTGTATCTTGTATCTTGTGTCTTGTATCTTTTATCTTGTATCTTGTGTCTTGTATCTTGTATCTTGTATCTTGTGTCTTGTGTCTTGTATCTTGTGTCTTGTATCTTGTGTCTTGTATCTTGTATCTTGTGTCTTGTATCTTGTATCTTGTATCTTGTGTCTTGTATCTTGTATCTTGTATCTTGTAAACATCCTACATAGTCAAGCACGCTAGCAACAACAAAACAAAACAAAACAAAACAAAACAAAACAAAACAAAACAAACCCTTCACTCTTTGACTCCCTCACGTTATTCACCAGCTTCCTACAGAAAGCTGGTGGGCAGGGTGAGGGAGGGAGGTCAAAGGGTTAAGTTTTTGCAGTTGGTGGATAGGACGTGGCAATCAAAGGGTTAAATTTAAGCTCAGCTTGACGTTTCCACAGGGGCGGTGGTTTCTTATACAAGCAACTTCGCCTACGTAGGGAGACAGGCCAGAACATCATTAATTTGAGGACAGATAAACATATCGTCAGTTTTATTCCCACAGGCAAGCAGCGCTATAGACAGGGTTATACTCTGGTTTCTCTCTGCCACCCACGTTTGTCGAGTCCGTATTTTCTTTTGTTTCCTATAAAATTGAAAAAGAATAAAACACTTTGCAATCAGCAGCTTTTACGTAGGCCTATGTTGATGTTTGAAATCTAACATGCCCATTGTTTTGAGAAAGGAGAGAGAGAGAGAGAGAGAGAGAAAAGAGAGAGAGAGAGAGAGAGAGAGAGAGAGACAGACAGACAGACAGACAGACAGGAGAGAGAGAGAGAGAGACAGACAGACAGACAGACAGACAGAGACAGAGAAACAGAGACAGAGACAGAGAACAGAGAGAGACAGAGAAACAGAGACAGAGACACAGAGAGACAGAGATAGAGAGAGAGAAACACAGAGACAGAGACAGAGGGAGTGAGAGCGAGAGAGAGAGAGAGAGACAGAGAGAGAGAGAGAGACAGACAGACAGACAGACAGACAGAGAAACAGACAGACAGAGAGACAGAAAAACAGACAGACAGAGAGACAGAGACAGACTGAGAGAGAGAGAGAGACAGAAAGACAGAGAGAGAGACAGAGAGAGAGACAGAGAGAGAGAGACATACAGACAGACAGACGGAGACGGAGACAGACAGAGACAGACGAGACATAGAGAGAGAGAGAGAGGAGAGAGAGAGAGAGAGAGAGAGAGAGAGAGGGGA
>JAPXFY010000017.1:7648025-7650525 GCA_030674185.1 Monoplex corrugatus | reverse complement strand
CTCTCTCCTCTGTCTTTCTTTCTTCTTCTCTCTCTCTCTCTCTTCTTTTTTTTTTCATTCTCTCTCTCTTTCTTTTTCTTTCTTTCATTCTCTTCTCTCTTTCTTCTTCTTCTTTCATTCTCTCTCTCTTTCTTTCTTTTTTCATTCTCTCTCTCTTTCTTTTTCTTTCTTTCATTCTCTCTCTCTTTCTTTTCTTTCTTTCATTCTCTCTCTCTCTCTTTCTTTCTTTTTCATTCTCCTCTCTTTCTTTTTCTTCTTTCATTCTCTCTCTCTCTTTCTTTCTTTCTTTCTTTCATTTTCTCTCCTCCTCTCTCTCTTCTTCTTTTCTTTCTTTTCTCTCTCTCTTTCTTTCTTTCTTTCTTTCTCTCTCTCTCTTTCTTTCTTTCTTTCTTCTCTCTCTCTCTTTCTTTTTCTTTCTTTCATTCTCTCTCTTCTTTCTTTTTCTTTCTTTCATTCTCTCTCTCTCTTTCTTTTTCTTTCTTTCATTCTCTCTCTCTTTCTTTTTCTTTCTTTCATTCTCTCTCTCTCTTTTCTTTTCTTTCTTTCTTCTTTTTCTCTCTCCTTTCTTTTCTTTCTTTCATTCTCTCTCTCTCTTTCTTTCTTTCTTTCTTTCATTCTCTCTCTCTCTTTCTTTCTTTCTTTCTTTCATTCTCTCTCTCTTTCTTTCTTTCTTTCATTCTCTCTCTCTCTTTCTTTTTCTTTCTTTTCTCCTTCCCTCTTTCCCTTTCTCCCTCCCTCCCTCTCTGTCTGTCTGTCTCTCTCCGTCTCCTTCTTCCTTCTTCTTTTTTCATTTTGTTCTCTCCCCCCCCCCTCTCTCTCTCTCTATTTTCTCTTTTTCATTCTCTCTGTCTGTGTCATTATCTCTGTCTTTCTGTCTCTGTCTTGTCTGTGTCTCTGTCCCTCTCTCTCTGTCTTTCTTTCTTTCGTTTTTTCTCTCATTCTCTTTCTCGCTTTCTTTCTTTTCTCCTTCCCTCTCCCCCTCCCTCTCTCTCTCTTTTTGAACGTGGGTTGGACAGTTATTTTGATAGTCGTGGACTGAAAATCTGATGTCTCGAGATCAATCCAATCCCGCAACAAAAGAGTTGGTTAGGTCGTTTCTAATCTTAATGCTTTTGATATGTGTACTTAATTTTCTTTTCCATTTAAAAAAAAATCTTTTTCTGTTGAAGCATTGTGTATGTTTTGTGAAACGGTTATAGCCCTGATATGGCTCTACGCAGTCGGCTGGGCTTTAAACAAAATCTGCGGCAGCAGCAGCAGCAGCAGCAGAAGCAGCAGCAGTAGCAGCAGCAACAACAACAACAACAAACCCCAAATCTTAATGCTTCAGTCATTCTGGTGGTGTCAGTGTTTCCTTAGTTCAGGTTCCTCCCCATTAAAAAACAAACAAAAACAAAAACGAAACAAAACAAAACAAAACAAAACAAAAAAAAACGTTAGCCAGCACAAGGAGTCTGCCAGTAACTGCTGGCAGATTTGGGTGGAGCGCGTATGCAATTGTCTGAGCGCAAATGAATCGCTCTTGAAACTCCCGACCTCAGAGTCTTCATCTTTAACCCCTTTGACCCCCACCCACCCCCATCACCCTATCCACCAGTATCCTGCATTGTCGACCATGCCAGCAAAGCAAAACCTTTAACCCTTTGATTTCCTCATTTCCTTTGGTTTCCTCTCGCAGGAAGCTGATCGATAGGGTGAGGGAATCAAAGGGTTAAGTTCCTGCAGTTGCTGGATAGGTTGCGGAAGTCAAAGGGTTAACAGAGTGAGATCTTAGTGATAGCTCGGCAGGTTTCAACATATACTCAACAAATGAAATATCTACAATTATTTGTGGTATTGCTGTTGCTCAAACACGTAGATCTACTGGACGGAGCTAGAAAGAGTTTTGAAATAAATACACTAACACAGAGAACATCACTCAGCGTGAGATAAAACCTAATGTTTGTACGTTTAGAAGTGAACTGAAATAGACCTACAGGCACATGATGGAAAATCCCGTTCATCTTATGGAAATGCGTTTATGAAAAAAATGGCTGCCTTATTACTATTAACCCTTTGATTCCCGCATCGTGTCCATCATTTGCAAGAACTTAACCCTTTGGCTCCCTCACCCTACTCACCAGCTTTCTGCAGAACCTGGTGGATAGGGTGAAGGAGTCAAAGGGTTAAAAAGTTTTTGCTTTGCTAGCATGGTTGACAGTGCAGAGCTGGTGGATAGGATGAGGGAGTCAAAGGGTTAAACTTTTGCTTTGCTAGCATGGTTAGCAGTGCAGGATGCTGGTGAACATGGTGCGGGAGTCCAAAGGGTTAATCTAAAACTTCTAGGTTTATGTTTGAACACCACGAACACACGAATTCTATTGTTTTCATGATTAGCTCTGAACCACTGTAGATGTGTACAATGACAGATGCCACATATAGCATACACATAGCATGAAATACATAAGCTTGCTTTTCTTTTTTCTTCACACATTAACCCTTTGACTCACGCACCCTGTCC
>JAPXFY010000017.1:7640525-7643025 GCA_030674185.1 Monoplex corrugatus | reverse complement strand
AAGTTGTACAACATTTCAAATACCTTGGTTCATACAAGTCAGCTGATGCCACATGTAGCAAAGACTATCAAAGCAAGAATTGCCCTAGGCAAACAAAGGAAATGGGTCCATCTTACTAACATTTGGAAAGACAGATACTTAGGAAATGAGCTCAAACTTAAGATACTGCGAACACTAATTTGGCCGTTGTGTTATATGGAAGTGAAGGATGGACTCTTAAAGCTGAGATGAAAACAGAATCAAAAGTGCAGAGATGTGGTTCTACAAAAGACTCCTAAGAATATAATGGACCGAAAGACGAAAAAACCAAAGCGTTCTGGAAGAATTGAACAAACAACCTGAACTTTTAGCCCTGGTTCATCATCATCATCATCAGGTGCCCTGCCGCATGGCGTTGGCGATCATGGACTTCCATCTGTCTCTATCTCTTGTTGCCCCAAGTATCTCCTCCACCCTCCTCGTCTTCAGCCACTCCGCAAGTCCGTCTAGCATTTTCTCCCTGGGTCTACCGGTGCTCTCTTTCCCTCCAGCTTTCCCGTTGTGACCAGGTGCTCCAAATCCCCCTTCCTCATAAAATGGCCTATAACTGTTGCTTGTCTTTTCCTAATCTTCCCTATGAATGATCTACTTGTGTCTTCCTCCATCAAGACTGTCTGGTTTGTTTTCTTTGCTGTCCATGGAACCCTCAACATTCTTCTTAGAAACAACATCTCGGCTGCTCAATCTTGTTCTTGCTTTGCTTGTTGACTGTCCACGCCTCACATCCGTACAACAGTATTGATTCTATACAACATTAAGAACTGTCTTCCTGATGTAACTGATAGGCATTTGTTGGTATGAATACTTTTCATCTTCTTGAATGCTGTTTTGGCTTGGCCGATTCTGCCGGCTATTTCCGATGTGCATCTGCCGTCTGATGAAATGACCGTTCCAGGTATTTAAACTTATTAACCTGTGTCAAGGTTGTACCATTTGCTGTTATTTTGCATGAGGGGTTTCATGTTTTTACTGATCACCATGACTTCAGTCTTCCTGCTGTTTAGTTCCAACTCCTTACCTTTGCTTTCTATTTCTAGTATATTCACCAGGTTTTGTAGGTCCCTTTCATTTTCTGCAATTAGCACGGTGTCATCTGCGTATCGAATGTTGTTTATCATTTTCCCTCCAACCTTTAATCCAGGGTCTTCTTCTAGGTTATATGATTGTTTTCGCCGTAAAGTGAAAACAGATCTGGTGAACAAAACCCACGACTCCTCTTTCGATACTTTTGAATGTTTTGGAAAGATTTAGTTAGGAAAAGGAAAAGGAAATACTTTGGAAAAGGAAAAGGAAATACTTAGCCCTGGTTAGGAAAAGAAAAGAAATACTTTGGACATGCTATGAGACATCAGAGTGCTGTTAAGACTGTCCTCCTAGGCAAATGGAGGGGATAGGTTAGGAGATCGCCGGTTACTATTTTGCTTACCAATGGCGACAAGTGCATAAGATGAGTTCAAGAGGATGTGTGACAACAGGGTAGTACCTCTGGGCATACAAACTCAGTACATAAATGATGTTTTTAATTTGAAGAACTTTTCTAGTTTGCCTTCTTAGGCGATTAAGTAGCAAACCATATTATATATCCCTGACTCATGTAATGTTCCAAAGTTGATTTTACGTAATATCCTAGGTATCACATCCATTTCATTTCTGTCAACTGAGAAATGCAAGTGTTGCTGTGGATAAATATTCACTTTGATAGGAAGACACAGGATGGGATAACCTATTATCTCATTGAACTACAAATTTTGTGCATTAACTGTCTCTTCCTCTTTAACTTTGAAACACATTAGTAACAAAGTGACCAGGTTATTCAATCAACTGTTTGTATGAAACGAACATCAACTTCACGAAAACGCACAGTTCATATCTGTTAGGTACTGCCATAGAGATATTCATCTATTATTCATTTGATAACTCACCACTCGCCACCTTCAATTTTCATAGTCTGCCCAAAACAAATAGTCAACCAACAAAACAACAAAAAAATCACACCGCCACCTACCACCAAAACCATCAATATTGTATCATGCACTGCAATACAGAATTCAACTCCTGAATTTCCCGGAGAGTATTTCAAATCCTTTAGACAATGCTTCTGGCTTGCTTATTGACACGAAAAGATATACCCGTAAATGATTTATCCGAAACCATTCCATAATTTGTGAAGTGTGTAGTGTGGGATTCTTCTCTGTTTGTATGTCCGTGAATTTGCAGGATGCTTGTTAAACTTTACTCTCAAACTAAAACATTACACAAAAACCATTCGTGGCCAATACAATTTTCTGCCTGTAGATTTAGTCAAACAAAGCCTGCGTGTTGGTTTAAATAGGTTGAAGTCTGTTTCTAGATGCTGTGAAGAGGTCTGCCTTCTAACAGGGTTGAGGTATTTTCGGTTTATTACGAAAATTTAAACTTCATTGACTGCGTTGAATTTTTCGTGTTATGAATGGTTTGGTGA
>JAPXFY010000017.1:7628025-7638025 GCA_030674185.1 Monoplex corrugatus | reverse complement strand
ACAGACACACACAACACACACAGACACACACACGACAGACACACACACACACACACACACAGCACACACTAGACAACACACACACAGACCACACAGTACACACACACAACACACACATACACACACACACACACACACACACATACACACACAAACACACACACACACAGACCCCACACACACACACACACACACACACACACACACACACACACACACACACACACACACACACACACACACACACACACAATTACAAAGACAAAGGTGCGTCAGTATCATATTCGTACCTCATAAGAACCAAGAGGCTATCCTCTACTGTTCACAAACCAATGTCATAACAGCAGAATAATTCAACGCAGTCAATGAAGTTTTAACTTGGTCAAGATGAATAAACGAAAATAAATAAAACGGTTGAAGGGAGACCTCTTCACAGACATCTTACTGGCATCACATATTTTAAAGACAAAGACAGGCTTTGTGTTGTGCCAAGACCTGTGATTTTTTTATGTGTGGGTTGTTTTCGTTCTTCTTGCCTTTGTTTCTTATTTTTAACGCATTCAGAAGATAAAAAAAGAAAAAAAAGAAGATATTTCTTAAATGTGAAAATTCGGTTTAAGCTTATAGTCTCATGCCAAGAACTATCATCCAGATCACCATCCACAGTCAAAAATAAAAGATGTACGGGAGTGAGGGTTCCTATCCCCCCCCCCCCCCCCCCGTGGGGATACCGGGGGCTCTTTCAGTATAAATAGTATCCCCACCTTCTGGAAATTCTGTGCTAGAAATGTCCTCTTTCCTGTCACTCTCTTTGTTTCTGCCTTGTTCCTTTGCTTTCTGTCATTTCTTCCTATCATTTTCTTGCCTTACTGGTCCATTCACCTGTATGTGTCTTAAGTACTGTCTATTAGAAGTGATAATTGGATACCTGTATAAAGTGCATTTTTGGCTCTCGGAAATGAGATATGCGTAAGCAATTTTGAGTAAATTAGGTTTGTTTTTATGTATGTTTTAGTGTCCTTAGTTATGTTTCAATTTATATTCAGGTTTTTGTTTTAAATCCCCTGTGTAATAAATTGGACAGAGTGGTCAACGCCAGAGGCATCTCCATAGATATGTGCACGAACGCATTGATTTGTGTACTTCATTTTCTTTTCCTTTTTGTTTTCTTGTTGAAGTATGGTGTATGTTTTGAAACAGGTTATAGCCCTGATATGGCCCTATGCAGTCGGCTGGGCTTTAAACACAAATAACAATAACAATAGGAGTGAGGGTTGGGGTAGGCGGAAGAACCAGACAAATTTTACGTGTGGGACAAGCACTCTTTTCGCTTTTTTGGCCACCACTTCCATTTTGATTTGGTGAACGAAAACAAAACAAAACAAACAAAACAAAACAAATCAAAACAAAACAAAACAAAACAAAACAAAAAAAACAAAACAAACAACAAAACAAAACAAAACAAACAACACAACACAAACAAAAAAACACGTGTAGAAAACCTTTTTATTTTCGTTCATAGGAATGGTTCCCAGACATTTCTTGAAATGTTTTGTCCACAACCCTTTTCGTTCGTTTGCCTGGTGCTAAACATTTGATAATGTATTTCAACGTCAGCTATAAACAAACGGGCTGGTAGGTAAAGCCATGGACTCAAGATCTGTTATCTTGAGTTCAATCCCAGCCCGCTACATTACAGTCTGGCGTATTCGCTGTCCATCTTAATGTTTCCATCGTTCTGGTGGTGTCAGCTTAGTTTTTGATAGGCCCCTAATAAATAAAATTAAAATAAAATAATAAATTAAAGTGACCCTCCACCACGAAATGAGTCGGATTACACCTGACACACTTTTTCGCTAGCAGCGATAGTTCATGTAGGGGGGTCAGGGTACCAATTTTGAGATTTTCACTGAAAATGATTCTGTGGTCATTATTTTATGTCTTGCTAAAATACTTGTTCTTATTTAATCTTATAAACGGGTGAAAAGTGTAGCTCTATTAGAAGTACCTGGTTGCTATGGGCATAAGTGTGACATTTTCAAACTGCGATTTCTCAAATATGCATTTTTCCACATATCCAACTTTAAAAGGTCATAACTTTGAAAAGGAATGCCCGATTTTAATAAAATTTGGATCTGTGAAAACTGCGTTTTGTGCTTATTCATTTCATTTAAAAACAAAAAAAAATCACCCCAGGTGCATTGCGACTCATTCCGTGGTGGAGGGTCACCGGCTTCTGCCCTTTCCCCATTTCAAGACCTTGCCAGCGCATAGGGTTTTGTACGGGCTCATGAAATCTGTTATATAATAGCTGGCAGATTTGGGTGGAGCGCATATGGAGTTGTCTGAGCGTGGTGAATCCCTCTTGAAATAACTCCAGTAACTCCAATTGTAAACATGATTGTCTTACGAATTCATCTGAATGTCCTGTTTCCAACACTGTCCAACATTATTTGCTGCAGTAAGAAGACGATCAACCCATGCGTTATTTTCACTGAAATTACAATCTTCTTTTCTCAATTTTGTTAGATCTTTTTTCAACGAATGTTTTTAGTAACTTGAAAAAAAAACTTGCTTTCTTTCTGTTAAATTTGTTTTAATTTGCGTGCGTATGTGTGTGTGTGTGTGTGTGTGTGTGTGTGTGTGTGTGTGTGTGTGTGTGTGTGTGTGTGTGTGTGTGTGTGTGTGTGTGTGTGTATGTGTGTGTGTGTATGTGTGTGTGTGTGTGTGTGTGTGTGTGTGCGTGTGTGTATGTGTGTGGTGTGTGTGTGTGTGTCGTGTGTGTGTGTATTTGTGTGTGTTTGTGTGTGTGTGTGTCTTTGTTTGTGTGTAAGTGTGTGTTACCCTAACATGAATACAACAACAAGAAATTGGACATATAATAAATGATATATATATATTTACATATATATATATACATATAAATATACATAAATATGCATACACACATACCTCAGCATACATGCACATGCCAGAATTAAGACCTTAACAGCGTGAATGATTATCTCGGGAGTTGAACTGACGACGCAAATTCCATAGCATCACGATTGTTTGTTGTGTCTAATCAAAGATGTGAGTTTGTTTAAAATTATGTTTGAAAACGAACCGGATCATCAGATCACACCGACAATCCTCGTCTGTTTGTTTGTTCATTTATCTACATAATGCTCATTACTGGCAAAATTAAAGGCAGGCTGAAACGCACATATACAGAGTTATGTCCCTTTTGAGGACACAATTTTAAATTCTGATTTACAGGAACAGATCGATAAACCAAAATCAGAGGCGGGCGCGGTAGTCACGCGGATAAACTTCGGATTTCTAATCAGAAGGTTCTGGGTTCGATCCACCAAGACACCTCGGCCTGGTGGGTGGAGGATGGACATTTTTCTGATCACCCAGGTCAATATGTGTGCAGACCTGCCAGTGCCCCCCAAAATCCCACGTGTTTACGTAATACGCACGTTAAACATTCTGTAAGTCATGTCAGCGGCTGGCTTATGGAAACATGGAAAACGCTATGGAAACATGAAAAACACTATGGAAAACATAGAAAAACTCTATGGAAACATGAAAACTCTATGGAAACATGAAAAACACTATGGAAACATGGAAAAAGCTATGGAAACATGAAAAAACACTATGGAAACATGGAAAACGCTATGGAAACATGAAAAACACTATGATAAAAATGAAAACTCTATGGAAACATGAAAACCACTATGAAAACATGAAAACTCTATGGAAACATGAAAAACACTATGGAAACATGAAAACTCTATGGAAACATGAAAACCACTATGAAAACATGAAAACTCTATGGAAACATGAAAAACACTATGGAAACATGAAAACTCTATGGAAACATGAAAAACACTATGGAAACATGGAAAACGCTATGGAAACATGAAAAACACTATGGAAACATGGAAAACGCTATGGAAACATGAAAAACACTCTGGAAACATGAAAACTCTATGGAAACATGAAAACCACTATGAAAACATGAAAACACTATAGAAACATGAAAAACACTATGGAAACATGAAAAACACTATGGAAACACGAAAACCACTATGAAAACATGAAAACTCTATGGAAACATGAAAACACTATGGAAACATGAAAAGTCTATGGAAACATGAAAACACTATAGAAACACGAAGACACTGTGGAAGCATGAAAACGCTATGGAAACATGAAAAACACTATGGAAACATGAAAAACGCTATGGAAACATGAAAAACACTATGGAAACATGAAACACTATGGAAACACGAAACACTATGGAAACACGAAAAACACTATGGAAGCATGACAAACACCATGGAAACATGACAAACACCATGGAAACATGAAACACTATAGAAACATGAAAAACACTATGGAAAAACGAAACACTGGAAACACAAAAAACACTATGGAAACATGAAACACTATGGAAACACAAAAAACACTATGGAAACATGAAACACTATGGAAACATGACAAACACCATGGAAACATGACAAACACCATGGAAACATGAAACACTATGGAAACATGACAAACACTATGGAAACATGAAACACTATGGAAACACGAAAAACACTATGGAAACATGACAAACACCATGGAAACATGAAAAACACTATGGAAACATGAAAACACTATGGAAACATGAAAAACTCTATGGAAACATGAAAACACTATTGGAAACATGAAAACACTATGGAAACATGAAAACACTATGGAAACATGAAAAACACTATGGAAACACGAAAAACACTATGGAAACATGAAAAACACTATGGAAACATGAAAAACACTATGGAAACATGAAAACACTATGGAAACATGAAAAACACTATGGAAACATGAAAACACTATGGAAACATGAAAAACACTATGGAAGCATGAAAACACTATGGAAACATGAAAACACTATGGAAACATGAAAAACGCTATGGACACATGAAAAACACAATGGAAACATGAAAACGCTATAGACACATGAAAACACCATGGAAACATGAAAAACACTATGGAAACATGAAAAACGCTATAGACACATGAAAACACCATGGAAACATGAAAAACACTATAGAAACATGAAAAACACTATGGAAACATGAAAAAACACTATGGAAACATGAAAAACACTATAGAAACATGAAAACACTATGGAAACATGAAAAACATTATAGAAACATGAAAAACACTATAGAAACATGAAAACACTATAGAAACATGAAAAACACTATAGAAACATGAAAACACTATAGAAACATGAAAAACACTATAGAAACATGAAAACACTATAGAAACATGAAAAACGCTATAGAAACATGAAAAACACTATAGAAACATGAAAAACACTATGGAAACATGAAAACACTATAGAAACATGAAAAACACTATAGAAACATGAAAACACTATAGAAACATGAAAAACACTATAGAAACATGGAAACACTATAGAAACATGAAAAACACTATAGAAACATGAAAACACTATAGAAACATGAAAAACACTATAGAAACATGAAAAACACCATGGAAACATGAAAAACACCATGGAAACATGAAAAAACACTATGGAAACATGAAAAACACTATGGAAACATGAAAAACGCTATGGACACATGAAAAACACTATGGAAACATGAAAAACACGAAAAACACTATAGAAACATGAAAAACACCATGGAAACATGAAAAACACTATGGAAATATGACAACGCTATGGACACATGAAAACACCAAGCATGCACGCCTACCAAAAACACAGATGCAGACTGTTGTCAGCAACAATTATTGTTGAACGTGGTCGCTTCGCCTAATGGTTTGACTTTGTTGAGTTTTCTGTCTTCCACTAAAAAAAAAAAAAAAAAAAAAAAAAAAAAAAAAAAAAAAGCTGAATATGTGAAATTCGCTTTGACCCTAAAACAAAAGTCTGATTATGTCAAATGCGGTTTCAATCCGAATTTGATAGAACAGTGCTATGTAAAAACGATTTATATTAACAAAAAACAAACAACAACAAAAACAACAACAACAACAAACAAAAACAACAACAAACAAACAAAAAAACAAAGTGTAAAATACAACAGGTGATGAATGAATCATCGTTCTGTACATCATTATGTCACTGAACACGTTGCATACAGTAGAAGCCTACAGCCCCAATATACAAACTGACCTGCAGTGAAGACTGGTATTACTCGTACTATACATACAGACTATGAGCGAACAAAAAGGCCCCGGGGGGGGGGGGGGGGTGATGGGGGAGGCGGAGACAGGAGGAAGTGGTGAACCTAAAGCATACTTAACCCTTTGACTACCGCACCCTATCCACCAATTGCAAAAACCTAACTCTTTCATTCGCTCACCCTGTGAGTGAGGGCGTGAAAAGGTTAAATCAATAAATTAAGTTTTTGCTTTGTTAGCATGGTTGATAATGTAGGATGCTGGTGGACGGGATGCGGGAGTCAAAGGATTAACCCATGTAGGGCTTACAGACCACAGTTTTATGCCAGCATGTAGGGCTTACAGACCACAGTTTATGCCAGCATGTAGGGCTTACAGACCACAGTTTTATGTCAGCATGTAGGGCTTACAGACCACAGTTTATGCCAGCATGTAAGGCTTACAGACCACAGTTTATGCCAGCATGTAGGGCTTACAGACCACAGTTTTATGTCAGCATGTAGGGCTTACAGACCACAGTTTTATGTCAACATATAGGGCTTACAGACCACAGTTCTATGCCAGCACATAGGGCTTATAGACCACAGTTTTATGTCAACATACAGGACTTACATACCACAGTTCTATGCCAGCACATAGGGCTTATAGACCACAGTTTTATGTCAACATATCGGACTTTCATACCACAGTTTTATGTCAGTATGTAGGGCTTACAGACCACAGTTTCATGTCAACATGTAGGGCTTACAGACCACAGTTTTATGTCAGCACATAGGGCTTACAGACCACAGTTTTATGTCAACATATAGGACTTACATACCACAGTTCTATGCCAGCACATAGGGCTTACAGACCACAGTTCTATGAAAGCACATAGGGCTTATAGACCACAGTTTTATGTCAACATGTAGGGCTTACAGACCACAGTTTTATGTCAACATGTAGGGCTTACAGACCACAGTTCTATGTCAACATGTAGGGCTTACAGACCACAGTTTTATGTCAACATGTAGGGCTTACAGACCACAGTTTTATGTCAACATGTAGGGCTTACAGACCACAGTTCTATGCCAGCTCATAGGACTTACAGACCACATTTTTATGTCAACATGTAGGGCTTACACACCACAGTTTTATGTCAACATGTAGGGCTTACACACCACAGTTTTATGTCAACATGTAGGGCTTACACACCACAGTTTTATGTCAACATGTAGGGCTTACAGACCACAGTTTTATGTCAACATGTAGGGCTTACACACCACAGTTTTATGTCAACATGTAGGGCTTACAGACCACATTTTTATGTCAACATGTAGGGCTTACACACCACAGTTTTATGTCAACATGTAGGACTTACAGACCACATTTTTATGTCAACATGTAGGGCTTACACACCACAGTTTTATGTCAACATGTAGGACTTACAGACCACATTTTTATGTCAACATGTAGGGCTTACACACCACAGTTTTATGTCAACATGTAGGACTTACAGACCACATTTTTATGTCAACATGTAGGGCTTACAGACCACAGTTTTATGTCAACATGTAGGGCTTACACACCACAGTTTTATGTCAACATGTATGGCTTACACACCACAGTTTTATGTCAACATGTAGGGCTTACACACCACAGTTTTATGTCAACATGTAGGGCTTACACACCACAGTTTTATGTCAACATGTAGGGCTTACAGACCACATTTTTATGTCAACATGTAGGGCTTACAGACCACAGTTTTATGTCAACATGTAGGGCTTACAGACCACAGTTTTATGTCAACATGTAGGGCTTACAGACCACAGTTCTATGTCAACATGTAGGGCTTACAGACCACAGTTTTATGTCAACATGTAGGGCTTACAGACCACAGTTTTATGTCAACATGTAGGGCTTACACACCACAGTTTCATGTCAACATGTAGGGCTTACAGACCACAGTTTTATGTCAACATGTAGGGCTTACAGACCACAGTTTTATGTCAACATGTAGGGCTTACACACCACAGTTTTATGTCAACATGTAGGGCTTACACACCACAGTTTTATGTCAACATGTAGGACTTACAGACCACATTTTTATGTCAACATGTAGGGCTTACAGACCACAGTTTTATGTCAACATGTAGGGCTTACACACCACAGTTTTATGTCAACATGTATGGCTTACACACCACAGTTTTATGTCAACATGTAGGGCTTACACACCACAGTTTTATGTCAACATGTAGGGCTTACACACCACAGTTTTATGTCAACATGTAGGGCTTACAGACCACATTTTTATGTCAACATGTAGGGCTTACAGACCACAGTTTTATGTCAACATGTAGGGCTTACAGACCACAGTTTTATGTCAACATGTAGGGCTTACAGACCACAGTTCTATGTCAACATGTAGGGCTTACAGACCACAGTTTTATGTCAACATGTAGGGCTTACAGACCACAGTTCTATGTCAACATGTAGGGCTTACACACCACAGTTTCATGTCAACATGTAGGACTTACAGACCACAGTTTTATGTCAACATGTAGGGCTTACAGACCACAGTTTTATGTCAACATGTAGGGCTTACACACCACAGTTTTATGTCAACATGTAGGGCTTACAGACCACAGTTCTATGTCAACATGTAGGGCTTACACACCACAGTTTCATGTCAACATGTAGGACTTACAGACCACAGTTTTATGTCAACATGTAGGGCTTACAGACCACAGTTTTATGTCAACATGTAGGGCTTACAGACCACAGTTCTATGTCAACATGTAGGGCTTACAGACCACAGTTTTATGTCAACATGTAGGGCTTACAGACCACAGTTTATGCCAGTATGTAGGGCTTACAGACCACAGTTTTATGCCAGCATGTAGGGCTTACAGACCACAGTTTATGCCAGTATGTAGGGCTTACACACCACAGTTTATGCCAGTATGTAGGGCTTACAGACCACAGTTTTATGCCAGCATGTAGGGCTTACAGACCACAGTTTTATGCCAGCATGTAGGGCTTACACACCACAGTTTATGCCAGTATGTAGGGCTTATAGACCACAGTTTATACCAGTATGTAGGGCTTACAGACCACAGTTTTATGTCAGTATGTAGGGCTTATAGACCACAGTTTATGCCAGTATGTAGGGCTTATAGACCACAGTTTATGCCAGTATGTAGGGCTTACAGACCACAGTTTTATGTCAGTATGTAGGGCTTATAGACCACAGTTTATGCCAGTATGTAGGGCTTACAGACCACAGTTTATGCCAGTATGTAGGGCTTACAGACCACAGTTTTATGCCAGCATGTAGGGCTTACAGACCACAGTTTTATGCCAGCATGTAGGGCTTACAGACCACAGTTTTATGCCAGTATGTAGGGCTTACAGACCACAGTTTTATGCCAGTATGTAGGTCTTACAGACCACAGTTTATGCCAGTATGTAGGGCTTTCGGGACAGACATTCATGCCAATGTACTTAGGGCTTATGGACCACATTTTTATGCCAGTGTGCATAGCGCTTTCAGATCACATAATATATATTATGGCAGATTATAGGGTTACGGGCCAAAATATTTTATGTCAAATCGTTGGGCTTACGCACCACATTTGTGACCCGCTCTGACTAAAGGTGAGACCTTCTGCTGCTGTGGGCTGAAAACTTTGAACAGGGACAATAAGTCGATTTTGAGTTTTCTGCATTTTCATGCATTTTAACCACTTTTACACCATGCCCTAACACATTAAAGTCAAATTCAATCGATAAGCATAATTTTTTTTGTGTTTTAATGTTTTCTTCTCCTTTG
>JAPXFY010000017.1:7620525-7623025 GCA_030674185.1 Monoplex corrugatus | reverse complement strand
GTCAAAACGGGAAAGCTGGAAGGTAAGAGAGCACCGGGTAGACCCAGGGAGAAAATGCTGGACGGACTTGCAGAGTGGCTGGGGACGAGGAGGGTGGGGGAGATGCTGGGGACAACGAGAGATAGATATGGTTGGAAGTCCATGGTCGCCAACGCCATGTGGCAGGGCACCTGATGATGATGAGTTATGCTTATATTTGTATTCGGGTTTGATGTTTTAAATCCCCTGGTGATAGGTTGGACGGAGTGGTCAACACCAGGGGCATGTCCATAGACTGTATACGCGACATCATTGATACGTGTACTGCTGAACTTTTCCACGTGTTCATTTATTTCTTCATTGAGGTATGTTGTACATTTTGAGATGGATATAGCCCTGATATGGCTCTGTGCAGTCAGCTGGGCTTTAAACGACAATAATAATAATAATAATAATAATCAGAAGAAGAAGAAGAAGAAGACGAAGAAGAAGAAGAAGAAGAAGAAGAAGAAGAAGAAGAAGAAGAAGAAGAAGAAAAACAACAAACAACAACAACAACAACAACAACACAACAACAACACAACTACAACTACAACTACAACTACAACTACAACTACACTACTACTACTACAACAACTACTACTACTAACTACTACTACAACTACTACTACAACTACTACTACAACTACTACTACAACTACTACTAAACTACAACAACTACACACAACTACAACAACACTACAACAACAACTACAACAACAACTACAACAACAACTACAACAACAACTACTACAACAACAACTAACAACAACTACTACAACAACTACTACAACAACTACTACAAACAACAAACTACAACAACTACTACAACAACTACTACAACAACTACTAACACAACTACTACACAACTACTACAACAACTACAACTACAACTAACAACTACACTACATACAACTACAACTACAACTACACTAACTACTACTACAACTACAACTACAACTACAACTACTACTACAACTACAACTACTACTACAACTACTACTACAACTACTACAACTACTACACAAATACTACAAACTACAACTACACAACAACAACAACAACACACAACAACAACAACTACAACAACTACAACAACTACAACAACTACAACAACAACTACAACAACTACAACAATTACAACAACAACAACAGCAACTACAACAACAACTACAACAACAACTACAACAACTACAACAACAACAACGGCAACTACAACAACAACTACAACAACTACAACTACAACAACAACTACAACTACAACAACAACAACAACTACAACAACAACTACAACTACAACTACAACTACAACTACAACTACAACAACAACTACAACAACAACTACAACAACAACAACTACAACAACTACAACAACTACAACAACTACAACAACTACAACAACTACAACAACTACAACAATTATAACAACAACAACTACAACAACAACTACAACAACAACAACAACAACAATTACAACAACAATTACAACAACAATAACAACAACCCTTTTTTTCCTGAGATCTTACATTTTTTATTCAGTGGACGTAGGAAGTGAAGTGAAGTGAAACACTCAATACGCGTTCTTATCTTTTTATCGTGTTTTTTTTCTTCTCGTTCCTGTTTGCTTGAACGCGGGCAGTCACACTTGTTTTGGATTTGGTATTACTCAACAATTCATTTAAGTTTAACCCCTCAGGAAGAAATGTCAAAATTCCTTTCTATATGACACTATGTTATGTTGTCTTAGCCATTTCAGACGTATATATTGTTGCATAGAATATCGTATACTACTGCGGTTTACTTTTCCCACTTTATATTTCGTGATGTATTTTGTTGACTGGAATGACATGAACAGTACTTTTTGTGTAGATATAACAATAATCAATCAATCATACTGGCAACCTAGCAAACAACCTACAGACCAACTACAAATAGGGGAATAACGAGCAAATGACTAAATAACTAAACAAATAAATGAATAAATAAATAGATAGATAAATAAATAAATAAATAAACAATAATAAATAAATAAACAAATATATATATATATATATGTATATACACAATATATATATATATATATACATATATATATATATATATGTATGTATCTAAACAGCAGACAGGACTTAAGATATTTTTTTATACATTCTGTCTAAAAATACAGGACTTAAGATATTTTATTTTAATACATTTTGTCTAAAAATTGTCGTATGCAAACAGGATATAAGATATTTTTTTCTTGACATTTTGTCTAAAACCCAGCTTTATTCATTTTAGAAAACTAAATGGAGGTATATATGTTGTTAACATCAAGAGAGGGAAAGCAGGGTTGTCCTAGATCTGTAAAACCAAATCAGCAATCAATTGATATGACCAAGTCAGATGGACTAGACACATTATCCAAAGGCAGCAGGATAACATCACCCGCACTGCCCTTCACTGGACACGACATCAGAAGGAAGACTTAGGAGAGAGGAAG
>JAPXFY010000017.1:7603025-7610525 GCA_030674185.1 Monoplex corrugatus | reverse complement strand
TTTCTCTGTGTCTATATCTGTTTCTCTGTCTCTATGTCTGTGTCTTTTTCTCTGTGTCTATATCTGTTTCTCTGTGTCTATGTCTGTTTCTCTGTGTCTATGTCTGTTTCTCTGTGTCTATATCTGTTTCTCTGTGTCTATGTCTGTTTCTCTGTGTCTATGTCTGTTTCTCTGTGTCTATGTCTGTTTCTCTGTGTCTATATCTGTTTCTCTGTGTCTATGTCTGTTTCTCTGTGTCTATGTCTGTTTCTCTGTGTCTATATCTGTTTCTCTGTGTCTATATCTGTTTCTCTGTGTCTATGTCTGTTTCTCTGTGTCTGTGTCTATTTCTCTTTCTTTCTGAGTGTGCCTGTGCCTGTTTCTCTGTGTTTCTTTGTGTGTGTCTGTATGCGTCCGTGCGTGTCTGTCTCTGTTTCTTTATGTGTGACTCTGTCTGCGTCTGTGTTCCTCCGATTCCTTCTGGATGTCTGTCTCTGTCCATGTGTGTCTGTCTCTGTCCATGTGTGTCTGTCTCTGTCCATGTGTGTCTGTCTCTGTCCATGTGTGTCTGTCTCTGTCTATGTGTGTCTGTCTCTGTCCTGTGTGTCTGTCTCTGTTTCTGTGTGTCTGTCTCTGTCCATGTGTGTCTGTCTCTGTCCATGTGTGTCTGTCTCTGTTTCTGTGTGTCTGTCTCTGTCCATGTGTGTCTGTCTCTGTCCATGTGTGTCTGTCTCTGTCCATGTGTGTCTGTCTCTGTCCTGTGTGTCTGTCTCTGTCCATGTGTGTCTGTCTCTGTCCATGTGTGTCTGTCTCTGTCCATGTGCGTCTGTCTCTGTCCATGTGTGTCTGTCTCTGTCCATGTGCGTCTGTCTCTGTTTCTGTGTGTCTGTCTCTGTCCATGTATGTCTGTCTCTGTCCATGTGTGTCTGTCTCTGTCCATGTGTGTCTGTCTCTGTCCATGTGTGTCTGTCTCTGTCCATGTGTGTCTGTCTCTGTCCATGTGTGTCTGTCTCTGTCCATGTGTGTCTGTCTCTGTTTCTGTGTGTCTGTCTCTGTCCATGTGTGTCTGTCTCTGTCCATGTGTGTCTGTCTCTGTCCATGTGTGTCTGTCTCTGTCCATGTGTGTCTATCTCTGTCCATGTGCGTCTGTCTCTGTCCATGTGCGTCTGTCTCTGTCCATGTGTGTCTGTCTCTGTTTTCTGTGTGTCTGTCTCTGTCCATGTGTGTCTGTTTCTGTCCATGTGTGTCTGTCTCTGTTTCTGTGTGTCTGTCTCTGTCCTTGTGTGTCTGTCTCTGTCCATGTGTGTCTGTCTCTGTTTCTGTGTGTCTGTCTCTGTCCATGTGTGTCTGTCTCTGTCCATGTGTGTCTGTCTCTGTACATGTGTGTCTGTCTCTGTCCATGTGTGTCCATCTCTGTCCATGTGTGTCTGTCTCTGTCCATGTGTGTCTGTCTCTGTACATGTGTGTCTGTCTCTGTCCATGTGTGTCTGTCTCTGTCCATGTGTGTCTGTCTCTGTACATGTGTGTCTGTCTCTGTCCATGTGTGTCCGTCTCTGTCCATGTGTGTCTGTCTCTGTCCATGTGTGTCTGTCTCTGTCCATGTGTGTCTGTCTCTGTCCATGTGTGTCTGTCTCTGTCCATGTGTGTCTGTCTCTGTTTCTGTGTGTCTGTCTCTGTTTCTGTGTGTCTGTCTCTGTCCATGTGTGTCTGTCTCTGTCCATGTGTGTCTGTCTCTGTCCATGTGTGTCTGTCTCTGTCCATGTGTGTCTGTCTCTGTCCATGTGTGTCTGTCTCTGTCCATGTGTGTCTGTCTCTGTCCATGTGTGTCTGTCTCTGTCCATGTGTGTCTGTCGTCCTGTTTCTGTGTGTGAGTGGTGTCCGACTGTGCTTGTTTCTTTGTGTGTCAGTGGCTAAATGCTTTTGTGTGTGTGTGTGTGTTTATGTGTGTTGTGTGCGTGTGTGTGTGTGTGTGTGTGTATGTGTGTGTGTATTTGTGTGTGTGTGTGTGTGTGTGTGTGTGTGTGTGTGTGTGTGTGTGTGTGTGTGTGTGTGTGTGTGCGCGCTTGCTTGCTTCTGTCTGTCTGTCTGTTTGTGTCTTTGTTTCTTTGACCGCTTTTGTGTGAATATTTGTATGTTTGTTTTTTGTTTGCTTGTTTGTTTGTGTTTGTGTAAGTGTGTGTGTGTGTATGTGTGTGTGTGTGTGTGTGTATTCTAGGAAATCTTTCCATAACACAATACAATAAAGGATAGAAAGAGTAAGCTTACTGATTCAGGGCAAACAAGTTGATAACAACAAGAGCATCACATCTTGAAGTTGATGAAAGAACAACACGCGTGATGGAATTCCGACCAAGGAAACAGTCTTTCCGACACATCTGCACCTTTGCTATTTCTTGAGACGTCCAGTATCTCATCCGACCTCCAACAGTTTAACTTGGGCTCAATTCAAACTGTATCAAGCGCAGTCTCCTTTGACACAAACATCATCATCATCATCAGGTGCCCTGCCGCATGGCGTTGGCGACCATGGACTTCCATCCATCTCTATCTCTCGTTGCCCTCAGCATCTCCCCCACCCTACTCATCCCCAGCCACTCTGCAAGTCCGTCCAGCATTCCAACCCTGGGTCTACCTGGTGCTCTCTTTCCCTCCAGCTTTCCCGTTGTGACCAGGTGCTCCAAATCCCCCATCCTCATAAAATGGCCTATAAAAACCTAACAGAATATTGCAACAATTCAGTTTCAGCTTCAGTGTCTCGAGATAATGTCTCCACGCTTGGAATAAATTCATTATTCACTGACGCTACACAGCTGATGCCATGTGATCGAGGATGTCCAAAATGATCATGGTATAACCCTCTGTTAGGCCCGGACATAAGCCCTACCTACGCATTGGTATCTCAGAAGAATGTTGAGAGTTCCATGGACAGCAAAGAAAACAAACGAGACAGTCTTGATGGAGGCAGACACAAGTAGATCACTCATGAGGAAGATTAGGAAAAGACAAACAACATTTATAGGCCATTTTATGAGGAAGGGGGATTTGGAGCACCTGGTCACAACGGGAAAGCTGGAGGGAAAGAGAGCACCAGGTAGACCCAGGGAGAGAATGCTGGACGGACTTGCAGAGTGGCTGGGGATGAGGAGGGTGGGGGAGATGCTGGGAGCAACGAGAGATAGAGATGGTTGGAAGTCCATGGTCGCCAACGCCATGCGGCAGGGCACCTGATGATGATGGTGATGATGACGCATTGGTAAGGTCTTGCAGTCCAGTTACAAACGAAAGAGCTCCATCTATGTTTGCATGCGAAGTTCAATGATTCAGTGTACTATTTTATTTTGGGTTTTAACGAGTGCTTTGTGTGTGTGTGTGTGTGTGTGTGTGTGTGTGTGTGTGTGTGTGTGTGTTGTGTGTGTGTGTGTGTGTGTGTGTTTGTGTGTGTGTGTATGTGTGTGCGTGTGTGCGTGCGTGTGTGTGTGTGTGTGTGTGGTGTGTGTGCGTGTGTGTGTGCGTGTGTTTTTGTAACATATGTGGATCGACAAAGTAGAGAGATGTCGTTCACTCAAATTAAAAGGTTTCATGAAAGTGTTGAGAACTGAGGTTACAAATATCCTTATGCTTTTGTATAGTGTATTCCTGCTTTACTGATAAACATAACCACTCACCGAATATGTGTTTCTCTCTCTCTCTGTCTCTCTGTGTGTCTCTGTCTCTGTCTCTCTGTGTGTTCATATATACGTATATGTATGTATGTATGTATATATCGAGAGAGAGAGAGAGAGACAAATAGATAGGTAGATAGATAGATAGATAGGTAGATAGATAGATAGATAAGTAGATTGATAGATAGATACATGCATAGATAGATAGATAGATAGATAGATAGATAGATAGGTAGATAGACGGACAAACAGACAGATAGTTAGATAGTTAGATAGATAGATAGATAGATAGGTAGATAGATAGATAGATAGACAGATAGATAGATAGACAGATAGATGGATAGATAGATAGATAGATAGATGGATGGATGGATGGATAGATAGATAGATAGATAGATAGATAGATGGATAGATAGATAGATAGATAGATAGATAGATAGATAGATAGATAGATAGATAGATGGATAAATAGATCAGATAGATTTAATGAAACTGTTAAGGAATCGAACTCAAAGTCGACTGATAAACTAATTGAAGCGATCCCATAGTTGAATGCTCAGCACAAGATGTAATTCGAATATACGCATACGCCCTGATTTAGTAATGCACGCACATGACCTGTCCGTCCGCAATTCGTTCCAGCCATTGGTGTTAATGGAATAAAGAAAGAAAGAAAGAAAGTAAGAAAGAAAGAAAGAAAGTAAGAAAGAAAGAAAGAAAGAAAGAATGTAAGAAAGAAAAAAAAGTAAGAAAGAAAGAAAGTAAGAAAGTAAGAAAGAAAGAAAGTAAGAAAGAAAGAAAGAGAGAAAGAAAGCAAGAAAGTAAGAAGAAAGAAAGAAAGAAAGTAAGAAAGAAAGTAAGAAAGTAAGAAAGAAAGAAAGTAAGAAAGAAAGAAAGTAAGAAAGAAAGAAAGTAAGTAAGAAAGAAAGTAAGAAAGAAAGTAAGAAAGAAGTAAGAAAGAAAGATAAGAAGAAAGAAAGAAAGTAAGAAAGAAAGTAAGAAAGAAAGTAAGAAAGAAAGAAAATAAGAAGAAAGAAAGAAAGAAAGAAAGAAAGAAAGAAAGAAAGAAAGAAAGAAAGTAAGAAAGAAGTAAGAAAGAAAGTAAGAAAGAAGAAAGTAAGAAAGTAAGAAAGAAAGAAAGTAAGAAAGTAAGAAAGAAAGAAAGAAAGAAAGTAAAGAAAGAAAGTAGAGAAAGAAAGTAAAGAAAGAAAGTAAGAGAAGAAAGTAAGAAAGAAAGAAAGTAAGAAAGAAGAAAGTAAGAAAGAAAGTAAGAAAGAAAGTAAGAGAAAGAAAGTAAGAGAAAGAAAGTAAGAAAGAAAGTAAGAAAGAAAGTAAGAAAGAAAGTAAGAAAGAAAGTAAGAAGAAGAAAGAAAGAAGAAAAGAAAGTAAAGAAAGATAAGAAAGAAAGTAAGAAAAGAAAGAAAGAAGAAAGAAAGAAAGTAAGAAAGAAAGAAGAAGAAAGAAAGAAAGAAGAAAGAAAGAAAGAAAGAAAGAAAAGAAAAGTAAAAAGAAAGTAAAAAAAGAAAGTAAGAAAGTAAGAAAGAAAGAAAGAAAGAAAGTAAGAAAGAAAGTAAGAAAGTAAGAAAGAAAGAAGAAAAGAAAGTAAGAAAGAAAGTAAGAAAGTAAGAAAGAAAGAAAGAAAGAAAGTAAAGTAAAGAAAGAAAGAAAGTAAGAAAGAAAGAAAGAAAGAAAGAAAGAAAGAAAGTAAGAAAGTAAGAAAGAAGAAAGAAGAAAGTAAGAAAGAAAGAAAGTAAGAAGAAAGAAAGAAAGAAAGTAAGAAAGAAGAAAGAAAGTAAGAAAAGTAAGAAAGAAAGAAAGTAAAGAAGAAAGAAAGAAAGAAGAAAGAAAGAAAGAAAGTAAGAAAAAAAGAAAATAAGAAAGTAAGAAAGAAAGAAAGAAAGAAAGAAAGTAAGAAAGAAAGTAAGAAAGAAAGAAAGAAAGAAAGTAAGAAAGAAAGAAAGTAAGAAACAAAGAAAGAAAGTAAGAAAGAAAGTAAGAAAGAAAGTAAGAATAGAAAGAAAGTAAGGAAGATAGAAGAAAGTAAGAAAGAAAGAAGTAAGAAAGAAGATAAAGAAAGAAAGAAAGTAAAGAAAGAAGTAAGAAAGAAAGAAAGTAAAGAAGAAGAAAGATAGATAGAAGAAGAAATAGATAGAAAGAAAGTAAGAAGAAGAAGAAGAAAGTAGAAGAAAGAAAGAAAGAAAGAAAGTAAGTAAGAAAGAAAGCAAGTAAGAAAGAAAGAAAGTAAGAAAGAAAGCAAGTAAGAAAGAAATAAGAAAGAAGTAAGAAAGAAAGTAAGTAAGAAAGAAAGAAAGAAAGAAGAAGAAGAAAGAAAGAAAGAAAGAAAGAAAGAAAGAAAGTAAGAAAGTAAGAAAGAAAGAAAGAAAGAAAGTAAAGAAAGAAAGAAAAGAAGAAAGAAGAAAGTAAGAAAGAAAGAAAGAAAGAAAGAAAGTAAGAAAGAAAGAAAAGAAGAAAGAAAGAAAGAAAGAAGAAGAAAGAAGAAAAGAAAGTAAGAAAGTAAGAAAGAAAGAAAGTAAGAAAGAAAGAAAGTAAAGAAAGAAAAGAAAGAAAGTAAGAAAAAAGAAAAAAGAAAGTAAGAAAGAAAGAAAGAAAGAAAGTAAGAAAGAAAGAAAGAAGTAAGAAAGAAAGAAAGAAAGAAAGTAAAGAAAGAAAGAAGAAAGTAAGAAAGAAAGAAAGAAAGTAAGAAAGAAAGAAGAAAAGAAAGTAAGAAAGAAAGATGTAAGAAAGAAAGTAAGTAAGAAAGAAAGAAAGTAAGAAAGAAAGAAAGAAAGAAAAGTAAGAAAGAAAGTAAGAAAGAAAGCAAGTAAGAAAGAAAGAAAGAAAGAAAGAAGTAAGAAAGAAAGAAAGTAAGAAAGAAAGCAAAGTAAGAAAAGAAGAAAGAAAGAAGAAGAAAGTAAGAAAGAAAGAAAGAAAGAAAGAAGAAGATAAGAAAGAAAGAAAGAAAGAAAGTAAGTAAGAAAGAAAGCAAGTAAGAAAGAAAGTAAGAAAAAAAGAAAGAAAGAAAATAAGAAAGAAAGTAAGAAGTAAGTAAGAAAGTAAGTAAGAAAGAAAGAAAGAAAGAAAGTAAGAAAGAAAGTAAGAAAGAAAGAAAGAAAGAAAGTGAGAGAAAGAAAGAAAGAAAGACAAAAAACCAACCAACCAACCAACCAACAAAAACAACAAACAAACAAACAAACAAACAAACAAACAAACAAACAAACAAACAAACTCAATAATAACTAAGCCATACGCTTATCGCCTACCTGTCATTTATTATTTTGCTTGACACTTTCTGAGATTCAACCATAATGGACAAGAAGAAATGGGTAGGCAACAGAACAAGATGATCAAGCCATACTGACATTGTCCGTTTATTCTCTGAAAGAATCTGTGAGGTTAGGAGATCAAGAGAACTTTTAGCACACACAAGAGGGTCTAATGAAAAGAGAGAGAGGGGGGATCAGAGAGAGAAAGAGAGAGAAAGAGAGAGAGAGAGAGAAAGAAAGAGTGAGAGAGAGAGAGAGTGAGAGAGAGAGAGAGAGCGAGAGAGAGAAAGAAGAGAGAGAGAGTGATACAGATAGATAGATAGATAGATAGATAGATAGATAGATAGATAGAGAGAGAGAGAGTACTTGCTGTCAGTTACTTCCCTTGAAAGCCTTCAGCGCTTGCCCATAAACACAGGTGAATGAACCAGAAAGGCAGAAAGTGACAGAAACAGATGACAGAAAGCAAACGAGCAAGACAGAAACAATGACAGTGACAGAAAAGAAGATATTTCTGAAACAGAATTTCCAGAAGATAGGGGGGGGGGGGGGGGATACCTTTCATGTTTATACTGAAAGAGCCCCCAGCATCTTCA
>JAPXFY010000017.1:7598025-7600525 GCA_030674185.1 Monoplex corrugatus | reverse complement strand
TTTTAGATGGTTTCATAAGTTCCCGAGAAAGTACTGTTAATATATTTTTTTTTCAAAAGAAGCTTTGATTTGAGACATTTGCTTATTTGTTTGTTTTTCGGTCCATGTGACATAGCCTTAACACCTTGTCCGCCAAAGTAATGCATTATTGACCGTTTCAGGCGGAAATAGACTTTTAGATATTTTAATATGTTCTTGAGAAAGTGCTGTTCGTACACTTTTCTAAAAATAAAAGTGCTGATTTTAGAGATTTGTTTGTTTGCTTTTTTGGTTTTGTTGTTGTTTTGGGTCCGTGTGACATGACCTTAACCCTTTGACTCCCACACCCTCTCCGCCAACTCCCAAAACTTAACCCTTTGACTCCCTCACCCTTTCCACCAGCTTCCTGCAGGAAGCTGGTGGAAAGGTTGAGGGAGTCAAAGGGTTAAGTTTTTGCTTTGCTGGTATGGTTGACAATGCAGGATGCCTGTGAACGGGCTGCGGGAGTCAAAGGGTTAACACGTCCTCCATAATTACGCATTGGTGACTCTTCCAAGCAGAAACAGATGTTTAGGTGATCTCAGGAGTTCCTGAGAAATTGCTGTTCATACATTTTTCTTAAATGAAGTGCTGGTTTTAGACACTTGGTTTTCGTATTATTTTTTATCAGTCCAAGCGATACGGCCTTGACACCTTGTCTTCCGAATTAATGCCTGAGTGATTCGTCCACATGGAAACAGATTTTTTTAGGTATTTTCATAAATTTCTGAGAAAGCACTGTTCATACACTTTTTCTGAAAACGAAGTGCTGCGTTTTAGACACTGGGTTTTTGTTTTGTTTTAGTTTCTTTTTTTCGGTCCATGTGACATGGCCTTAACATATTGTCCTCCAAATTAAAGCATTAGATGGTTCCCGAGAAAGTACTGTTCATACACTTTTCTGAAAAGAAGCGCTGATTTTAGACATTTGTTTGTTTGTTTTTCGGTCCGTGTGCCGTGGCCTTAACACACTGTCCTCCAAAATTATCCATTACTGACTCTTCCAAAGAAAAACAGATTTTTAGATTCTCTCAGGAGTTCCCGAGAAAGTGCTGTTCATACACATTTGTGACCTCCCACCACGAAATCAGTCTTAACTAGCATTTTGGGCATTTTGAGATATACATATCACTGGAAAGTATACATTCTGCTGATTATTTTGGTACTTGAATAAAGCTTGTACTAAAAAACAAAACAAAACAAAATTTAGAAGTTATGTATGCTTAAAGTCATTAAGTTGTATGATGGCCATTTTGAGAAAACGGCCTCTAAAGTTTTTGTGTGCTCTCCTACACATTTTCCTTAAATTTCTTTATTTGGTGGCTTTGACCGTTTTTTTCTCTAATTTTCGCTGTCATTATCTGAATGGTGCACCAAAGAGCTTTCCATCAGTATATTACATGTGCGGGTACTGTACAGGTTACGGTTCATAATAAGAGACAAAAATAGGTACTTTTGGTAGGAAATTGCGTTCTTTCAGCTGCGATCAGTGCATTGAAATACCGATTTAAATTGATTAATAATTTTTTTTCAAGAAAAAAATTTCTGTGGGGGATACATTATATAGTCTACAGAAATCAAATCTGAGAAAAAGTTAAAACACCCCAGATAGACCCTCAGTCACCTTTTCAGCTCCTAGTGCTGTTTGACTGACTGCGAGTTAAGACTGATTTCGTGGTGGGAGGTCACATTTCTTAAAAGAAATGCTGATTTAAGACATTTGATTTTTGTTTTTTTGTTTTGTTTTCAGTCCGTGTGATGTGGCCTGGACACCCTCTGTTCCAAATTAATGCATACGAACTCCTCCACGTGGAAACATATTTATTCTTATTATATTTATTCTACACTGTCTATGGAAGCCCATGTCAAACAGTTGTGCCGTACTCTGTACTATCAGCTACGCAGAATTGGTAAGATTCGCTCCTTCCTTTCCACTGATGCTACCAACAAGCTTGCTGTCTCTTTCATACTATCTAGACTGGACTATTGTAACTCTCTATTCGCAGGTCTCCATGACAATCAACTATCTAAACTTCAGCGCATACAGAACCACGCGGCTCGCCTTGTTCTCCGCAAGCCAGGCGTGAGAGTGCAAAATTTCTGCTTAGAACACTTCATTGGCTCCCGGTAAAGGCTAGGATTCAATATAAAGTTGCCTGTCTCTGCTTTCAGTGTATCTATCGCGAGAACATGCCATCCTATCTTGCCAACCTCCTGCAGGGTTACAAACCTTCTCGAACGCTCCGCTCTTCTGACACCTCACTGTTGACTGTTCCTCGCTTCTCTCTAGACACCTTTGGTAAAAAATCTTTCTCTGTCTTTGGCCCAAATGTATGGAACTCTCTACCACTGTCTCTCAGAAAAACTAAGTGTTTCTCAACCTTCAAACGGCACCTGAAAACCCACCTCTTTCAAACTCATCTAACCTGAAGAGCCTTAGTTTGCAAGTCTGTCATCAGACTAATCTCTCCTGCCTGTATAA
>JAPXFY010000017.1:7560525-7585525 GCA_030674185.1 Monoplex corrugatus | reverse complement strand
CAAGGGATTTACTCAGTCCGTATTATGAAGAATACGTCCTTTGGACCGGCCAGCCGTTTTTTTGTGTGTACATGCGGCAAAGCAAAAAGCTGGCCGGGACAAGCCGGCGCCAGCCGGTGACTAGCGTGAACGCCTAAGCCGGCTTCCATGATGGGAAAGAAGAAAATGCCGTGCATTCCGTTTCCCGGCAGTTGACGGCGGCTGTCGTCGGCAACTTGCCGGCTTTGCGTGAACGCAGCCTAAGGGAGTCTGCCAGGTAATTGCTGGCAGATTTGGGAGAAGCACCTATGGAACTGTCTTTGTGCGATGAATCCCTCTTGAACAAACTCCAATAGAACTCGAACCCAAGGTCTCTCGCTTCCCAGGCAAAGGATTTACTGGTACCCAAATAGGCACCCATTCCACCTCTTAACAATTGTTAAATGTAAATAATGAATGAATGAATGAACAAATGTATGACCGACCGACCGACCGACCGACCGACCGACCAACCAACCAACCAACCAAACCAACCAACCAACCAACCAACCAACCAGCCAGCTATCCAACCAACCAACCTACCAACCAGCTATCCAACCAACCAGCTATCCAACCAACCAACCAACCAACCAACCAATCAACCAACCAACCAGTATCCAACCAACCAGCTATACAACCAACCAACCAGCCAACCAACCAACCAGCTATCCAACCAACCAACCAATCGACCAACCAACCAACCAACCGACCAACCAACCAACCAATGCATGTCTACCTCCACAGCTTTGGTCATAGAGGCCAGGAATTTCCCGATTTTGTAACAGAGGTCGTGACTCAGTGTGACGTCATACAAGATGGATCCCGAGATGAACGTTCGGAGACAGACTGCATGCGTTTTGACGTCGCCTGCCGTGACGAAACAAATAAACGAACGAGCGAATGATCATACATTTCGTTTATCTATTTATAAACCCTTTGACTCCTGCAGGAATCTGGTGGGTAGGGGAGGGAGTCAATGGGTTAAGTTTTTGCTTTGTAAGCATGGTTGACAATGCAGGATGCTGGTGGACAGGGTGCAGGAGTCAAAGGGTTAATTTACTTACTTCCTTATCTATTCAGTTATTTACTGAACGTTTCGAGACAAACGGCGTGTGCTTTGTTGTCAGTAAACTGGTAGATAATTATAGTCTGGTAGATAATTACAACAGTCTGGTAGATAATTACTGTAGTCTGGTAGATAATTACTATTCTGGTAGATGGTTACTACAGTCTGGTAGATGGTTACTACAGTCTGGTAGATAATTACTACAGTCTGGTAGATAATTACTACAGTCTGGTAGATAATTACTACAGTCTGGTAGATGGTTACTACAGTCTGGTAGATAATTACTACAGTCTGGTAGATGGTTACTACAGTCTGGTAGATAATTACTACAGTCTGGTAGATAATTACAACAGTCTGGTAGATAATTACAACAGTCTGGTAGATAATTACTACAGTCTGGTAGATAATTACAACAGTCTGGTAGATAACTACTACAGTCTGGTAGATAATTACAACAGTCTGGTAGATGGTTACTACAGTCTGGTAGATAATTACAACAGTCTGGTAGATAACTACTACAGTCTGGTAGATAATTACAACAGTCTGGTAGATGGTTACTACAGTCTGGTAGATAATTACAACAGTCTGGTAGATAACTACTACAGTCTGGTAGATAATTACAACAGTCTGGTAGATAACTACTACAGTCTGGTAGATGATTACTACAGTCTGGTAGATAATTGCTACAGTCTGGTAGATGATTATTACAGTCTGGTAGATGATTACAACAGTTTGGTAGATAATTACTATAGTCTGATGGATAATTGCTACAGTCTGGTAGATAATTGCTACAGTCTGGTAGACAAATGCTACAGTCTGGTAGATGATTACAACAGTTTGGTAGATAATTACTACAGTCTGGTAGATAATTGCTACAGTCTGGTAGATAATTGCTACAGTCTGGTAGATAATTGCTACAGTCTGGTAGATAATTATTATAGTCTGGTAGATAATTGCTAGTCTGGTAGATAATTACTACAGTCTGGTAGATAATTGCTACAGTCTGGTAGATAATTAATACAGTCTGGTACATAATTGCTACAGTCTGGTAGATAATTGCTACAGTCTGGTAGATAATTATTATAGTCTGGTAGATAATTGCTACAGTCTGGTAGATAATTACTATAGTCTGGTAGATAATTGCTACAGTCTGGTAGATAATTACTACAGTCTGGTAGACAATTACAACAATCTGGTAGATAATTTATTACAACAGTCTGGCAGATAACCACTACAGTCTGGTAGATAATTACTAGATAATTACTGCAGTCTGGTAGATAATAACTAGGTAATTATTATAATCTGGTAGATATTTACTATAGTCTGGTAAATAATTACGACAGTCTGGTAGAGAATTACAGCAGTCTGGTAGATAATTACAGCAGTCTGGTAGATAATTACAACAGTGTGGTAGATAATTATGACAGTCTGGTAGAGAATTACAACAGTCTGGTAAATAATTACAACAGTGTGGTAGATAATTACTACAGTCTGGTAGATAATTACTATAGTATAGTAGGCAATTCTAGATAATTATCTACCAGACTATAGTAATTATCTACCAGACTATAGTAATTACTTACCAGACTTTATCAATGATCTACCAGACAATAATAATTATCTACCAGACTATGATAATTACTTACCAGACTAAATTTAGTGATTATCTATAGACAATAGTAATTATCTACCAGACTGTAGTAATTATCTACCAGACTATAGTAATTACTTATCAGACTTTATCAGTGATCTACCAGACTATAATAATTATCTACCAGACTATGATAATTACTTACCAGACTTTATCAGTGATCTACCAGACAATAGTAATTATCTACCAGACTATGATAATTACTTACCAAACTTTAGTGATTATCTATAGACAATAGTAATTATCTACCAGACTATAGTAATTATCTACCAGACTATAGTAATTATCTACCAGACTATAGTAATTATCTACCAGACTGTTGTAATTTTCTACCAGACTGTCGTAATTATCTACCAGACTATAGTAAATATCTACCAGATTATAATAATTACAGAACTGACCAAGTGTGATAAATCCTTTTGAGAAAAAAACAGAAAAACCCAAAACATTTCGAACTCCATTGATACCTGATTTTCTCCACTTACCTTCGCTACCAGAAGGAAAAGGATAAAACACGATGTTCTCGCCCTGTATAGAAGGTACGGGGTCTTGGACGGTGATTCCACGACTGTGAAGATGCTGCATAAAGGCTATCTGTGAATCTGCACATCAGTCAGAAGTGATCAACAATATGCTATTTAACTGGAGGGGAATATTCTACTATGGAGATCCAGTCACGGCAAACAAAGACCAGGACGTCCAAAGAAGACCTTCATCGACCAACTGATGGATGATACGGGCTGTCAGTATGATGAACTACCTGCTGCAATGTCTGACAGAGAGGGATGGGAGAAACGTGTCATGGATAGCCGAGCAAGCTCGACATGATGATGATGATGATGATGCATAATGTTAGTGTGTGTGTATACATGGATTTTGTACACAATGTAAGGGTAAAGAGGAGGGAATGTGTGAATGATGAGTGTGTTTGTGTGTGTGTGTGTGTGTGTGCGTGTGTGTGTGTGTGTGTGTGTGGTGTGTGTGTACGTGTGTGTGTGTGTGTACGTGTGTGTGTGTGTGTGTACGTGTGTGTGTGTGTGTGTGTGTGTGTGTGCGTGTGTGTGTGTAGGTGGTGGAATGTGTGTGTGTGTGTGTGTTTGTTCGTTCGTTCTTTGATTTCACGTCTTTTCACTACAAGTGATATTAGACGTGTGTGTTGGTGTGGTTGCGTATGTGTGTGTGTGTGTGTGTGTGTGTGTGTGTGCGTGTGTGTGTGCGTACATGTGTGTGTGTTTGTGTGTGTCCATATGTGTGTATATGTATGTGTGTTTGTGTTTGTGTGTGTGTGTGTGTGTGTGTGTGTGTGTGTGTCTGTATGTGTGTGTCTGTATGTGTGTATGTGTTTCTCCGCGCGCGCGCGTGGTGTGTGTGTGTGTGTGTGTGTGTGTGTGGTGTGTGTGTGTGTGTGTGTGTGTGTGTGTGTGTGGTGTGTGTGGTGTTCCCATCTTAACATTACTATTGTTCCGGTGGTGTCAGTATAGTATTATAACCCCCCCCCCTTTTATCCCACTTCCCTGGGATGGTTATCCCAGTAGCCCATATCACCTGAGGTGGTGCCGACGTAAAAACTGAACCAAATCAATCAATATAAAACATTCTAAGGATATACCCCTGGCGTTGTCTATTCCGCCCAATTTATCATCAACGGCTTAAAAAAGCACCGAAATACACATGCATGAAAATATCTAGGTACACTAAAACATACATAAAAACTGGCGTATATTACCTAAAATTCCTTCTATACATCACACTTCCTCAGAACCAAACATGCAGTTATAACAGGAACCAATTATTAATCCTCACAGAAAGTATGTAAGGCTTTATAGAACACACACAGGTGATGGGACCTGCAAGAAATTGGTTGATAGGAATATTTGATAGAAAGTAAAGATGGAAGGCAGAAGCATAGAGACTGACAGAGAAGAGGAAATTTCTAGCATGAAATTTCCAGAGGATCGAGATACTATAAATACTTTAAGAGTCCCCGGCATCCCAGCGATACGTGTGTGTGTGTGTGTGTACCTATATACATCATATGTACATATGTATGTATGTATGTATGTATGTATGTATGTATGTATGTATGTATGTATGTATGTATGTATGTATGTACGTATGTATGTATGTATATGTATATGTTTTGTGTGCATGTGTGTGTGTGTGCATACGTACGTGCGTCTTTGTGTGTGCGTGTGTGCATGCGTGTGTGTGTCTGTATGTGTGCGTGTGTGTGTCTGTATGTGTGCGTGTGTGTGTCTGTATGTGTGTGTGTGTGTGTCTGTATGTGTATATGCACGTGTGTGTGGAGAGTAAATAAAAAATGACTCACACAAAATGCCCGGTCTCCCCGTATCCATGGAGTTCACCACTTTCATGACGTAACCTTCTGGATGAACTGACGTCACGTGTGGATTGGATGACGTAGGAGAGACGGTCAGGTGGTAGTTCTTGTCGTCATACCCGTTGAGCTGCTTACACTTGGTCACTTTCAAACCGTATATCTGAAACATAGAAACTCGGATTTAATAATAATCAACAAAAAACAACAAAAATCGTATTGATTTGGTCACTTTCAAACCGTACAAGAGGAAAAACGAAGGTCCAAGACATAACAGACACAGTTTGTGAAAGAAAGTGGAACTGGGCTGGTCATGTCATTAGGAGATCTGACAACAGATGGACCACCAAAGTGACGACGCTCTGGATCCCTCGAAGCCAAAAAAGGAACAGAGGTCGCCAGAGAACCAGATGGTGAGACAGTGTAGAAAAGTTGACAAACAATGGACCAGAACAAGAGTTAACCGGCAACAATGACGTGCTGTGAGGGAGGCTTATGTCCAACAATGGACCCAAACAAGCTGAACGTAAAACCGTACAACTGGAACAGATAAAGACTCTGATCTAGTGGAATGAAATGTATACTGATTCACTTTTCTTTATAATCTCCTGTTTATAAACAGAATACTGACACGGAGAAATTTGTGTCCGTTTCTGGCGAGTATGTCTGTGAAGAAACCCAGCAAGTGAAGAATTCTTTGCTGCCTGCAGAAGGAATTTTAAAATACAATTCAGTTGTTCTAAGATAGGTTTCTTTCAGTGAGATGCATGAGTACAGACTAGAATCATCCAATGTGGACGGGAGTGGTCAAAAATGAAAAAAAAATGTCTTGAACAAACATAAACAAAACCTGAATCAAAGTGACTTTCAGCGTTCAAGCAAATATGGACAAGAAAAACACAAAAACTAGAGGTACAACACGTATCTAATGTTATAAAACAAGACAAGACAGACGATGAATTAACAAAACCAGACATCATCATCAGGTGCCCTGCCGCTTGGCGTTGGCGACCATGGACTTCCAACCATCTCTATCTCTCGTTGCCACCAGGATCTCCCCCACCCTCCTCATCCCCAGCCACTCTGCAAGTGCGTCCAGCATTCTCTCCCTGGGTCTATCTGGTGCTCTCTTTCCCTCCAGCTTTCCCGTTGTGACCAGGTGCTCCAAATCCCCCTTCCTCATAAAATGGCCTATAAATATTGCCTGTCTTTTCCTAATCTTCCTTATGAGTGATCTACTTGTGTCTGCCTCCATCAAGACTGTCTCGTTTGTTTTCTTTGCTGTCCATGGAACTCTCAACATTCCTCTGAGAAACCACATCTCGGCTGACTGGTGCTAATACAACAACAACAACAACAACAACAAGACACAAAACGAAACAGAAAAACAAACAAAACAAAACAAAAAAGACAGGCGCTAATAAAAAAACAAAACAAAACAAAACAAGACAGGCGCTAATATAACAAGACAAGACAATTCTCTCAGACCAGCATGTGTGTAGGCCTCATCATGTGTAAACCCCTTCATACTAGTATGCTTCATTTCTTCATACTGGACAAAGAAGCCGGGAAGCTTTGCTCTTTTTCTCCTGATTTTTGTATTGATTGTTTGATGTTTGATCGTTTTTGTTTGTTTGCTTGCTTTTGTTATTTTGCTGTTATTGACGTTATCGTCGTCTTAAGTTTACGCTTGATAAAAGGACAGTTGGCCGAAAATTTAGGCCTGTCTTGTCTGGTTGTATTAAACAGGCCTACGCGTTCTGAATCTATTTTCATGTTTGTTTTTTTCTGGTTCCCTTTCTATGTATAGGAACATGTTTTATTCATTAGATACGCGTTCTACTTTTATTTGTTAGTGACTTTCTAGTTCGTAAACACAAACAAACAAACAAACAAACAAACAAACAAACAAACAAACAAACAAACCAACATGTGCGACAGTCAAGTAGGAAAGACGTGGAACTTCCAGCCATAACAATACATTACTTATGTGATATGTGATAGCTTTACAAGAGCCATTCTAGGCCTGCTTTTGAATTTTCATTGTTTTATTGGTGTTGCTATTTTTGTCTAAAGCCCGGCCGACCCATATCAAGGCTGTAATCATTTAAATACACATACAATATTCCATCTAAGGAGACGCCCCTAGTGTTGGCCACTCCATCCAATACATCACACAGGGGATTTGAAAGAAAAACATGCCTGAATAGAAATTTAAACACAACTAAGGACACTAAAGCACATAAAAACAAGTCTAAAATACCTAAAATGGCGTCCGCATATCTTATTTCCCTGGGGCCAAAAATGCACTAAATAAAATACTCAATTATCAATCCTAAAAGAAAGTACATAAGACTTTATCGAACACATACAGGTGAATGGACCAGAAAGGCGGAAAATGATAGGAAGAAATGACAGAAAGCAGAGAAATATGGCAGAAACAAAGAGAGTGACTAGGAAAAGTCTAGCACAGAATTTCCAGGTGGGGATATCATTTATACTAAAAACAGACCCCGGCATGCCCACAGGGGAAAATTTTCACTGTTTCTGTCAAACTTTTATGTACAAATGCACAGTGGTGAAAAAGCTGCAACATTTCTGCACTTCATTATTTTCGAGCCATCGAGGCTACGGTCGAAAACATAGTGACACACACATCTGAACAAAATATTCATAAGCATCATCAACAGGTTTAATAGAACCTTCCTGAATAGGCTCCGGCTGGAACATATTAACACAGTTATATGAACAAAATATTCATTATCATCATCAACACGTTTAATAGAACCTTCCTGAATATAGGCTACGGCTGGAACATAGTGACAAAGACATTTAAAAGAAGTATTTATTATCGTCATCAATGACAAAGACATCTAAAAAATAGTATTTATTATCGTCATCAACAGGTTCAACAAAACTTTTCTGAATAGCTCCCCATACTGAACAGGTGGCTCCTGCTTACAGATATATACATTTATATGATACATGATACTTACAGATATATACATTTATATGATACACGATGCTTACAGATAGATACATTTATATGATACATGATACTTACAGATAGATACATTTATATGATACATGACGCTTACAGATATATACATTTATATGATACATGATACTTACAGATATATACATTTATATGATACACGATGCTTACAGCTAGATACATTTATATGATACATGATACTTACAGATAGATACATTTATATGATACATGATACTTACAGATATATACATTTATATGATACATGATGCTTACAGATAGATACATTTATATGATACATGATGCTTACAGATATATACATTTATATGATACATGATGCTTACAGATAGATACATTTATATGATACATGATGCTTACAGATATATACATTTATATGATACATGAGCTTACAGATAATACATTTATATGATACATAACTTACAGATAATACATTTATATGATACATGATGCTTACAGATAGATACATTTATATGATACATGATGCTTACAGATAGATACATTTATATGTACATGAGCTTACAGATATACATTTATATGATACATGATGCTTACAGATAGATACATTTATATGATACATGACGCAACTGGCAGATGTTGACAGCACTTGCTATGGGAATAACAAAGAGTTTCACACAACGTAACACAATAGTGTGCAACACAAAGCAAGGCATGAAACGCAACACGACAAAACCGCACAACACAGACAGACTTTATTACTGCCTGTCCAAGCAATTTTACCTGTGGCTCACCGTGTCATTTTAATTAAGCGATGCACAAACAGAAAATAGAAACAAATAACAGACAAAACTGGAGTGGATGAATACGCAATGTAAAACGCTGGATGCATTTTGTGTGTGTATGTGTGTGTGTGTGTGTGTGTGTGTGTGTGTGTGTTGTGTGTGGTGTGTGTGTGTGTTGGTGTGTGTGTTGCTGTGTGTGTGATGCGTGTGTGTGTGTTGAATGTGGGCGAGGAATGGTATCCAGCTGATAGCGTGATAAAGACAGCATATATGTGTATACACCCCCCCCCCCCACACACACAAACAACATCTACCTTCCTGTCTTATATATGTATGTACCTATCTACCTATCTATCTATCTCACACACACACACACACACACACACGCACACACACACACACACACACACACACACGACACACACACACACATCTACCTTCCTGTCTATATATATGTATCTACCTATCTACCTATCTCACACACACACACACACACACACACACACACACACACACACACACACAGCACACGCACACACACATCTACCTTCCTGTCTATATATAGTATCTACCTATCTACCTATCTCACACACCACACACACACACACACACACACACACACACACACACAACGCACACGCACACACACATCTACCTTCCTGTCTATATATATGTATCTACCTATCTACCTATCTACCTATCTACACACACACACACACACACACACACACACACACACACACACCACACACACACACACCACCACACAACACACACATCTACCTTCCTGTCTATATATATGTATCTACCTATCTACCTATCTACCTATCTCACACACACACACACACACACACACACACAACACACACACACACACCACACACACACACACACACACAACACACGCCACGAACCTCTTCGGCGATTTTTTCTGGGAAGCCTTCTGGTACGTCAGGGATGATAACCTCTCCTGGTTGCTGCAGAACGATTTTGCTGCTGGGTTCTTTCCCTTCGTCCTTTTCGTTGGAATTTTGATCCTTCGCTGTGGTCACCTTGTCCGCTCCTCCCGACATCGTGATGATCAAGATTTAATATGGAGGACTTTCTGTGAAAATCGCAAGCAAAATTTCTGTAAAGAAATGAGAAATCTGAATCATCCCCACCCCCCACCCCCACCCCCAGCATACCACAGGTAATCTTTATTTTCTTCGATCTTGTTTTCAATCTGATTAACCCTTTGACTGACTCCTGCACGCTATCCACCAATTGAAAAAAAACAAAACAAAAAACAACAACACTCCAAACTCCCCCCCCCCCCACCAAAAAAATAACCCTTTGATTCCCTCATCCTATCCACCAGCATCCTACAAGAAGCTGGTGGATAGGGTAAAGGAATCAAAAGGTTATGGTTTTGCTTTGCCAGCATGGTTGATAATGCGGGATGCTGGTGGACAGGGTGCGGGAGTCAATGGTTAAGTCCACCTTCCGAGGCCTGGGCGGCTCCTTTGATAAGATCCGTGTGTTAACGCCCTATGGTCTACTCAGCCCTATGGGTATCATCATCATCATCATCATCATCATCATCATCATCAGGAGGTGCCTTGCCGCATGGCGTTGGCGATTATGGACTTCCATCTGTCTCTATAACTTGTTGCCTCAAGTATCTCTTCCACCCTCCTTGTCCCCAGCCACTCTGCAAGACCGTCCAGTATCTTCTCCCTGGGTCTACCTGGTGCTCTCTTTCCCTCCAGCTTTCCCGTTGTGACCAGGTGTTCCAATTCCCCTTTCCTAATAAAATGGCCTATGAATGTTGCCTGCCTTTTCCTAATCTTCCTTATGAATGATCTACTTGTGTCTGCCTCCATCAGGCTGTCTCGTTTGTTTTCTTTGCTGTCCATGGAACTCTCAACATCCTTCTTAGAAATCACATCTCGACTGCCTCAATCTTGTTCTGGCTTTGCTTGTTGACTGTCCACGCCTCGCAACCGTACAACATATTGGTTCTATATACATTCAAGAATTCTCTTCATGATGTTAATTGATAGGCATTTGTTGGTAAGAATGCTTTCCATCTTCTTGAATGCTGTTTTGGCTTGGCCGATTCTGCTGGCTATTTCTGATGTGCATCTGCCGTCTGGTGAAATGATCGTTCCCAGGTATTTAAATTTATCAACCTGTCTCAAGGTTGTGCCGTTCGCTGTTATTTTGGGTATACTCAGCCCTATCGGTATGGAAGCAGGTGTTTTCCATCCCACACATCCCGACTAACAACCTCCTCCCCAGGAGCACTTAGCACTGGCAACCGGGTCTGTTACATATTATCTCATCACTGGCACCGGTGGTCAGCCAGCAGGCATAGCCATGCAAAAAAAAAATTATACATACCACTTTGTATTTCATGTACAATCCTTCCGTTTTATAAACGTCACAAATTTGTCATAGAATTCGAAAAGAAATTTTCTTTAGTGCACATTAGATCGAAATAGGACTGTCTATCGAAATGATCAAATGGCTTTGAATATATTTTGTTGTGGGGTGCAAAACAACAAAAACAACAACAACAAAATGTATCACCGTTCGCTGTAAAAGCAGACGAAACCAAAAGTAGGTCGGAACAGGGAGACCAAATTGTATCAAGGAATTTTAAATAATTGAATTTCTTTTTTTTTTTACTTGTTTTTATTCATTTTCAAATATATAGCTTTTACAAACATCTTGAAATGTACACGGTGCATAATCAACAGATCTAACAAAATGTAGAAAGAAAAAAGCATTCATTGCAATATGTATATATGCATAAATACATATACATATCCAACACACAAAACATACATTACATATACATATGTATATAGACATACATATACATATGCATACACACATCTGCATATACACCCAAACATATACATACATACATACACATACACACATACATATATATACACATACACGTACATACATACATACACCCATATATATACACATACAATCACAAACATCAACATATATGCATACACATACAAACAACACGTACACACATAGACACATACATATACATACACAAACACATATACACATATATACACACATATACCTATACATACATATATACATACATATACATGTACATCCATATGTCTAACTAAAGCATATGAAGAGATATAGATAAATTCGCATTTTAAGAAGAAAATTACGCGAATGTATATATGAAACAATAGGGGGAAAAATCACACCACACACACACACACACACACACACACACACACACACACACACACACACACACACACACACACACACACACACACACACACACACACACACACATAATGAAGTAAACAAATAATAATTAAACTTCTAACTTAATCGTGACCTTTTACTTTTCATTGCGGACACGTTTATAATCTTTTCGAAGCAACATGTTGAAACGTTAAGCTTTGGATTCCGTAGATATTATTGTGTATGCTGTTTTCAACAAAATATACCGGTCACAACGGGAAAGCTGGAGGGAAAGAGAGCGCCAGGTAGACCCAGGGAGAAAATGCTAGACGGACTTGCAGAGTGGCTGAAGACGAGGAGGGTAGAGGAGATGCTTGGGGCAACAAGAGATGGGAGACAGATGGAAGTCCATGATCGCCAACGCTACGCGGCAGGGCACCTGATGATGATGATACCGGTAGTGCTGAGTATACCGATAGGGCATAAACACCCGTGCCATCAAGATCTGATATCTCGAGTTCAATCCCAGCCTGCAAAATAGAACTAGGGCTGCTCGCCGATCACCTTAATGCTCCAATCATTCTGGTGGTATCAGCTTCTAATTTTCTAGCACCTGTTCTACCGCCACCCCCATCCCCCTTCTCTCTCATACTATCTCCATTTTAAGACCTTAGTTACCCCCCGTGGGGATACCGGAGGCTCTTTCAGATTAAATAGTATCCCCACCTTCTGGAAATTCTGTGTCAGAAATTTCCTCTTTCCTGTCACTCCCTTTGTTTCTGCCTTGTTCCTTTGCTTTCTGTTGTTTCTTCCTATCATTTTCTGCCTTGCTGGTCCATGCACCTGTAGTTTTCAATAAAGTCTTACGTACATTTTCTTAGGACTGATATTGTGTACACGTATTAAATGCATTTTTGGCTCTAGGGAGGTGAGATATGCGGAAGAAATTTCAGATAATTTATGCCCGTTTTTTATATATATGTTTTGGTGTCTTAGGTATGCTTAAATTTGTATTCAGGCGTGTTTTTTAAATCCCCTGAGCGATAAATTGGACGGAGTGGTCAAGGCCGGGGACATGTCCTTAGATTATGTGCACGAATGCATTGATATGTGTACTTAATTTTCTTTTCTTTTTTTTTTTCCTGTTGAAGCTTTTTATGTTTGGAAGCGGTTAGAGTCCTGATATGGCTCTTCGCAGTCGGCTGGGCTTTAAACAACAATAACAATAAGACCCTAGTTACCAGGGCATACAGTTTTGTGCGGATTCAAGACCTGGCAGATTTGGGCGGGATTGTTCGAATAAGATTAATCCCTATTGAACAAATTCTGAATTCCAGACACTGTCTGTTGATTTGGCCCCCAAGTGCCATGAGTCAATTAAACCCATTCAAGCTTCCTCTCTCTCTGTGTCTTTCTCTCTCTGTCTGTCTGTCGGTGTCTGTCTCTTACTGTCTGTTGATTTAGCCCCACAGGCCATGAGTCAATTAAACCCATTCAAACTTCTTGTCTCTCTCTCTCTGTCTTTCTCTTTTTCTCTCTCTTTGTGTGTGTGTGTGTCTCTCTCTCTTTCTCTCTTTCTTCTCTCTCTCTCTTTCTCTCTCTCTCTCTCTCTTCCTTTCTCTCTTTGTGCGTGCGTGCCTCTCCCTCTGTGTGTTCGTGCGTGTGAGTGTGTGTGTGTGTGTGTGTGTGTGTGTGTGTGTGTGTGTGTGTGTGTGTGTGTGTGTGACAGAGAGAGAGAGAGAGAGAGAAGAGAGAGTGTGTGTGCGTGTGTGTGAGACAGAGAGTGAGTGTGTGTGTGTGTGTGTGTGTGTGTGTGTGTGTGTGTGTGTGTGTGTGTGTGGTGTGTGTGTGTGTGTGTGTGTGTGTGTGTGTGTGTGTGTGTGTGTGTGTGTATGCGTATGTATGTGTGTGTATATACGTGTTCGTGTGTGTCTGAGTTCTTTTTAACCGCATCTTCACAGAAAGGCCTTTTAAAGCATCCTTGACTAAGGATATTGATTTCTGGAAAGTGTCAACCAGCTTCACTTCTTCGAAACCATGTTTTCCCACACATTTTACCGCGCCCCCCCCCCCCCTTTTTTTTTTTTTTTTGGTGGTGGGGGGTAGGGGTCCATGTTCCAGACCGGCCTCCTCTTTCTGGCATCATCGATTTTCTGGCGCTCCATTAGGCAGAGATGGGGGAAGTGTCAGCACCCTATTAGGCCCCAGGAGATTATTATTTCCTTCACATATTGCACAGATCCTGCTCCTTAACACACCCACCCCCTCCCTCCCTCACTGCTCTCTCTATCTGTTTGTTTCTCTCTCTGTCTGTCTGTCTGTCTGTCTGTCTCTCTTTCCTTCACATATTGTACAGCTCCTGCTCCTTAAACCATCCACCCTCACTGCTCTCTCTCTCTCCCTCCCTCCCTCCCTCTCGTCTTCTCTCCATGAAAATCCAAAATTTGCATCCACAGACTTTTACCAAAATTATTCGGCCCGCATCTAAAATGTAATGCATATTCAACAACACAAGGTGTGCTTCCAGCGAAGGAGAGAAATATATTTGCAATTAACACGGAACAGTTATATAAAAAAAGTTATATTCGGATCCGTCACACAAACTTTCCCATGGAAATTCCCCACAAACTCTCGACGTCCCACTGAACTTTCAGTTCCAAACCTTAGGATGGACAAGTTTAGATATATATTTAATACTCTGGTGGCGTATTCTGAAACACTCTATAGATATTCAATACTCTGGTGGCGTATCTGAAACACTCTATAGATATTTAATACTCTGGTGGCGTATTCTGAAACACTCTATAGATATTTAATACTCTGGTGGCGTATTCTGAAACACTCTATAGATATTTAATATTCTGGTGGCGTATTCTGAAACACTCTATAGATATTTAATACTCTGGTGGTGTATTCTGAAACACTCTATAGGTATTTAATACTCTGGTGGCGTATTCTGAAACACTCTATAGATATTTAATACTCTGGCGGCGTATTCTGAAACACTCTATAGATATTTAATACTCTGGTGGCGTATTCTGAAACACTCCTCTACACAGTCTAAGACCCCATTCAAATAGAGAAACCTTCAAGACTTTGTCTTGCATCTTCGCGAATGTTTTATTAAAACATGAAACACCGCAACTGTCGTTGTGGGAATACTACATTTTTATGTAATAGTTTGTATAATATTTTACTGACTCAATCCATAACACAGCTAAATGACCAATATTCCATGATATATATATAATCATCTCCTGTAACAGAATATATTCTTTAGTACCAATACCTTTCTGTATTCATGGACATTATCGCTGTAATAACAACAACAAAAAATGACAGTGATGGTTTTGGTGAGGGTTCCAACACGTTAGTGTTTTCTTTCCCTTTCTCTGATATTCCAGTTTTGCATTCTTTTGGTATTTTCATGTTGTTATAGCGTAGGCTATTTGTACTGGTGTTGACCTTCTAAGTGTGAGAGTTGGATGTAAAAAAAGAATAAGTGTCATACTGCTTATGCCACTGTCCTCCGGGAAAATAAAAAAGATTCTTGTTCTTCTCTTACAATAGTATGTATGTACTTCTGTCTTTGAAGTATATCATATTATATCATATTATGCCCCGATGTAGCTCTAGTAGACGGCTGGACTATAAGTAATATGAATTTTCAAGTCTACCAGTCCCTTCAAATAAACTAGAAAATCCTCTCTCTCTCTCTCTCTGTCTCTCTGTCTGTCTGTCTCAGTGTGTGTGTGTGAGGGGGGGGGGGAAGGGGGGATGAGATTGTGTGTGTGCAGTTGTGTGTATGTGTGTGTGTTGTGTGTGTGTGTGTGTGTGTGTTGTGCGCGCGCGTGTGCGTGTGCGAGTGCACGCTCGCGCTCTATTGCAATACGTTAAATTTAACAAGCTACCAAGGAACACCGGAGGGTGCTGGACAGGACCCAGAGCAACAATGCCTCACCACCGGCTACACGATCACTTCCCTAGCACCGACCCCCATACAGTAACCATCTCTGCCAAGTGAAAGGGAGAAATGGTGCTGAGGGAAGACTGTACATGCGCGGCACGACATATTCTGACCCAGTCACCACCTTACCAGTTAGGCCTACCTTGTTCACAAACCCAATGGCAAGGTGGGGGGAGAGATAACAAACCCTGAGACATAAAACACACACACACACACACACACACACACACACACACACACACACACACACACACACACACACACACACACACACACACACACACACACACACACACACACACACACACCGACCAGCCAGGTCCAGCTGTGTCTCTGAATTTACCGTGTGGAAAACAGCATTCAGTCTCTCTTTGTCTCTCGCTACGTTTAATCTTATGTACATACATATTTTTCAGCATTCTCATTTTATGGCTGTTTTTTTTATTCCCCACACACTGTACAAGCGGAATGACATTGCAGTCTGCCATCTGTTGGCATGCATGCTTTTTTTTTTTTTTTTTTTTTTTTTTTTTGAGGGGTGGTGGTGGTGGAATTTGTTTGTTTGTTTGTTTCCATAAGCTACAAGATACTGACCAGTCGCCGTGGTGAAGTGGTTAACGGAACGGGCTCCGCTACCAATTGGAAGGTTGTGGTTTCGAATCCACATCAGTCCCTTCAAAAAAATCATTGTGGGATTTTTCGGCTCTAACCGGCTCCTACCCAGAGTTTGGCGTGCTATGGGCTCATTGGGAAGACTGGGACCACAGGGTCGAGTCTCATCCACTTCACGGTTGCGTCATTGAGGGTGTTGCTCAAATCTTCTGACCAACACCGCAGGTGTCTGTATCTTTCGGGCCTGGTTGACGCCAGGATGTATTATGACAGTAAGCGTAGAGTACAACCCTGTCACGCAGTCTCAATCCTAGATGGAACTCCACAGCATCATGATTATCATCCTCATCGACATCATCATCATCATCATCATCGCATAATAAAAACTGTTCCAGCTTCTCTGGCCATTAAGGTGACGTAGAAAATGGAACGGGATGATAAAAAAAGATGAGCACAAAGGTAACCTCCCTGAGTGCAATGATCCTTTATAAAAAAAAAAGAAAGAAAAAAAAGATACTGACGTAATTTACAGGTTCTTTAAAGGTCATCATCATCATCAGGTGCCTTGCCGCGTGGCATTGGCAATTATGGACTTCCATCTGTCTCTATATCTGTCGATCTGTCTCTCTTCCCCCCCCCCCTCCCTCCTCTTTAAAGGTACATGCTTAAATCAACGTTCTGCATGTGTTTAGTTAAACAACGAGTGAGATATAGGCAACGATAGGTCGCCACACATATTGACCTGGAAGATAGTACAAATCTCCCATATTTTTCCACTCAGACGGGTATCGGAGACTTCTCCATGTTTACTTGAAGTTCATCAATTTGTGCCATCAATTTGTGGCGAAGCGTTTCAAGCAGATAGATAGATAGATAAATAGATAGATAGATAGATAGATCGATAGATAGATAGATAGGCAGGCAGATAGATAGATTTATAGATAGATTGATAGATAGGCAGATAGATAGATAGGCAGATAGATAGATAGGCATATAGATAGATGATAGGCATAGATAGAATAGATAGATAGAAAGATAGATAGGCAGATAGATAGATAGATGTGTGTGTTGTGTTGTGTTGTGTTGTGTTGTGTTGTGTTGTGTTGTGTTGTGTGTGTGTGTGTGTGTGTGTGTGTGTGTGTGTGTGTGTGTGTGTGTGTGTGTGTGTAGTATTTTTATCATTAACCCTTTGATCCCCGCACCCTGCCCACCAGCATTCTACAGGAAGCTGGAAACTGGTAGATAGGGTGAAGGAGTCAAAGGGTTAATTTTTTTTGCACTTGGTGGACAGGGTAAGGGAATCAAAGGGTTAATATCATTACCGTCTCATATTACAGAGATCGTGTTTCTTTCCTTTTCCCCTTCTTCCTTCTGTGGCTGCCTGTCTTGGGCTTTTTTTCTTTTTTCTTTCTTTTTTTTTTCTTTTTTTTTTCTTCTTTTTTTCTTCTTTTTAAAATTTTTTTTTACTCATCCTATTCGAATCGCTTAGAGGCCTCATTAGTAAGTCTCTCTCTCTTGCTCGTCTCAGGAAAATTAGTTGAGAACTTGTTCAATCAACAGAAAATGTTACTGCTCCCCACCCCTTTCCCTTACTGTATGCATTATGGTCTAAAGTTGATGTACATTAAACATTCAGTTCTGTGAGCTCGAGCTCTCTGTCTCTGTCGATCTGTCTCTCTTCTACCCCCCCCCCCCTCTCTCTCTCTCTCTGTCGTGCACACACACACACACACACACACACACACACACACAACACACACACACACACACACACACACATACACACACACATACACACACACACACACACACACACACACACAACACACACACCACACACACACACACACACACACACACACACACACACACACACACACATTCATTCCTCCACTGATTTACTTTATATATGTGTTCTTTTTTTTTTGTTTTTTTGTTTTGAAGATAAGATACACAGATACACATGTCATTTACATGTAACCAAGATGAGTCCAATGACAGGCTGATACAATACGAGCATAAAATTTAGACCAGGTAAAAACATAGTCTAGGTAGGGCCTCAGCACCTGGCCAGCTCATGGGTTTATGTGCAGACTTAAGGTTTGTGCCACTGTCACCATACACATGGCACCTGTGACGTTAGTGCATACGGAATTCGTTCCAAGCCGGAGACGCGTCTTGAGAAACTGAAACTGAAACTGAAACCCACTGTGTCAGTCACTCACTAAATCACTCACTCATTAGCTCACTCAACTACTAACTCATCGAGTAACTCACTCACTCACTCGCTAAGTCACTCATTCCTCAATCTTACATTGCGATCTAAAACAACCATCGTTTTTCGACCTAAGAAGAGCCAATCCGCTTTCCTCTTTTTCTTCCACCATAATCTCTAATTTCTTTTATACTGAAATATAGGTTCATGTCATATGTTAAAAAAGAAGCCGAGCGCGCGTGTGTGTGAATGTGTGTGTGTGTGTGTGTGTGTGTGTGAGTGTGTGTGTGTGTGTTTGTAGTGTGTGTACTGTGTGTGTGTGTGTGGTGTGTGTGTGTGGTGTGTGTGTGTGTGTGTGTGTGTGTGTTTGTTACGGTGTTTGTATGTGATGTTAGCACATATATATATATATATTATGATATATTTATATTATGTGTGTTACATACATATATATGGTAGTGGTCGTGTGTGTGTGTGTGTGTGTGTGTGTGTGTGTGTGTGTGTGTGTGTGTGTGTGTGTGTGTGTGTGTGTGTGTGTGGGGTGTGTGGTGTGGTGTGTGTGTGTGTGTGTGTGTGTGTGTGTGTGTTTTCTAAAAAGGACAGCAAACAGTTTCCCATTGTTGATAAAGATTGCGAAACTGGGCTCAAGATCCTTTCAAATGAAACGGGTACAGCCCAGTTTTAATTTAAACAAGTGCAAGAATGTACAAAATGACTGATTTCTTTTCTCCCCTCACTCTTTTTTTTTGTTCGTTTTGTTCTTAATGAAACTACCATAACTTAGCTAATATTTCACCACCACCACCCCCCCAAAAAAAAAAAAAAAAAAAAGAAAAACACGAGACTTTGGATAGTGCATTCTAAAAATTGCAAAATTGTATGTGACATTTTCAAAGTCACAATTTCACACAAGCCTAAGTTTTGTTCAAGTGGGATTATTCAACGCATTCGACCAATTCCATATACGCTCCACCCATACCTGCGAGCAATGTATATGGCAGACTTTTTAAGCCTGCACAAAAACTGATGTTCTGGTAAGGTCTTGAAAAAGGGAAGGGATCGGGACTTAGGAAACACTGACACCACAGAATGACCGGAGTATTAGCCCTTCGACTCCCGCACTCTATCCACCAACTGCAAAAACGTAACCCTTTGCCTCCCTCACCCTATCAACTACCTTCCCGCAGGAAGCTTGGTGGAAAGAGTGAGGGAGTCAAAAGGTTAGGTTTTTGCTTTGCTACCATGGTTGACAATGCAAGATGCTGGTGGACAGGGTGCAGGAATCAAAGCGTTAAAATATATACAGCAGACAAGCCAACGCTTGTGTTGCGGCGTGGTACTGAACACGAGACATGAGAGTTTACGTCTATGGCATTATCAGTAGAGCCACCAGGTCAGCCCACGTAAACAATCTTACGCAACTGAACGGCAAATGACATTTCTACCCCTGTACCTACCTAGATAAGAGGTTAGAAGTCGACAAGGAAAGGTTATCAGCAAGCTCGGATTTCTATCCATTTCTGTGTTTTTATCTTCTACATTTTTTTTAAAGCGTAAATGCTTTTGAGAAGCTGATATCTCGAAATTTTCTAGCTGTTCTGCTGACGCAAATTTGATGTCTCCATTAAGCTGGCTGACCAGCTGGTTCTGCGGACAGCAAAATTTGATGTCTAGATTTATATTATAGTTGGCTGACCAGCTGGTTATACTCATATCAAAATTTGATGTCTAGATTTATAGTGGGCTTGTCAGTGGTTCTGCTGACAGCAAAATCTGATGTCTAGATTTTATAGTTGGCTTGTAACTGACTCAGCTGACAGAACAATCTGATGTCTATAATTGGCTGGCCAGCTGGCTCTGCTGACAACAATATCTGATGTCCAGATTTATAGTTGGCTTGTCAGTTGGTTCCAATGACAGCAAGATTTGATCTCTAGATTTATAGTTGGCTGTTTCTGATGACGGCAAAATTTGATGTCTAGATTTATAGTTGGCTGACCAGCTGGTTCTGTTGACAGCAAAATTTGATGTCTCCATTTATAGTTGGCTGACCAGCTGGTTCTGCTGACAGCAAAATTTGATGTCTATAGTTGGCTGACCATCTAGTTATGCTGACAGCAAAATCTGATGTCTATAGTTGGCTGACCAGCTGGTTCTACTGACAGCAAAATTTGATGTCTCCATTTATAGTTGGTTGGCCAGCTGGTTCTGCCGACAGCATGATCATCATCAAGTGCCCTGCCGCATATCGTTGGCGATCATGGCCCTCCATACGCATCTATCCCTCTCTGTCCTCAGCCACTCTGCAAGTCCGTCCACTATTTTTTCCCTGGGTCTACCCCGGTGTTCTCTTTCCCTCCAGCTTTCCTGTTGTGCCCAAGGACAGCATGATATGATTTCTATACTTGGCTGGCCAGCTGATTCTGCTAACAGCAAAAATTTGATGTCTATAGTTGGCTGGTCAGTGGTTCTGTTGACAGCAAAATTTGATTGTTTCGCGTTCAATCTTCGCCTGCAGCAAAAAAACAAACAAACAAACAAAACAAAACAAAACAAAAAAACAAAACAAAACAAAAAACACACACACAAAACAACCCAAAGCAACCAACCAACCAAACAAACAAAAAACCCACCAAACAACAACAACAACAACAAAACTGGCCTATTTGCTGTCCGCTTGGAGTTTCAGGATCCTGTCTTCCTTCTTCTTCAAGACCTTGCCAGCCTAAAGGGATCTTGCGCAGGTTCAAGCAGTCAACCAACTAATTAGTGGCACGTATGAGAAAAGCGCATATGGAATTGTCCGAGCGCCAGAGGACAGAGCATACTGCATTCGGGCGTTTTTTTGGTTTTTTTACAGCCCAGTGGTGTGACCAGGTTGCATATTTCAGCAGCTAGCAACAGCCAGACACCATCGCACAACGAATGTAAATTAAAACTGGTTATATTATTGTTACATCCTTACGTTATTATGGTCTGACAGCAGCAGAGACAACAAGGCATCACTCACCCTGTCCCACCTCTCTCCCTTTCTCTTTCTATCTTGCACACAGAACACACACACACACACACACACACACACACACACACACACACACCACAACACGCACACACGCACACACTTGCATCAACACGCGCACACACACACACTGTCTCTTTCACATATACGTATACACACACACACACATACACACAACACACACACACACACACACCTCTCTCTCTCAAACACACACACATAAACACACACACACACCCCTCTCTCTCTCTGACATACACACACATGTTCTCTCTCTGTCTCTCTCTCTCTCTCGTTCCCTCCCCTCTCTCTCTCATTCACTCTCTCACACAGCTCTCTCTCTCAGTGTCTCCCCCCCCCCACAACACACGCTTAAAGTGAACAATTATGCATTGTAGCTGACACCACACAACAGGTAATCGGATAAATATCTCGCCTCTGCAGGCAAAAATCAACATTGGTGAGTGTGAGATACAGTAGCCACACATTGTGTTGTGACCTGCACAGTCTCCACTTCTTTCTGACGCCGATTATCAGGGGTACGTGACCCATCTGTCCTGTTATGCAATAGCACTTTGAAATATGTGTATGTGTTGTAGTGTGTGTACGTGTACGTGTTAGTGCATAGGTTTTCTTTGAGTGTGTTGTATGTGTGTACATGTGTGTGTCCGTGTATACATACATATACATACAATATATATATATATATAGTGTGTGTGTGTGTGAGAGAGAGAGAGGAGAAAGAGAGAAAAAAAAGAGAGAGAGAGAGAGAGAGAGAGATTGATTGGCTGATTTAGTTCATGTTTTACGTCGACACCCACTCAGGTGATATGGCCGACGGGGATAACCATCCCAGGGAAGGGGGGAAGGGGGGGGCTATCTAATCCAATACTGACTCCACCAGAACAACAATGATGTTAAGATGGGACAGTGAGACGGCCAGTTTTAATGTAGCGCATCCCCGGGATTCGAACCCACAACCATTAGCATGTGAATCCGACGCTCAAACCAACTTAGCAACTGGAGCCCACAAGAGAGAGAGAGAGAGAGAGAGAGAGAGAGAGAGAGAGAGAGAGAGAGAGAGAGAGAGAAAACAGAGACAGAGAGATAGTGTGTGTGTGTGTGTGTGTGTGTGTGTGTGTGGTGCGTGCGTGCGTGCGTGCGTGCGTGCGTGCGTGTGTGTGTGTGTGTGTTATATCTATCTACACTACATGTATAATATAAGAATAACTGATCTAACAAAACCATGTTAAAAGAGAGAGGGAGAAAAGAGAGAGAGAGGGAGGGAGAAAGGGAGAAATAGACAGACAGACAGACAGAAAGATAGATAGATAGATAGATAGAAGAGAGAGAGAGAGAGAGAGAGAGAGATAAAGAGACAGAGTGATAGAGAGATAGAGAGAAAGAGAAACAGATAGATAGATAGATATGTTTTTAATTGGTTATGTTTATCAATAAAGCATGAAGTACGATACAAAAAAACCAGAAAGGTTTATCCTCAGTTCTCAACACCTCCATGAAACCTTTGATTTGAATGACACCACTTCTCTCCAATGTCCATCCTCAGGCGCAAACACAAAGACATTGAGACACAGACACACACACAGAAACAGAGAGAGAGAGAGAGACGAGAGAGACGTACAGAGCGAGAGACAGAGAGAGAGAGAGAGAGAGAGAGAGAGAGAGAGAGAGAGAATGAATGTGAGAGAGAAACGAACTACAATAAAGCTATTCTCCAACGGTATTGATAATAGCACACAGGCCAACGTACACTTACACATACCACTGCTAAATCTAGACTACTTCAATTACAATGTAGAAAGTAAGATACTTGAAAAGTATTACAATTTAAGCAAAACTGAAAAAAAACGATGGCATTTGATCGAGAGAGAGAGAGAGAGAGACAGACAGACAGATAGACCAGAGACAGACACAGAGACAGAGACAGACACAGAGACGAAGAGTCAGGGAATGTCAGAGAAAGGAGGAGAGAGAGACAGACAGACAGACAGAGAGGAGAGAGACGAGAGAAGAGAGAGAGAGAGAGACAGACAGACAGACAGATGCAGACAAGACAGACAGAGAGGGAGACAGAGACTGACAGACAAAAAGAATGTGAGAGTGAGTATGTGTGCACACGCCGTGTGAGCACACTTGTATGTGGTTTATGTACTTGTAAACCAAAATCATTTTCAACCGCTACCCAGTGACACTACCCATAAAGTGTTGAGCTGAACCATTTCAAACATTTTAAACAATCAGTAGCTGCAATCTTCAATTCAGCAGACTGCCTCAGTGAAACTAATCCATTCGATTCTGCCTGAATAACTTTTGCCAATGGGTCCAGTAAAGGTGGAAGTTTTCCGATCATCAGGGTGGGATTTCCCGACCATCCAACACGTCAGTACGTGTGCAGACCTGCTGGTTCCTAAACCCCATTCGTATCTACACGGACGCAGAATATCAAGTAGCCCCCCCCCCCCCCCACTCCACCCCCATCCCATTGACATGTCACGGTCAGCGTCTGGTGGCCTAAGACAATATAAACAATATAGAAACAATATAAAAACAGCATGCACATTCAATGAAGACAGAATATGCAGACTGCGCAACACCAATCGCCTGCATACTAGCACATAGATCTAGTGTGTGAAAAACAAAGGATCCGAGAAAATTCGGAACAGAAAAAAAATCCATTTCAACACTGGTGTACTTTGGAAAAATCCTTGATGCTGACTGTGTAGATATCGTCTATGAGCCATTCAAAATACAAAAACATGCCCACTGAACTGGAGCATACAGTTTCCTGATACGAACAACCCGGCCGCCATGTCAACTTCACGACCTTTAACCTGTGACCCCAAAGTCTGATTATATGAACGGCCATCGTGTTTCCCTTCTGGGTAGGCAATGCAAGACGTTCGAAAAACAAAATGAAATTCTTGATTCGGAACTATGAGACTTAATCTATTCATAACTATGTCTCCAATCAAAACCCTCACCTATGCTGACTCTAGCCCTCCACTTCACTTTCCAAACCCACTCAAAAGCGCTTGCTCTTCTACGAAACTGCGAAAAGCCAGCGATTAAAGATCGCAACACAGTCACCGACCTACTGCAGTGCTGCGTCACAGCAGACGAC
>JAPXFY010000017.1:7548025-7555525 GCA_030674185.1 Monoplex corrugatus | reverse complement strand
TATTGAATGAGGTCACATTTTGTCTGCCTAGCTTCTGAACCGATGTACTGACATAATAGGACAATGTATTACCCAAGTTGTTTTTTTTCGGAATGCTGGATGCATAGGCCTAATATTGATGGCAGAGATTGTCTCGTAGAAATCACTGTACGTAGGCCTACGACTTGGCTGAGAAAGCAAGCGCAAGGCGTTTTGATCAAGACATACACTCTACACTGTGTTGACTCTTAGTCCGTTGTAGGTAAATGGGAAAGAGATCGTAAAGACTAAGGCACTGTGTTATATACACACACGCACGCATGCATGCATACATACATACATACATACATACATACATACATACATACATACATACAGACATACATACATACATACATACATACATACATACGTACGTACGTACGTGTTATATACACACATAGATAGCTAGATAGATAGCTAGATAAATAGACAGATAGATAGATAGATAGATAGATAGATAGATAGATAGATAGATAGATAGACACACACACACACACACACACACACATACATACATACATACATACATGAATACACACATACATAATAATAATAATAATAATAATAATGTTTATTTGTATAGCGCATATTCCATATAAAAACATGCTCACCAGCGCTTTACATTTCGCAAGAAAGGCAAAAGGTGATAAAAAATGTTCACAATTACATACACAATAAGATAACAACAAACATTAAAGCTATACAAGTAAGAAGACACATAAGAAACCACAGAATATTAAAATTTAAACACTGACTTATGTAATGAAGAAAGATTAACAGATTTTTCATATGAATAAAGAGGCATACTGTGTTTATATATTGCTGCGTGTGTGTGCTTGCGTACGTGTGTGTGTACATGTGTGTGTGCGTGCGTGTGCGTTGCTGTGCGCGTGTGTTTGTAAGAATGTGTGTGTGTGTGTGTGTGTGTGTGTGTGTGTGTGTGTGAGAGAGAGAGAGAGAGAGAGAGAGAGTGTGTGTGTGTGTGTGTGCGTGTGCTATGTTTGCATGCGTGTGTGTGTGTTTATGCATGCAATAGTTGTACATAAAATTATAATCAATATTTTGAAGATAAAAACAGAAAAATTCTAATCCATATACAGGAAAAACATTACAACTTCAGTATTACAGCATTAATACCTTGACAATCAAAATTCCTCACAAATTATGAACTATTCGCATATCATACATCACAATTTACATACAAACAAAGATTTGAAAAAGTTTCTTAAAGTATTTCAGTCTCTTTCCCACTCAATTTCTCCCCTATCCCTTCCTCAGCTGTACACATACAGTGATAACACACACATGCTCACTCAAGCACACACACACACACACACACACACACACACACACACACACACACACACACACACACACACACACACATACACACATGCACGCACACACACACCTTGCTCTATAGGCCCTTATACAAAATACTGTTATAAAGGCAGGAGAGATTAGTCTGATGACAGACTTGCAAACTAAGGCTCTTCAGGTTAGATGAGTTTGAAAGAGGTGGGTTTTTAGGTGCCGTTTGAAGGTTGAGAAACACATACAACCATACGTACATACACAGATACATACATACATTTATACATACATTCATATATGCATACATGCATACATATACATATATGCATACATACATACATACATACTTACATACATACATACATACATACATACATACATACATACATACATATCTATCTATCTATCTATATGTTTGTCTATCCATCTATCAATCCATATGTCTGTCTATCTATTTGTCTGTCTATGTATCTATGTACGTGTATGCATGTATGTATGTAATTATGTATTACTATGTATGTCTGTATGTATGTCTGTATGTATGCATGCATATATATATATATATGTATGTTTGTATGTATATATGTACGTATGTATGTATGCATAATACGTATGCTCAAAGAAGTCTTAAAACACTTTTGGTTGCACTGTGAGATACCCACGTCTTTGTCGGATTCTCTGTTGATGCTGACTACCTAACTAATAGGATCTATTATTATTATTTTATTATTATTATTATTGTTATTATTGTTATTATTATTATCACTATTATTATCACTATAATTATTATTATTATCATTTACTATTATTCTTATCATTAATATCATCATCTTTATCATCTTTACCATCATCATCATCATCATCACTGTCGTCATCATTATTAATGTTATTTATTTATCTATCTTTTATTTATTTATTTATTTTCTTATTTATTTATTTGTTTACTTATCTATTTCTTTTTCATTTGTTTAATATTTTCGACGGCTCTCTCCAGAATAATATCTAATCGCTACAGCATACCTCCCTCTTTGAAATGTCTATCCCCCTCCCCCCCCCCCTTGTCCCTCCCTCCCCTTTTTTAAGGAAGATTAGTTCATATCGATTGGAGAAAGAGCCGTACGTTTGTGTGTATGTATGTGCGTGTGTGTGTTTGTGTGTTCACGTGTGTGTGCGTGCGTGCGTGCATGTGTATGTGTGTGTGTGTGTGTGTGTGTGTGTGTGTGTGTGTGTGTGTGTATTCGTGCACGACGACATAGTCACAGACACATGCACATGCATTCTAAAGAAGGCGATTTTGGAGGTCGAAAACCATATAGGGGATGTAACATCTCGTTCAATACTTTACTATCAGCAGTTGCTTCCCTTATACAGTTGGCTGTTACTGATCGCTCGATCTCATAGGTGTGTGTGTGTGTGTGTGTGTGTGTGTGTGTGTGTGTGTGTGTGGTGTGTGTGTGTGTGTATGAGTGTGAGTGAGTGAGTGTGTGCACACGTGCATGTGTATATGTGTGCCTGCACGTGATCATGGTAGCTCTCGCGTGTGCATGCTTGCGTGTTTTTTTTGGTGTCAGGCTGTGAGTATATAATTTTGTGTATGCATTTTGGCGTATGTGTCTGTGTGTGCGTCTGTGTGTGTGTGTGTGTGTGTGTGTGTGTGCATGTGTGTGTGTGTCTGTGTGTGTCTGTGTGTGTGTATGTGTGTGTTATGTTGTGTATGTTGTGTATGTGTTGTGTGTATTGTGTTGTGTGTGTGTGTGTGTGTGTGTGTGTGTGTGTGTGTATGCGTGTGTGCGTGCATGTGAGTGTGTGATCTTGAGAAGTTGAAACTGAAACTGAAGCGTGTGTGTATGCGTGTGTATGTGTGAGAGAGACAAAGAGAGCGAGAGAGAGAGGCAGAGAGAGAGAGAGAGAGAGAGAGAGAGAGAGACAGAGACAGAGAGAGACAGAGATAGAGACAGAGACAGAGACAGCGAGACTTCAGACTTCAGACTTCAGAATTTTTATTCAAGAAAGGCCATAGCCCTACTGAAGGGGTGCTTATAAACATAATGAGATGATCAGATATTATATCATATACGATTAGCAATCAACAACAAAATAAATTGTGTATTACGATAAAGCAATTTCCCTGATTTTAACTGCTTTAAGCGGGAACAAACCAAAATTCTTAATATAATCAAAACGAGTTGAACACATTAACAAACACAGTTTAAACATATTTGGGCATCTGAAATACTTTTGAGGGATAAACCTTGAACGGATTTCATTTAAAGCTGGACAACACAGGACAAAATGTATTTGTCTTCTTCAGCATGCATACATAAGGGACACAGCAAATCAGATTCTTGTGTTGCTTGTATCTCAATTGATGGGTTTTTAAATTTGATAACCAAGTCTGAATTTGCTATTGTTTTTTCAAATTAATATCCAGATCAAGGCTTATGTACGGTTTAACACTGTGAGAATTTATGACAGTTCTGTAAAAATCATATCTTCCACTTGTCTGTATATGGTCATTCCACTTTTGCCATCTACAATCAATCAGTCTTTGTCGAAAATCGCGAATAAACTGTCTCTCATCGCCAGCTCCTTGGAAAAACCACACATTACCAAACCCGTATTCATTCAGACACATACATATACTATTACTAGTTACCCAATTCTTCTTACCTTTACAATCTAGATCAAACAGCATCTTATAGGATTTTTCGGCAGTCTATTGTCTTCCATGTGCAATAGTTTTAACCAAAATTGAATACATCGTACAACTGAATGAAAAAACAATGGGTATCTGTTTGTTTCTCCATATACTAAATCATTAGATGTGCGCTTATCCAGTCCTAAAAATTCTTTCAAAGCAAATAAGTGTATAGCTTCACAATGCATAACTGCCTTATCTAATCCCCAAATTTCTGGTCCATACAGCAAAATTGGCTGTATTTGTGAATCAAATATTTTGACAAGTAAATCAAATGAATTATTATTTAACATATTCAATCTTTTCATCACACATATCAATTCATGTTTAGCCCTGGTAGCAATATCTTTACAAGCCAGAGTAAAACTCAAACGTGTAGAAAAATAAATCCCCAGGTATTTATATGTATTTACAACAGGCATAATTGTATCATTGTACACCCATCTCTCTCTAGCAGCTAAGTGTCCTCCTTTTCTAAATACGACAACATTACTTTTGTTCAAATTTACCTTAAGATGCAAAGAAGTTGCTGCTCTGTGTAGAGTACTTAACTGCCTCTGTAAACCTACAACCGTTTCAGATAACAACAGCACATCATCTGCCAACAAAAGAATAAACAATTCTGATATATCTTGTGAAAATTTGGCCCCATGACGCCCATTGCTGATAACCTCCAGAGCAAGCTCGTTAATAAACATAGAAAATAACACAGGGCTACAAAGATCTCCTTGTTTAACTCCAGTTGTACACTTAATATAATCTGTAAAATGAAGCCCACAACGGATTCGACATTTAACTTTTTGATACATTGCCTTTATACATTGAAACAATTTGCTATTTACACCATTCTTCAACAAAATTGGCCAAAGCAAATTTCTATCAATAGAATCAAATGCTTTTTCAAAATCAATAAAAGCAACATACAATTTTCTATTACAAGAAAACTGTTTCTGAATAAATGAGAGGAGAGTAAACATATGATCTATTGTAGAATATCCCTTCTTAAAGCAAGCTTGGTGATCTCCTGTAATATCATTAATTGTAACCCATTCCTGTAACCTCTTATTGATAATGGTGCTATATAATTTACTGCTTATATTACAGACAGAAATTCCGTTTTAATTATTTGGATTACTGGCGCCCCTTTCTTAAATAATGGTAAAATTATTGATTCTGACCAACTGTCTGGAAATATGCCATCATCAAAAAGTTTATTGAATAGTTTCAGGAAAAACTGAATTGTATCTTCTGTCCCATTTTTAAAAAATTCACCAATAATACGATCAGGGCCTGCAGCCTTATCATTCTTTAGTTTACGCATGGCGGACACAACTTCATCCACTGAAATAGGACGATTAAGATGGTCATTGTTTCCTGTTGATTTGCAGAGTATACTCAACCTCTTGCACAACATCTTTATCCAACAGAGAACGAAAATGTTCAAACCACGTGTTAACAGTAATGCAACGTTTTGACTGACTTCTTTTAAATGATGCCTTTTTAACGGATTTCCAAAATGCCTGTTGGTCATTCAATGTGGACACCAAGCTGTTCAATAATGCTAGATTAAAGAATCTTCTCTTTCTTTTCAGAAGATTTTTATATTCTCTTCTAGCATTAGTATACATACATCTGACCTCATCGCTTAAAGTTTTTCTAAATCTTTTTAACAGTCTTTGGACATTCCGTTTGGCTGTTAAACATTCAATGTCGAACCAATCATTGTTTGTGTTTGTCTTGTTACTACACAATATCTTTTCATATTTTCAGCATTATCTTTAATACAGTCATTGAACACCTTCAAAGCATCATCTACATCTACATCAATCAAATTCATAGCAGATTGAAATTTCAAACGCGTCTCCTCTTTCTGTAAATTTGATCTATAAACATGACCATTTTCATCACTCCACACAAATTTTTCAATCACTGTGTCACTGTCACAAACACCCGTTCCAAATGTATTTTAATTTGGGAAAGTAATTTGTAACTGAACAGGAAAATGGTATCAATCAATGCGATCAGATATATATAAGGTACAATCATTACAAACAGAAGAAAACATATCTTTAGAAATAAGAAAATAATCATTCACGCTGCATTCGTTCTCAGATATGTAAGTATAGTGACCCTGATGGTCGCCATTACAAACTCCATTCAAAATATACAAACCAAATGCAGCACACAAATTCAACAACATTTTATCGTAATTATTTAAAATGAATCTTCAGATCTGCGATCTGTACATGACTGTTAACTATTCGTCAACGAGTCAATACCAAAACAGTCGTAAATTTCTGGAGAAAAATTTGACGTTCTGCTGTTCAGATCTCCACAAAGTAATATTTCAGCATCACCTAACGACAGCAAACAATCAACGAGACATTCTTCCAAAACGAGATTCCGTTATCAATATCGAAATGTGTATAGTAAGGTGAACCTTCTGGCTGAACATAAGCACAAATAAACAAAACATTTTTTGAAGTACCAAAAATATGTTTATCGATAACAAATGCACATATATTAGTTTGTTTAATATCAATCCATGTTACAAAAGGAACCAATTGGTTTTTTACTAAACAAACCAATCCCCCAGATCGTCTCCCTTGGGACGAAAGCTTTACCGCTGGTTTGCAAAATACAGTATAGCCCACAAAAACATCTGTGTGACACTTTTCCAAAAATGTTTCTCCAAAGCATATGAAATCAAACTCACACACATACGAAACAAAATCTTTTTCAGTAACTTTGGAAAATAAACCGTTAACGTTCCATGAGAGAAAAGAGATCGTTTTACTCAAACACTGGTACACATCTGAGTCCTTATTATGCACATGGTGATTATCATACATATGAAAACTTTCATTTATTTTCGATTTGATTCTACATCCGATTTATATCTGTCGCGTTCATCATTCAAAGAACCCGTCTCCCAACCATGAAGGTCGGGAGTAACTCTTTCAATCAACCCTTCTCCACGTGAATTTTGCACTTCACATGAATGACAGTCGCCATTTAGGTCTATGTTCGTCGTGCGTGGAGATGTGCACCGGTGTTAGTTTTTGTTCGTTCCCTTTGGAAAAGGACGCATACATTTTATCATGAACGGGCCAGCCAATGACCTATCTTAATTCCACTAATTGTTCTGTGGCATTAAGCCCGAACTTTTTCCCGTCGATGACGAGATGGTCAAAAACCATTGCCACTCTCTTTCCCTCAGACCTGGCCTTTTTCAAATGTGGGGTCAGTTTGCACCTTAACTCACGCACCTTGCTGGAGAAACCTTCTCCGACAAAAATCTGACTCCCCTTCAACTTCATTTTGGCTTTAAGGATACGGATCTTGTCCTTATAAAAGGTGCATCGTGCAATGATAGGAGAGTCACGTTTTGCACTTTAACCTGTGAACTCTATCAAAAGCCACCTCCCCTTCCACACCCATCTTTTTTGAAACAAGATCTTGCACTA
>JAPXFY010000017.1:7450525-7543025 GCA_030674185.1 Monoplex corrugatus | reverse complement strand
TGTTTGGTACACGGTCCTTCCAGTTCTTTGTTTGGTACACGGTCCTTCCAGTTCTTTGTTTGGTACACGGTCCTTCCATGTCCTTGTTTGGTACACGGTCCTTCCATGTCCTTGTTTGGTACATGGTCCTTCCAGTTCTTTGTTTGGTACATGGTCCTTCCATTTCTTTGTTTGGTACACGGTCCTTCCAGATCCTTGTTTGGTACACAGTCCTTCCAGGTCTTTGTTTGGTACATGGTAATAATAATAATAATAATTACAATATTTATATAGCGCAAAATCTTGATAAAATCAAATCTAAGCGCTGAAGCAGACACACACGCACGCACGCACGCACGCACACACACGCACACACACACGCACACACACACACACACGCATGGCTATAAATGGGGAGAAAGAATAAAAGCAATAAAAGCAATAAAAGCAAGAATAAAAGCAATGGAAAATTATAGAGAGCATAGCATATACAATTATATATTATAACCATGTGATTCCCCTCCGAGCGGAGACAGGCTGCAGAGGGGGGAGGGGGTTGTTGAGTGAGGTTAGGATTTTATGCAGAGGAGAAAAGGTGGGTTTTGAGAGCGGACTTGAAGGAGACAAAAGTAGGTTGCTGACGGACTGAGAGAGGAAGTTTGTTCCAGGAGAGTGAACCAGAAACAGAGAAGGCTCGTGGACCATAGGTATTGAGCTTAGTGCGTGGAAAGCGAAAAGTCAGAGGATCGGAGGCAGAGCGGAGGGTACGTGAGGGAACATAGATCTCAAGTAGGCTTGACAGGTAATCGGGGGCTGCGTTATTGAGGCTTTTGTAGCACATGGTGTCTAGTTTGTATTGTATGCGCTTTGATACAGGGAGCCAGTGAAGTTGTGCCAGGAGAGGAGATATGTGGTCAGCTTTTTTCTTTTTGAGTACAAGGCGTACAGCATTGTTTTGAATGCGCTGTAGGATGTGAATGGTGGAGGCAGGAAGACCAGACAGGAGTGAATTGCAATAGTCAATGCGAGACATTATGGAGAGAACGAGTTTTGCAGTTGTTTCGACAGAGAGATACTTCCTGATCAGCCTTATACGATGGAGATGATAGTAGCAAGATCTGGCAGTTTGAGAAACAAAGTTGTTCATGGAGAGGGTAGAGTCAATGCAGACACCAAGGTTTTTAGCTGAATCAGAAATTGGGACTGATGTGTTACATAATGGGAGAGAAAGAGGAGGCAGCTGAGAAAGTTTCTGACGGGTGCCAATGAGGATAGCTTCTGTCTTGTCGTCATTAAGCTGAAGTTTATTGTGTGTCATCCAGTTCTTAATGTCCGAGTAACACTCAGTGGTGCGAGTCAACAGGCGCTGTATATTATCAGGTGAGTCACTGTCTTGAAGTTGGGTGTCATCAGCATAGAAGTGGTGTTTTATAGAGTGGGAGTTGATGATGGTGGACAGGGGGGAGGTGTAAAGAGTGAAAAGAACAGGGCCAAGGACAGATCCTTGTGGAACACCACAGGTCAGGTATGCAGGTTGAGAGTAAGTGCCATTGATGAGAACAGTTTGTTTTCTGTTTGATAGGTATGAAGTGAACCAGGAGAGAGCAATGTCAGAGATGCCAAAAGTATGATGAAGTCTAGAAAGGAGAATACCATGATCAATGGTGTCAAAGGCTGCAGACAGATCAAGGAGTGTGAGGAGAGAGACTTTGCCAGTATCAGTTGCAAGGAGGAGATTGTTGAGAATGTGTAGTAGGGCAGTTTCAGTGCTATGGCACTGGCGGTAGGCTGACTGGAAAGGATTGAGGAGATTGTTGGCAGACAGGTGAGAGTTCAGCTGGTTGAGGACGACTTTTTCAAGGAGTTTCGACAAGAAAGAGAGATTAGAGATAGGCCGATAATTTTTCAGTTCATTTGGGTCTAAATTGTGTTTCTTGAGGAGAGGGTGAACAATAGCAGATTTGAAAGAATCTGGGACAGTTCCAGTTTGAAGAGAAGTGTTGATGATGTCAGTGATGAATGGGAGGAGAGTAGGGAGACAGTCGGAGTAGAGAGAACCTGGAAGAGGATCCAGTTCGCAGGTTTTGAACGACATGGATCTGATTGTGTTGAAAATTTCTTCTTGTGAGACTGGGGTAAAAGTAGTAAGAGGTGTGCCAGAGAAGGAAGGGTCAGGTGGGCATGGTTGACAGGGTGTCCTGTCAAGCCTGTCACGAAGAGTTTGTATTTTGGTGGTGAAATAGTTGGAGAATACAGATGGGAGTTCTTCATTTGTATGTTTTGTTGGGAGAGGTAAATCTTTTCGTGTGCCAAGGAGATGATTCATGGTTGTAAAGAGTTCTTTTGAAGAAGAGGCATTCAGGATTTTGGTTTGGAAATAGCTTGTTTTTGCTGATGCAATGAGGGTGGATACTTTTGTTTTAGAGGCTTGGAAAAGTTGCCTGTGTACAGTGAGTTTGGATTTGCGCCAACGGCGCTCTGCTCTGCAGCGGGCACGTTTTGCACAGGCAATCTCATGAGTGAGCCAGGGGGTAGGGGGGCGGTCAGGTAAAAGACGGGTTGTGGCTGGAGCATGAGTGTCCAGAAGATGGTGGAGAGTAGTATAGAATTCATCGGCAAGGTTATGTGACTTTTCAGAAAGGAGACGGGAGGCATCAGATGAAAATGTGGAGAGGTCGATAGATTTGAGATTGCGTCGAGTCACTGTGCGCATGGTACGGGAAGGAGGAGAAATGTCGAGAGAACAGAGAATTGCAGAGTGGTCAGATGGAAGGGCTGAAGTTAGACGGGTAGAAAGAACTAAGCAGTTGTCAGTAGCGGAATTGTGGTGATCACGAGAAATGATCCAGTCAAGAATGTGACCTTTTTGATGGGTTGGTTCAGAAATGTGTTGAGTCATATTGTGATTGGACAGAGAGTTGATGATATGTCTTGTGTCATAACGGTGAGTGTTGTCATAGTGGACATTGATGTCACCTAGAATGATGAGATTTCCAGGTAAGAGGCAGTAGTGGTCAAGCAATTGGTCAAAGTCAGACAGAAACGTGGATGTGGTCCTTCCAGGTCTTTGTTGGTACACGGTCCTTCCAGTTCCTTGTTTGGTACACCATCCTTCCAGGTCCTTGTTTGGTACACGGTCCTTCCAGGTCCTTGTTTGGTACATGGTCCTTCCAGGTCCTTGTTTGGTACACGGTCCTTCCAGTTCCTTGTTTAGTACACGGTCCTTTCAGGTCCTTGTTTGGTACACGGTCTTCCATGTCCATGTTTGGTACACAGTCCTTCCAGGTCCTTGTTTGGTACATGGTCCTTCCAGGTCCTTGTTTTGGTACACGGTCCTTCCAGTTCCTTGTTTAGTACACGGTCCTTTCAGGTCCTTGTTTGGTACACGGTCTTCCATGTCCATGTTTGGTACACAGTCCTTCCAGGTCCTTGTTTGGTTCATGGTCCTTCCAGTTCTTTGTTTGGTACACGGTCTTCCATGTCCATGTTTGGTACACAGTCCTTCCAGTCCTTGTTTGGTACACGGTCCTTCCAGTTCCTTGTTTGGTACACGGTCCTTCCATGTCCTTGTTTGGTACACGGTCCTTCCAGGTCCTTGTTTGGTACACGGTCCTTCCAGGTCCTTGTTTGGTACACTGTCCTTCCAGGTCCTTGTTTGGTACATGGTCCTTTCAGTTCCTTGTTTGGTACACGGTCCTTCCGGTTCCTTGTTTGGTACACAGTCCTTCCAGGTCCTTGTTTGGTACATGGTCCTTCCAGGTCCTTGTTTGGTACACGGTCCTTCCAGGTCCTTGTTTGGCATACGGTCCTTTCAGGCCCTTGTTTGGCATACGGTCCTTTCAGGCCCTTGTTTGGCATACGGTCCTTTCATGTCTTTGTTTGGCATACGATACTTCCAGGAAATGCCCTGTTATTTTCTTACACTGCTGCGGACAGCTTAATAACCATGGCAGTATAGCAAGAAGGAGTTTGTGTGTTGTCATCTATAACAGGTAGATGAATTGAGGATGTTTATAGAGGAGTTGTTTCTCTACTTAGAAGTCACACGCACAACAAGGATGAAGGAGAGAGAGACGAGTAGAAACGCACTAAGCACACTAGCAATAACTTTCAAAAGCAGTCCACACATAGCATTACAAATCAATATCGTTTCTTTAATTAAGCATGTTCAACTTAAAGCATAATCATTCATCCTCTTATTCTTATTTGCCTACGTCCTAAAGCAATCCTACTTCAGCCCTAAAAGTCTAGACTGAAATAAAATATCAACGTACCTTCACTACATGTTTCTGGCAAAGGCTCAGCACCTCTGCCAAGTTGAGTGGCCTGTCTCCAACTACGACCGTCAACTCTGATCGTTCTGTCTCTCTGTGTCCGTCTTCTCTGTGGGTCTGTATTCTCCTATGTGTTGTTTTCCCTTTTAATTTATAGAGCGTGGATCAGAACATGCTGGGGCTCTGACCCGCCTGTCTTAAGATGATCTTCTAGAATGTTCTTCTGCTTGTGAATGCATGAAGGAGGAGTTGACGTGGACAAGCATGGGCCACAACCTTTCCACTGAGACAATGGACCGCTCCCTTTCACTGCGGCGATCTTCGAAAACATCCCAATAGAGCTGTATGTACACCTGGCTCTATTGTTTAATTGTCTCGTTTACAGTCTAACGTAAGTGTGATTGGCTGTACTGCCTGATGCTGGTTAATCCTAAGCCATCGGTTGAGAGGCTAGTGTGTCTGGCTTGCCAGCCCTGTCCACTTCATTTTCACACTGAAGTACCGGTGAGGGCCTGTTTCTACTTGAGGGGCTGTACGTTGGTTAATCCCAAGCTTTCACTACAGGCTAGTTCGTCTGCCTTGCCAGACATTGTCAACATCTTGGCTCAGACTGAAATACATGTATGGGCTTGTTTCTACATGAGTCATTTCTGCGATAGTAGCAACGGCTTTCTTTATGCATCTGTTGCGCTTTGGGTCAAGGGACAGGTTGCTGGAAATTTCGATTCTAAGAAGGTGAATTCATTCATCACTTGCAGAGTATGATCGTGGATGATCATACTGTGGTATTTGCTGACGTTCTGCCCCATGATTTATGTCTTCTTCACACTGATGATGAAGATTAAATCTTGGCAAGCATTCACGAGGGACCTGACCAGCCTCTGGTCACTAGGCTGCATGTGAGATGTCAGGCAGCATCATCAACGAAGAGTATCTCTTGTATCAGGTTTAATTCCCCTTTCCTCATATAATGTTCTATAAATATTGCTTGTCTTTTCCTGATCTTCTTTATTAATGATCTTCTTGCGTCTGCCTCATTCAAGACTGTCTCGTTTGTTTTCTTTGCTATCACGGAACTCTTCAACATTCTTCTCAGAAACCACATTTCAGTTGCCTCGATTTTGTTCTGACTATGCGTGTTGACTGTCCACACCTCACAACGGTACACCAGTATCGGTTCTATATAACATTCAAGAATTCTTTAACCTGATGTTAACTGACATGACATGCATTTGTTGGTAAGAACGCTTTTAGATGATGCTATGGAGGTCCACTTCGGATTGGGACAGCGTGGCAGTTGTTTCCAGGCGTCAGCAAAGCCAGAGAGATGCAGACACCTGTGGTGCTGGAAAGGACATTTGAGCAACACTCTCAGCGACGCATTTGTAAAATGGATGAGACTGTATTGTATGGTGTCAGTCTTCCTTTTAACCGGCAGCACGCTCAACTCGGTGTGGGAGCCGGTCGGGATAAAAAAAAATCCCATAATAATTTTTGGACTGACGAAGATTAGAACTCATGATTCCGAGTCAATTGCCCGTTGCGCTAACAACCCCGCTACGTTGGTTGGTGTTTTCTTTATAATCTGCATATTTGAACTTTACAGAAAAGACAACGATTTATCTCGATTGCTCACTATGTCGGAAGAGGTTGCCACTTCCAAGAACCATAACCGCAGCGATGAAAACGAAGGGAGAGAACCGAGTAGCAATGTCATAATCCAGCAACAAGGAGAGGACATCGTCCCTGTAGTACCTGATGGCTTTGCAAAAAAAATCGCAGAAGAGGTATGTTGTATGTATGTGTGTGTGTAGGGTGTAGGGGGGTGTGTGTGTGTGTGTAGGGGAGGATGTGTGTGTGTATGTGTGTGTGTGTGTGTGTGTGTGTGTGTGTGTGTGTGTGTGTGTGTGTGTGTTGTGCACGCTTGTGTGTATGTGTGCTGAGTGTGTGTGTGTGTGTGTGTGTGTGTGTGTGTGTGCGTGAGTTTGTGTGTGTGTGTGTGTGTGTGTGTGTGTATGTGCGTGTGTTGGGGATTTGGGTGGGGAGATCTGTACTTTCGCTCCTGCTTGTTTTGTCAATGACATGCTTGTGCCCATTTTTGTTTCATGTAATGTTTTGAATGTCTTTTCATCTCTTTGATTCAGATGTCACCATGTCACAGTCTGTACCTCCCTATATTTCAGGTGTACGGTTTGACTGTCATCAAATGCGAGCAGCTGAACAGCTTTGAGGACAAAAACTATCACATCATTGCTTCTCTAACGTCGTCCAATCCACACCTGACGTCAGTACGTCCCGAAGGTTACGTCTTGAAAGTGGTGAATTCCATGATCACGAAGAAATCGGATGTTCTGTGTAAGCATTCAGCCCTCACTCGTTCCTTTTTTCATCTTTTATTTTTCATTGAGAAAGAGAGAGAGAGAGAGAGAGAGAGAGAGAGAGAGAGAGAAGAGAGAGAGAGAGAAAGACACAGAGAAAGAGAGAGAAAGAGAGAGAGAGAGACAGACAGACAGAGACAGACAGAGACAAAGAGAGAAAAAGAGAAAGAGAGAGAGAAAGACACAGAGAGAGGTAAAGTGAGGGAGAGAGAGCGACAGAGAAAGAGAGACAAAGAGAGAGAGAAAGAGAGAGAGAGAGAAAGAGAGACAGACAGAGACAAAGAGAGAAAAAGAGAAAGACAGAGAGAGAGAGAGAGAGAGAAGAAAGAAAGAGAGAGAGAGAGAGAGAAAGAGGAAGAGAAAGAGAGAGATGGATATCGCCATTTTTTTTAACCCTGTTCCTGTTATTGTCATTGTTGCTTGAAGCCCAGCCGACTGAGTAGAGCCATATCAGGGCTATAACCGTTTCAAAACACACGCAATGCTTCAATAGCAAAAAACAAAGAAAAAAAAATTAAGTGCATATATCAATGCATTCGCGCTCATAATCTAAGGAGATGCCACTGGCGTTGACCACTCCGTCCAGTTCATAGCACAGGGGATTTAAAAAACCAACCTGAAGACAAATTTAAATATAACTAGGGACAATACAATATACATAAAAACAGGCCTAAATTACCTGAAATTGCTTCCACATATCTCAAATTCACTTAATACATGTACCAAATTATCACTCCTAAAGAGAAAATACATATGACTTTACTCTTACTAAATGTTCGACCTTTGTGTTAGCTTGTTCTGTGATAGCTTAACTATGATCTAATGTGGCTCTATGCGACTTTCTGGTATTCCTTAAACATGACATAATACGTGACTGTTAGTGAATTTCCGATGTTTGAGGTAAGATTTCATTTAAGCGAACTTGCTTTGTTTCCGAACAGTTTCTGTTCTATAGCATACACTTCCAAGATGCTGTGAACCGATGTTTACTTTTATGCATTTTTCTTTCTGTGAATTTATCATTGATTTTTAAGATTACATTCAGAGCAGTTTTGTTGTTGTTGTATATATCAAGGAATGGTCTTTATATCGAACATAACCAATTCAAGTGGTGCTGAATACAGCAAATTTGTATTGTTATTTATAAGTTGTTCAGGTCTAGGTTTTTTTGTATGTTTTCCAGACCCCCCAAAAGGTTTCAAAAATAAAACATTGACCTACGTTTTATGGGTATACAGATGCACAGATAGAAGTGATGAGGCATCTTCGGAATCGAGGCATCACTGTCCAAGAGCCTGTACCTTCCATGCAGGGGGAGAACGTCATCTTTTATCCTTTTCCTTCAAACAGTCAAGGTCAGTGTAACACATCATATTAATATTTTCCTTTGAAATGATTGTGATAAGGAGACATAGCTTTTAGTCCTTTTCTTCAAATATTTTGAGTCCTTTTCTTCAAACAGTGAACATAATTGTATATAGTATCATCTTTTTCTTCTTTTCGCCATTCACTCTCGTATTGCAGAAAATCGATTAATGCACTGTGTTTGAATACTAAATCAGGTCGTGAATTCGCTTCGAATATATAATCTAAAATTCAATTAAAATTATCTTCGACTCAAAACAAAAAACAAACAAACAAACAAAAAACCCAACAAAAATAACAACAACAACAACAAAACAGAAAGCAATAGGAAGAATAGTGGACAGCCACTGGATAGCCAAGAATAGATCTTGTCATTAGAGTATGTGTTTAATATCATGGTTACGTATTTTCATGAAAATCTTGATGCACGCTGTACAGTTTCAAAGAAAAACTTTGTACATAGAAAGATAATGAATAAATAAACATACAACCAACAATAGATGTGCAAATGCAATGTTATTGATTTTAATCCAGTCAATCATACTTTTTGGACATAATAGAAACTTCAAGTCCGAAAAAAAAATTTGATTACATTTTGTCACTTGCTGAACTTTTTATGTATACATGTAAATTTTACAAAAGTGTATCCATCTTTTCATTATTTCAAAAATTTCTGAAAACAAGATATGAAAATGAAAAATACACTGCTGCTATCAATTAGGAGCTTGGTAACATTTCAATGAATTGGCTTTTTTTTTTTTATAAAGACTTGATGGAAACTTGAAGGGTTTAAAAAGAGAGAGTAAAGGGAAATAGGTGTACACATAAATGCGTGTACCTTGGTGTGAGATAAGACGGGAATCAAGATGTATTCTGGTTGGAAAAGATATTAGGCTTCATATTTTTGTAATGTAAGTTATCAACTTGTATTAGTCATTGTACCGTTTGATATTGCTGAGGGTGATCAGGGAAAAATTATGTGGAACGATTGTCTCTAAAGTATATGAGATACTTGTTATGCTTGTCTTCATAGATTGAAATAACGGAGTTTGCGTTTGTATACCAATATATATGCATATATACATATGTATAAAATGAATGAAAATGTTAAAAAAATAAATCGATGAATAGATAAATAAATGAATGAATAAATGCAGTGGAATTTGTGACACTGTATTCTGTGCACTCTACAGGCGACGTCCAAACACACGCAGTTTGTCTGCGGACGTTTGTCCCGGGAACTCTCTTATGTGACGTCACACTGACACGTGACTTATGTTACAAAGTAGGAGAATTCATGGCCACTGAGACCAAAGCTTTAGAGGTATTCTGGAATCCGTTAATTAATCGGTTAGTCAATTGATTATTTAGTCAGTCATTCAGTTAGTCTGTCAGTTAGTCAGTCAGCCAGCCAGCCAACCAGCCAGTAAGTCATCAGTCAGTTAGCCAGTCAGTTAGTTGGTTGGTTTGTATGATTGGTTGTTTGGTTATTTGGTTTGTTTGATTCGTTGGTTGGCTGGTTGGTACCATAGCTTTAGAGGTATTCTGGTATCGGTTAGTTAGTCCGTCAGTCAGTTAATTAATTATCAGTCAGTCAGTTTCTCTGTCAGTCGGTCAGTCAGTCATCAGTCAGTCAGTCAGCCAGCCAGCCAGCCAGTCATTCAGTCAATTAGCCAGTCAGTTAGATGGTTGGTTTGTATGGTTTGTCGGTTAGTTGGCTGATTCGTTGGTTGGTGGGTGGGTGGGTTGATTCGTTGGTTGGTTGGCTGGTTGGTGGGTGGGTGGGTTGGTTGATTCGTTGGTTGGTTGGCTGGTTGGCTGGTGGTTGGTTGGTTGGTTGGTTTGGTTGGTTGGTGGGTCTGTGGGTGGGTTGGTTGATTCGTTGGTTGGTTGGCTGGTTGGTTGGTTGGTTGGTTGGCTGATTAGTTACTTAGTAAGATTCTATCAGTGATGTATACGCAATACGTAATACCATGAGGCAAAATGGAGTGGCCAACCTTCAAGTTCTGAACAAACGGGGCATGCCAAGTACATGTGTATGAGCGTCTATTCATCAAATCCCAAACCAAACACGATTTCAGTCATCTCGTGTGAGCTGGTAAGCTGATTGTAAAACGAGCAGTAAATAAACAACTGCAGTCCAAACGATTCTCCTGTATAGGGTGCTGAAGCAAGGACACCGTGACCAGTAAAGACCACTGAAGAGATACAGGAATACTCTGAAGGCCAATCTCATCAGCTGTGACAAAAAAAAAAGAAAAAAAAAAAAAAAGAAGAAAAAAAAGCCAGTGCCACCAGCCAGGAAGACATTGCCCACTACAGACTATGCTAGCGACAGCAGTGCGCATAAGGCACAATCACAGTTGAACAGCGCAGAACAGCTGCTGTACAAGTGAAGATGGACCCAGCAGAAGCAAAACCAAACGCCGCAAGACTCCTTCTCATGCAGTGCCCGCAGAACAACATGTGCCTTCAGAATCCGTCTTGTATCCAACATGAAGACCCTCATCAAAGAAGAAAAGACCGTGTGCCTCTTCGGTGAAGGAGTCCGTTACCATTATCATTAGTTCATCCATGTGTTAGCTAGGCAGTTTTGACACACGCTAACAATAATTCATAACATTCTAACTGATGAAGATCCTCATCAGGGAAGAAAAGTCCTTGTGCCTGTGCGGCGAAAGAGTCCATCATCATTATCACTAGTTAATCCTTGTTCTAGCTAGGCAGTTTGACATACACTAACAATTCATTCTAATTGTAACATTCATGTACATGTATATTATATTAACACGTAAAATTTCAGTATTGGAAGTCACTGTTTCTTTTTGTCTCAAACGTCTGTGGCTATGGTAAAATAATCGTGCATGTTGTTTATTCATGTAGGGATGAAATCACAACCTCTCCCCCCTTCTTTTCCAGAAATAAATTATTTTTGATATTTTGTTTAGGGGATTTTTATTGAGCACAAGTTCTTAGTCACAGTGAATGATAAAAAGATTAATTTTGTATTAAGTGTTTTTATCAGCTATTTTTGACTATTCCATTATTTTTCTTATATGTAGTTTTACTGATTTTTCTTATGACTTCATCTTATAGAGGTTAGAGGCCACGCACAAAATATAACAGTGTCAGAACATAACTTTCAAATAGTTCAGTTTGAATATTAAATAGTATGTTTCTATTTGAGTCGAATACATTAGTATTTGTCGTCTCAGGATTTCCACCACCCATTCTACGAAGACTTTGACAATTTATGGTCTCTCACCCGCGTGCCCATGGTCGCAGAGTATGTGCAGTATGTCTATGACGTCGAGGACCGATGCATGATAAATGACATCATAGCACAGTTTTCCAGTACTGTGCTACCCAGACTAAGCGAAATCAGAAAAGGTCAGTTGGTGTTCTGTTGCGATTATTTTTCGAGTGACTGAGAAGATTGGGTTATCATTATTAATGTTTTTTGTTTTTGCCACTTGCACTTTGTGCTGCGTAGCCCCGACTGAGAACATTGGGTTGTGATTATTTTGATTTTGCCACTTGTGTAGTGTGTGCTGTTTCGCCGATTGAGAAGGTTGGGTTGTCATTTGCCATTTGTGTTTTGTGCTGTTTTGCCTATTGAAAAGGTTGGGTTGTAATTTGCATTTGTGTTTTGTGCTGTTTTGCCTATTGAGAAGATTGGGTTGTCATTTGCCATTTGTGTTTTGTGCTTTTTGCCTATTGAGAAGATTGGGTTGTCATTTGCCATTTGTGTTTTGTGCTGTTTTGCCTATTGAGAAGATTGGGATGTCATTTGCCATTTGTGTTTTGTGCTGTTTTGCCTATTGAGAAGATTGGGTTGTCATTTGCCACTTGCATTTTGTGCTGCTTCGCCTCAAAATCTTTTGTGATTTGTTCTTCTTTACAGAAATTTTTTTTTGAAATTGTATTCATTGGGTTGTCATTTTATTGTTTTTGCCACTTGCATTTTTTGCTGCTTCGCCGACTGAGAAGATTGGGTCGTCATTATTTTGTTTTTGCCACTTGTGTTCTGTGCTGCTTCGCCTCAAAATCTTCTGTGACTTCTTTACAGAAAATCCTTCCGTAATTGTATCATCATCATCATCATCATCATCAGGTGCCCTGCCGCTTGGCGTTGGTGACCATGGACTTCCAACCATCTCTATCTCTCGTTGCCCCTAGCATCTCCCCCACCCTCCTCATCCCCAGCCACTCTGCAAGTCCGTCCAGCATTCTCTCCCTGGGTCTACCTGGTTCTCTCTTTCCCTCCAGCTTTCCCGTCCGTAATTGTATTCATTCTTATTTCTTCATTATTTTCATTTCAGTTTGGGCTGCTGTCACTGAGGACAGCGTGTCTCCAGAATGCAGCACCACCCATTGTTTGGTTTATTTTGTGTATGCAACTCTTTTTATTTACTTGTGTTAGTAGGACTTTTAACGTGCATACTTGGTGTTCTGCATCCGTGTTAGCAGCACTTTTAACGTGCATACTTGGTGTTCTGCATGCGTGTTAGTAGGACTTGTAACGTGCATACTTAGTGTTCTGCATGCGTGTTAGTAGGACTTGTAACGTGCATACTTGGTGTTCTGCATGCGTGTACGCACGAAGGGGTGGGGGTGAGGGTTAAGCATGTGACAGGTTTGCACACGTGTAAAGTTAGAAGATCAGAGATATCGCCTTCCTTTCCCCACCAAACGGGGAGGTACCCTGGCACAGAATCGAACCCAGATCTTTAGACAGGAAGTCTTGACATCTTGCCCAATTTGACCATCGAGCCCATCATTTCAGTCTATACAATGATGGGTTTAATAAACTCTTTGACTCCGGCACCCCATCCACCAACTGCAAAAAAACGTAACCCTTTGACTCCCTCACCCTATCCACCAGCAGGAAGCTGGTGGATAGAGTGAGGAAGTCAAAGGGGTTAAGTTTTTGCTTTGGTAGCACGGTTTACAATGCATGATGCTGATGGACAGGGTGCGGGAGTCAAAGGGTTAACAAACAGAATGACTACTCCCGCATTTCAATTTCCATCACACTGAGAGAGTTCAACAAATTGACTAAAAACATATTTTGTTCTGTCTTTTTCAGGTTATATCCACGGGGATCCTAACTACCAAAACATCCTGGTCAAACGAAATCCATCCCCTTCCGCCGGAAGTGACGAAAGCGGCGACTACGTCATCGCAGGCATCATCGACTACATGGAGGCGGCCTACTCCCACCCTTTGTACGACCTGGCCATGAGTATAGCTTACGTCATGCTGCAGGCAGCGACCTTTGACCCTCTGGAGGTCGGGGGTCACGTCATAGCCGGCTATACCTCCGTGCTGGAGCTTCCAGAGGTGGAAAGGTCGTTGCTGAAGATATGCGTGGCGGGCCGCTTCATCCAGTCAGTGGTGTTGAGCGTCTACAATCACAGCATGCATCCTAACAACGACTATCTCCTGAAGACGTCGGAGGGAAAATGGCGCGTCCTGCGCGCTTTGTGGGACACGCCCGCCGACGCGTTGTATCGACTGTGGGATGAAATCCAGCGCTCTTACACCGCTGACCCCGTTGAGGGTAAGGGGAAGTAGACGGCGAGGGAGAGGGTATTAAGAGCACCACTCTCATTATGCTGGCTCTGATGGTGGAACTGATGTCTCGACCACCTCATTCTCCCTCCTACACGACCTCAGGAATATGGTACAACCTTGACATTGTCTTTATCACATTTCCGCCTTATCACTTTTATCATTTAGCCTTTACACGTTTCATACATGTCGAGTAAAAAAAAACCCAAACAAACAAACAAATAAACAAACAAAATACAAACAAACAAACAAACAAACAAACTAAAGAAAAAGAAATTCCCTTGTGCAAAACAACAGCAAATGGTACAATACTTGAGAGAAGTGGATAAGTTTAACCCTTTGACTTCCGCACCCTGTCCACCAGCAACCTGCATCGTCAACCATGCCAGCAAAGCAAAAACTTTACCCTTTGACTCCTTCGCCCTGTCCACCAGCTTCCTGCAGGAGGGCAAGAGAGTCAAAGGGTTAAGTTTTTGCAGTTGGTGGATAGTGTACCGGAGTCACAGGGTTTAATATTTCGGAACAACCATCTCACCAGACGGCAGATGCACATTAGAAATAGCCAGCAGAATCGGCCAATCTGAAATCGCATTCAAGAAAATGAAAAGCGTTCTTACCAACAAACACCTATCAGTTAACATCAGGAAGAGAGTTTTTTAGTGTTACATAGAACCGATACTGTTGCACGGATGTGAAGCGTGCACAGTCAACACGCAAAGTCAGAACAAGATTGAAGCAGCTGAAATACATTTTAAGAAAAAATGTTAGAGTTCCATGGACAGAAAAAAGAGTCTTAAAAAAGGCAACACAAGAAGAACATCAATGAAGAAGATAAAGAAAAGACAAGCAAAATTTATAGGGCATTTATAAGGCAAGAGAAATTTGAGCATTTAGTCACCTAGTCACAACAGGAAATATGGAGTGAAAAAGAGCACCAGGGAGAAAATATTGGACGGAATTGCGAAGTGGATGAAGACAGAGAGGATGGGAGAATGGCTTGCAGCGACAAAATATATATTCGTATGGAGGACCATGATCACCAACGCCATGCGGCAGGGCACATATATACTACACGTCATTATTGAAGGGCCAGGAACGTTTTTGAGTCAATTTTTGAAAGGAGAAATAACCTATTTTCTCTTACTCTTTTCTCCAATTCGTTGCCGTAACTGACTGGATAAGAGCTCAGACAACATTGCAGTTTCCTTTTGGCACGTGTTTGGGGATTTGCCGATTCGCAATGGGCGGCCCAAGGAAGACAATTTCCACACGAAATTTTCGAATCTTCAGCAGGGTCTCTCTGACGACGCAGGCAAGGTAGCGACAAAATTCGCTTTGCACGTGCAAGGCAAGCCCTTTTTGAACACTACTCCAGCCAAAGTTGCCCGCAGACGAGGATAAAAAGGACCCGTTCTTGGTTCGTTTAAACCATGCTTGCAAGACGACGGATGACGGATGAGCAGCGGGGGAGAGCCCTCGCTCTGCTTGATGAAGGCCTAGCGCAGCGGGAAGTTGCTAGACGACTTGAAGTGTCGCATTCCACAATCCAGAGGCTGCTGGAGCGCTTCAATGAGACTGGAGCAGTCCAGGAAAGGCGTCACACGGGTCGACCCAGAGTAACGACAAGACAGCAAGACCGCTACCTTGCCCTCTCCGTCCTGAGGGAAAGGGCATCCACTGCGGTGACCTTGAGGGGTCAGCTGAGGGACGCAACAGGTGCTAACATCAGCTGCAGCACGGTGAGAAGACGGCTACATGAGGCAAACTTGAGGTCACGGAGACCGGCCGTCCGACCCGTGCTGTCACGGGTCAACAGAGTGCGCCGCATGACCTGGGCCAGGGAGCACGTGACCTGGACAAGGCAACAGTGGGCCCGGATCTTGTTTTCGGATGAGTCCAGGTTCACCCTGACCTTTAACGATGGCCGGGCTCGGGTGTGGCGACGTCAAGGGGAGAGGTTCGCTGACGCCACTGTCCAAGAGCATAACCGGTACGGAGGCGGGTCGGTGATGGTGTGGGGTGGCATGAGCCGTGGTACCCGGACCCCCCTGCTCCCCATTGACGGCATCCTGAACGGGGTCCGGTACCGGGACGAGGTTCTGGCGGCCGTGGCACTGCCTGCGCTTGTGGACCTTGGTCAAGGCGCCATCTTCCAGGACGACAATGCACCTGCGCATCGAGCACGCCTTGTGACCGACTTCCTGGAGCAGCATGAAGTCGTCCGTATGGCCTGGCCAGCGTGCTCACCTGACCTGAACCCAATTGAACACCTCTGGGATGTGCTCGGGAGGCGCATCAGGGACAACCACCCCCCACCGGGCACCCTGGCCAGGCTGGTCGACATCCTGCAGATCGAGTGGGTGGCCATCCCTCAGGACACACTCCGTACCCTTGTGGAGTCGATGCATCGGCGCTGTGAAGCATGCATCCAGGCTCGGGGCGGACACACGCGATATTGAAAACAGATTGGCCAAATCTGACACTTTCTGTTTTTGAAAAGGGGGGGATGTTCCTTTAAATGCATGTGCTGTTCACTAATGGGTCATTGTGCTAATTTCTTTTTCCAAAACAGGTGTGGAAATGATGAAATAAAACATAGAATCAATTCTAAACATTGTCAATTATTTCAACTTAAAATTAGAGAGGAAGGAAGAAGTGGCCCTTAAATTATGATTAGGAGTATATAATGATGATGACATGTCGAGCCTCATTTTAATTTTCTTATTTAGATTTTGTCATAAAATTATTTTTGCTTTTTGTCACCGTGACATAAAGAATCATGATCCTCAAAGAAGTAATTGCTTTCTTAATGTTCTATGCAGAAAAAATATATTGGTTTAGAAAGACAAATGTGCGTCTCCGAGTATATATGTACGTGTGTGTGTGTGTGTGTGTGTGTGTGTGTGTGTGTGTGTGTGTGTGTGTGTGTGTGTGTGTGTGTGTGTGTGTGTGCACGCGCGTGCATTGTCGGTACAACTTTTATATTAACCTGACAATGAATGGTTAATGATGATAATGGTGATGATGACAACGACGACGTTGATGATGGTGATGATGATGATGACGATATTGATGATGATGATGTATGCGCACAAGCGCATGTGTATATGTGCGTTCGTGTGCGCGCGCGTGCGTGTGTATACATGGGTATGTGTGTGTGCGTACGTACATGTGTGTGTATGTGCGTGCACGGGTGCGAGTACGCGTTTAGGTGTTTTATATATTATGTTCTTGTATCATATCCTCTAGGTTGATCATGATTCGCCCAGTGATTCCTGATGAAAATTTCAACAGCGATATGAACAACTGACTCTTCTTTGTTATCTCTTGTATATGTTTATATTTTCGGGACAATAAACACGGGGTTTTTTGAAGGGTGTTTATGCATCCACGTCCAATTACGCACGCAACAATATACATACACACATACATTGTTATTGTTATTATTATTGTTGTTTCTGTTTAAAGCCCAGCCGACTGCGTAGAGCCACACCAGGGCTATAACCGTTTCAAAACACATACAATACTTCAACATGAATGAAAAACAAAAAAGGAACAGAAAATTAAGTACATATACCAATGCATCCGCGCACATGATCTAAGGAGATGCCCCTGACGTTGACCACTTCGTCCAATTTATCACAGGGGATCTGAAAAACATACCCGACTACAAATTTAAACATAATTTTTATCTAATGGTACTAAAACGTATAAAAACGGGCCTAAATTACCTAAAATAGCTTCCGCATATCGAACCGAACCGAACCTAACCCAACCCAACCCAACCCATCCCCACCCAACCCAATGAAACCGAACCGAACCAAACCAAAAACCGAACCGAACCGAACCGAACCAAAAACCGAACCGAACCGAACCAAAAACCGAACAAAACAAAACCAAAAATCGAACCGAACTAAACCAAAAACCGAACCAAACCAAAAACCGAACACAACCGAAAACCGAACCACACCAAAAACCAAACCAAACCAAACCAAACCAAACCGGAACGGAACGGGCCGGACCGGACCGGACCAGACCAGACCAGATCAGGTCAGACCAGACCAAACCAAAACGAAAACAAAAACCAAACGAAAATCAAAAACCAAACGAAACCAAAACCGGAAACCCAAAACCGAACGAGACCGAAAACCGAACGAAACCAAAAACCGAACGAAACCGAAAACCGAACGAAACCAAAAACCAAACCCAGAACCAAAAACCAAACCCTGACCCAAAAACCAAAACCCAAACCAAAAACCAAACCCCAAAACAAAAACCGAACCAAACCAAACCAAAAACCGAGCCAAACCAAAAACCGAACCTAACAAAAATCCGAACCAAACCAAAAACCGAACCAAACCAAACACCGAACCAAACAAAAAACTAAGCCAAGCTAAAACCCGAACCAAACCAAAAACTGAACCAAACCAATAACCGAACCAAACCAAAAACCAAATCAAACAAAAACCAAATCAAACCAAAGACCAAAAGCAAAACAAAAACCAAAGCAAAAAAAACAAACCAAACTAAACCAAACCAAACCAAACCAAAAACCAAACCGAAACCAAACCAAAAACCAAAAGAAACCAAACCAAAAAACCAACCAAACCAAACCAAACCAAACCAAAAACCAAACAAACAAAGCCAAACCAAAACAAAGCCAAACCAAACCAAACCAAACCAAGCCAAACCAAACCAAATCAAAAAACCGAAACCAAAACCAAACCGAAAACAAACCTTACCAACAACCAACCAAAAACAAAACCAAACCAACACCAAACCAAAACCAAGGAACCAACCACACAAAACCAAAAACCAAACCAAACCCAACAAACACAACCAAACAACAAACACAAACAAACCAACCAAACCAAACCAAACCAACACAACAAACCAAACCACCAAACCAAACCAAACCAAACAACCACAACACAAAACCAAACAACCAACAAACACAAACCAAAACCAAACCAAACAAACCCAACAACACAAACCAAACAAACAACCAACACCAAAACCAAACAAAAACAACAAACCAACCAAAACCAAACCAAACCAAACAACAAAACACAAACCAAACCAAACCAAAAACCCAAACCAACCAACCAAAACCAAAAAACCAAACCAACCAAACCAAACAACCAAACCAAACCAACCAAAAACCAAACCAAACAACCAAACAAACCCAAACAACCAAACCAACAAACAAAAAACCAAACCAAACCCAAAACCAAATCCAAACCAAACCAACACCAACAACTAAACCAAACACCCAAACACCAACCAAACCAAACCAAACCAACCAAACCAAACCAAACCAAACCAAACCAAACCAAACCAAACCAACCAAACCAAACACCAAACCAACAACCAAACCAACCAAACACCAAATCACCAAAACCAAACCAATCAAACCACCAAACCAAAAAAGTAACCACCAAACCAAACCAAAATCAACACTAAAACCAAACCAAACCAAACACTAACCAAACCAAAACAAACCAAATCAAAAACTAAACCCAAAACCAAAAACCAAACCAAAGCAAAAGCAAACCAAACTAAAAACCAAAAACCAAACCAAAACAAATGCCAAACCAAACCAAACCAAAACCAAACCAACCAACCAAAAACAAACCAAACCAAACCAAACCAAACAACCAACCAACAACCAACCAAACCAAATCAAACCAGTCCAAAAACCAAACCAAACCAAACCAAAAACCAAACCAAAAACCAAACCAAACCAACCAAAACCAAACCAAACAACAACACAAACAATCCAAAACCAAAGCAAACCAAAAAGCAAACCAAATCAAACCACAACGAAACGAAACCAAACCAAACAAACCAAACAAAACCAATCAAATGAAACTAAAAACTAACCAAACCAAACCAATCAAACCAAATCAAACCAAACCAAACCAAACCAAACCAAACCAAACCAAACAAACCAAACACACAAATCAAATCAAATGAAACTAAAACTAAACCAAATCAAACCATCAAAACGAACCAAAAACCAAACCAACCAAACCAAACCAAAAAGTAAACCAAACCAAAACCAAACCAAACCAAACCAAACCAATTCAAAAACCAAACCAAAAACAAAACGGAACCAAAAACGAAACGAAACCCAAAACGAACGAAACCAAAAATTAAACCAAACCAAACCAAAAACGAACCAAACCAGACCAAAAACCAAACCAAACCAAACTAAACCAAACCAAAAAACTAGACTAAATCAAACCAAAACCAAACCTAAAACAAACCAAACCAAACCAAAACAAACCAAACCAAATCAAATCAACCAACCCAAAACAAAACAAAACAAACCAATCAAATCAAACCAAACCAAACCAAACCAAACCAACCAAAACCAAACCCCAACCCAAGCCAACCAAACCCAACCAAATCAAACCAAAAATCCAAACAAAACCCAATCCAAACCAAACCAAAAATCCAAAACAAAAACCAAACCAAACCAAACCAAACCAAGCCAAACCAAACCAAACCAACCCAAGCCAAACCAAACCAAACCAAACCAAACCAAACCAAACCAAACCAAATCAAATGAATCTAAAAACTAAACCAAACCAAACCAATCAAAACCGAACCAAAAACCAAACCAAACCAAACCAAACCAAAAACTAAACCAAACCATACCAAACACTAAACAAACCAAATCAAACCAATCTAAACCAAACCAGATCAAAAACTAAACCAAACCCAAAACCCAAAACCCAAAACCAAACCAAAAGCAAAGCAAACCAAACTAAACCAAACCAAAACCAAACCAAACCAAACCAAACCAAACCAAACCAAAACCAAACCAAACCAACGAAAACCAAAACCAAACCAAAAACCAAACCAAACCAAACCAAACCAAACCAAACCCAACCCAACCAAACCAAACCAATTCAAACAAACCAAACCAAACCAAATCAAACCAAACAAAAACCAAACCAAACCAAACCAAAAACCAAACCAAAACCAAACCAAACCTAAAACCAAACCAAATCAAATCAGACCAAAAACCAAACCAAACAAAACCAAACCAAAAACCAAACCAAACAACCAAACCAAACCAAACCAAAACCAAACCAAACCAAAAACCAAACTAACAAAAAAACAAACCAAAAAGCAAAGCAAACCAAAAACAAAACCAAATCAAACCATAACGAAAACGAAACCAAATCAAACCAAACCAAACCAAACCAAACCAACCAAACCAAACCCCAACCCAACCCAACCAACCAAAACCAATCCAAACCAAACAAAAACTAAACCAAACCAAACCAAACCAAACCAAACCAAACCAAACCAAAAACAAAACCAAACCAAACCAAAAACCAAGCAAAGCCAAAGCAAACCAAACCAAAAATCCAAACCAAAAAGTAAAGCAAACGAAACCAATCAACCAAACAAATTCAAAAAACAAACAAACAACCCCCCCAAAAAAAACAAACAAACAAATAAACAACAACAACAACAACAAACCCCCAGCGTGCATGGAGTTAACGGTACCTCGCTTCACTGACCAACAACCACTTCTCACCACCCTCCTCCAGTTCTCCCCCTTCCAGTATCTTTGCTGTGTAGCCTTAGATTTGAGGAGAAAAGGTGAGTTTTGAGAGCGGACTTGAAGGAGACAAAAGTAGGTTGCTGACGGACTGAGAGAGGATGTTTGTTCCAGGAGAGCGGACCAGAAACAGAGAAGGCTCGTGGACCATAGGTATTGAGCTTAGTGCGTGGAAAGCGAAAAGTCAGAGGATCGGAGGCAGAGCGGAGGGTACGTGAGGGAACATAGATCTCAAGTAGGCTTGACAGGTAATCGGGGACTGCGTTATTGAGGCTTTTGTAGCACATGGTGTCTAGTTTGTACTGTATGCGCTTTGATACAGGGAGCCAGTGAAGTTATATACAGGGTGTTTCAAACAGAATACGCCAAAATCATCACGTGATGTGTCAAAAACGAAAAAAATTACAAACCTCTAGCATGAACACATGTGTTGTATATACATTCAAGTTTCATTTCATGTTTTATAAGTGCTCAATGTGGCCACCACCGGCAGCGCGGACAACATCAAGCCGATATGAGAATTCCTCCCAAACGCGCCTCAGCATGTCACGGTCCACCGTGTTGATTGCAGCTGTTATTCGATCTTTCAAGTCATCGATACTTGCTGGAAGTGGTGGAACATAAACTTGGTCTTTAACATACCCCCACAAGAAAAAGTCACACACAGTGAGATCCGGGGATCTGGCAGGCCAAGCACAGAGAGCAAGGTCTTTAGCACCTCTCCTCCCAATCCATCGCTGAGGCACGTTTTCATTCAGATAAGCTCTAACCCCGAGATGCCAATGGGGTGGTGCTCCATCTTGCTGAAAAATGAAGTCATTCGAATCTGCTTGCAGTAAAGTGAATAGCCAGTTTTGGAGCATTTCGAGATAGGTTTGTCCTGTAACGGTGTTTCCTTCAAAGAAAAAGGGACCATAGACCTTGTCTTGAGACACAGCACAGAAGACGTTCACTTTAGGGGAATCTCTTTCATGCTCAACAGTTTCATGTGGGTGATCTGTTCCCCAAATGCGCACATTGTGACGATTGACTGTGCCGCTCAAATGGAAAGTCGCTTCGTCACTAAAAACTAAACGTGAAAAGAGAGTTTCATCACCTTCCTCCATCTCCAGCATTGACTCACAGAATGTCCTCCGCATCACCTTGTCATCATTAGTAAGTGCTTGGACGAGGCTTAGTTTGTATGGTTTCATGTGTAATCGTCTCTTTAACACACGCCAGACAGTGGTATGAGGGATGGCAAGCTGAAGACTTGCTCGACGTACGGACTTACGTGGGCTGCTCTCAAATGCATCATGAATCCTCTCCACTTGCTCCTCTGTAACACGTGGTCTTCCAGGACTCTTTCCTTTGCACAGACACCCACTCTCTTTAAACTGTCTAACCCACCGTCGAATGCTCTCACGATGGGGCGGATCAATGCCGAATTCTGTTCTGAAAGCACGTTGCACCGTGACAATGGCGTTTGTTTTCGCGAACTCAAGCACGCAAAACGCCTTCTGCTGAGGAGTCGCCATTTTGATTGATCTTCCCACAATTCAGCTGCACCGGAAGTTATACTAACGACAGCGGTGAAACTGACACCCAATCAAACTTTGATAACTACTCTATCAAATAACCACTGATTCAGTCCACTACAATGCTATAGACCTGAAAAAACTGCGTAATGATTTTGGCGTATTCTTTTTGAAACACCCTGTATATATATATATATATATAATATATATATATATATATATATATATATATATATATATCCGTGTGTGTGTGTGTGTGTGTGTGTGTGTGTGTGTGTGTGTGTGTGTGTGTATGTGTGTGTATGTACATGTATTAACGAGAATAAATTACCTAAAACTGCACCTGCAAATCACATTTCCTTAGAGCCAAGAATTCACATAATCTCTATACCTAATTATCAATCCTAAGAGAAAGTACGTACGACTTTATGGAAAACATACAGGCGAATGAACCATTAAGGCAGAAACTGGTAGGAAGAAATGACAGAAAGCAAAGGAAGAAGGCAGAAATAAAGAAAGTGACAGGGCAGAGGAAATTTCTAGCACAGAATTTCCAGAAGGTGGAATTACTATCTATACTGAAAGAGCTTCCATCATCCCCATAGGGGAAGCTTCTTTTTCCTCTCCCTCTGTTTCTTCCTCTTCTTCTCCTTCTTCTTCTTTTTTCTTCTTCTTCTTTTTTCTTCTTCTTCTTTTTATCCTCCTTCTTCTTTTTCTTCCTTTATAATTATATGCTTTATTGTCATTATTTATGCTTAAATTTGTATTCAGGTATGGGTTTTAAATCACGTGTGCAATAAATTTGACGGAGTGGTCAACGCCGGAGGCATTTCCTCAGGTTATGTGCGCGAGTGCAAATATATGTGTATTTGATTTTCTTTCTTTTTTTTTCTTTCGTTTCCTGTTGAAATATTGTGTACGTTTTGAAGCGATTATAACTCTGATATTGCTCTATGCAGTGGGCTGGGCTTTAAAAAAACAAAATAACAGTACACTTCTTTTTCTTCTTTTCTTCTCTTCTTCTTTTCTTTCTTCTTCTTCTTCTTCTTCTTCTTCTTCTTCTTCTTCTTCTTCTTCTTCTTTCTTCTTCTTCTTCTTCTTCTTCTTCTTCTTCTCTCCTCTCCTTCTCCTCCTCCTGCTCCTTCTTCTTTTAAGTCATCCGGCATTGTACATGTTGGTTGAAATGTTAACGTTTGCCGACTTTTTTTTCGTTTGTACTGCATGTACTTACATTGAGATACTGGCTGTACGAATTCACTTCAGTGCAGTTCGTATTGCTTATTGCCCAGCCGACCACCAGAGCCATATCAGGGCTAACACCACGTCAAAAAACAAAACAAAACAACAAAAAACAAAAACAAAACAAAAACAAAAAACAACACAACAAAATCAAACAAACAAACAAACGAAAAACAAACAAAACCGACGACCCGTTAAGATAAAAGACAGCAGATAAAAACCATGCTCACCGTTAAAGCAAATTTAAAATGCAATTCAAGAAAAAACAAAACAAAAAAAAGACGTAAAATTAGATCAGGTGAAATCTATTGATCTTTGTAAAAACTGGAAAATTGCATCAGGAGGGACGTCTCGGAAGAAGTTCTTTAAGGAGTTCGCCGTGTAGTGCTTTTGTCTCACATTGTGCAAGTCCCAGTAACCGAGGAGGAGATGTCTGATGCTCAACGGCTCGTCACATGGTATACATGTACACCATGCATGGTGCTTCTTCATTTTATAAGAGGTATGAATGAGTGTAGGATGTGTAACCCGTGTGTAACCTACGTGACACTCTCTTACGGTTTCCTGCAGCAGATGGGAAACTTTCTTTCAGGCTAGGGCGGATTTGGTAAAGTTTTTTTTTTATCTGTGTGTTCATTCCAAACCTCTTGCCACAGATTTCTCACGTAACTGTGTACTTTGGATTTGACATCTGTGTAATGAATTTAGGATTTAGTCATCTTTTCCCTTGTGGCTTTCTTGGCCAGGCAGTCAGCCTTTTCATTGCCTCCAATACCAACATGGTCAGGAATCCAGGCAAAAAACAATCCCATAACTTTCATTTGTAAGAGTAGAATACATTTCGAAGAACTTCACAAGTTCAGGATGACTAATCGACCAAGCCAAAACAACATTCAAGAAGATGAAAAGCATTCTTACCAACAGATGCCTATCAATTAACATCAGGAAGAAAGTTCTTGAATGTTATTTAGAACCAATATTTTCTCCCTGGGTCTACCTGGTGCTCTCTTTCCCTCCAGCTTTCCTGTTGTGACTAGGTGCTCTAATTCCCCTTTCCTCATAAAATAGCCTATAAATGTTGCTTGTCTTTTCTTAATCTTCCCTATGAATGATCTTGTGTCTGCATCCATCAAGATTGTCTCGTTTGTTTTCCTTGCTGTCCATAGAACTCTCAACATTCTTCTTAGAAACCACATCTCGCATGCCTCACTCTTGTTCTGGTTTTGTTTGTTGACTGTCCACGCCTCACAACGTATAACATTATCGGTTCTATATAACATTCAAGAACTCTCTTCCTGATGTTAATTGATAGGCATTTGTTGGCTAGAATGCTTTTCATCTTATCGAATGCTGTTTTGGTTTGACCGATTCTGCTGGCTATTTCTGATGTGCATCTGCCGTCTGGTGAAATGATCGTTCCCAGATATTTAAACGTATCAACCTGGCCTCAACTCTATGTAAGAGAAAAAAAAACCCAAACCAAACCAAAGCAAACCAAAACAAAACAAACAAAAAACGGGCGTGCCAGATTTGAGATAAATCCACAAAACGTGCAGAGATTTGAATTAACACGATGTTCACCTATATTTTCCAGCACACACACAGACACACACACAGACACAGACAACACACACACACACACACACACACACACACACACACACACACACACCACACACACACACACACACACACACACACACACACACACACACACACACACACACACACACACACACACACACAACACATACACACACAACACATACACACACACACACAACACACACACACACACACACACACACACACACACACACACACACACACACAAACAAACAAACAAAAAACGAACACCCCACCCCCTCCGCACACTGTACCACAAGAAAAACAGACTACTCGTTTGTCCTTGAATTAGACCACTCTGTTCACCAAGCCTTGACGAACTTACAACAGCACACACGCTTTGAATGACAAACATGAATGTCCAGGCTTCGTTGGAGAAAAAAAAAGAAATTTAAAAGGACCCCCCCCCCCCACACACACACATTCAAACACACGTACATTCACACACACACACACACACACACACACACACACACACACACACACACACATACGTACACACACACACACACACACACACACACACACACACACACACACACCACGCACACACACACACAACACACACACACGCACACACTCATACATTCACACACAGTGACACACACACAACTCTCACACACAAACAAACAAACAAACAAAGAGCGAACACCCCCCACCCCACCCCACCCACCCCGCACTTGTCCTTAAACTAGAACACTCTGTTGAGCAACCCTTGACGAAATTACAACAGCACACACGCATTGAACGGCAAACACGAATCGAGGGTTCGTAAGAATAAAAACCAGAAATAAAAAGGAGACCCACACACACTCACACACACACACACACCAAAATAGCAACAACAAAACAAACACGTCAAGGGTGCCTGTTCATCCATGATCTAAATCGCGTAAACCCCACACACACACCCCACCCCCCCTCCTAGAGAAATCGACCCCACGAACAAAAATTACCACCTGACCTGCAGTCATGTATAGACAGAGACTGGGGCTTGGTGACACTGCTTGCACTCCAAGGACACGAAGATAAAGCTCTCCCTGCGAAGACTTCAGAGAAGGTACGTGTTTTAGGATGAGTGAAGAAAATTGACTATTTCTGTTAGTTAGTTAGTTGTCTTGTATCGTCTTGTCTCAATAATTTTCGATTCATCTTGAAGCCTTAATTTAGTAGTGTGTCTTCGGTGTTGTGCCTGCATCAAGATGGCCGGGTTTTTTTTTTTTGAGCTCCGTAAAAAAATCTAAGAAAATTTTAGGAAAATGTGCTGTCGGTCAATGATTATTTGTCAGTAACTCACACAGATTGGTGTATATATAACACTAACTGCTCAGTGCATATTTGTTTTGTACTAGGAGATAATAAAATTCTTGAAATTTGATTCATTTTTTGATTTAACCACATTCGTGACATTGCACTTTCGTTTCTTTCCTGAGTTCTGAGCACTTTTCTAAATCTTGTGAAGTGTTTCAAGGTAAGGTAATATAAAGTTTTTCATCTTATTTTGCATTCTATTGATATTCTGAGCATGGAAAGAAAGAAAGTTGTGAAAAAAAACAACCGGTAGTTCTCATAGTGCCAGTGACCAAAAACCGGTCAGCTCAACAAATTCGACTGCCAATTCGGGTAAGTCGAGCGCCAGTACTCCCTCTAGGCCTACTGGGACATTTGAGAAGAGGTCTAGCCGTAGGCAGATTAAATCTATGTCTGCATGGCAGTGCACCAATGCGACAATGCAGTGGAAGAGGAAGAAGACTGCATTGAGTGCTTCGTTTGCAAAAACTGGAGCCATTTTAAGTGCACTGGCCTGACTGGAGACATTTTTGATACCTCTTTCTGACCCGTTACAGACAAACCTGCAGTGGTCTGCCAGCCCTGCATGGATGAGCAAAAAGAAATCCAGTCAAAGCAGGATGCCAGACTGGACAAACTTCTGGACCTTATTCCATTAGTGCACTCCCTTAGTGTCAGGATAGAGAGGATGAAAAAAAAAACATGGGAGAAAAACTGGAAGAGAAGATTGAGGAGGTGGTGGACAGAAAACTGGAGGAGATGATGGAGGAAAGACTAGAGATAGAAAAAAGGAAAAAGAATCTGGTTATCGTCAATCTAAAAGAGAGCACAAAAACGGACAATGAAGAAAAAAGGAAAGATGACCTGGAGGCTGCTAAAACAGTGATAAGTAAGATAGTGGATCTGGAAGAAGATGACCTGGTAGAGCCCATAAGGATGGGGAAAGAAGGGGGACATAGACCAAGAATGCTCAGGGTGACAGTGAGAGGGGAGGAAAAGAAGAAAGAAATTATGAAAAAAGCTCCCAAACTGAACAAAGATAAATCTCCCAGAGATACAAAGATAGAGTGTGTGTGATAGAAAATCTCAGAGAGAGAGAAAGAGAAAGAATCAGAGAGAGAGAGAGAGAGAGAGGGAGAAAGAGAGAGAGAGCAGCCGCAGCATATACAAAGACAATAAATCGACAGTGTTGCCCAAATTTTTGAAGACATCTGCCTTCCCCGAGAGGACTTCACAGACTTGACAAAGGCATGTGTTTCCCTTTCACATGAACTGCATACAAGTGAACTATGAATTTAAAACGCACAGTGTGTTATGAATCGTTTGTAAAAGGTGCAATACAATATGCAGGCCAAAACACACGCTACCCCTCATATTCACACACAACAACAGACACACGCACAACACGACAACACACAACACACACACCACACACACACACTACACACACAGCGCGCGCGTGCACACACACACACACACATAACATGATACAACACAGACACACAGAGCGCACACACACAGCGCGCGCGCACACACACAAGCACACATACACAAACAACAACAAAATCAAACAACACACAACACACACCCACAACCCCACACACAGAACTCACACACACACACACACAACACACAACACAACACATACACTAACACACACACATCAACTACACACACACACACACACAACACACCACACTTGATGCTTAAGAAAACACACACACACTACACACACACACACTACACAAACAACAACCACACACACACACACACACACACGATGCCGGAAACACACACTACACACTAAATACACCCATTCAGCGTATAATCACACAGCTGGCTGTAAACATCAACACCACACAACGGCGCGTGCGATAACAACAACACACATCACAAAATACACTCGTCATCAGCAGATAATACATGCTGTAACAATGACATGCATATTTGCTAGTTGATATAATACTATAACTTAACACACACACACACACACAACACCGATGCACAGCCCACACTCAAAAGAATGGAATACTAATAGTGGAGTTATTTGAGGTTAATATGAGTATCGTTAATGCAACACAACAGAAAGCACACCCACCGCCCTTGTTCATATAAAAAATCATAAATAGCAGTTCACAAATCAATCAGCTCGTTTACACATGACAAAACCTCCTTCAACGGTTGGATTCACACAAACAACAGACTACAGCAGGCCATTCCGGACCACCTATCCTTGGACAAAGGAACGCTGTTCCTTAAGGAGCTACTGATGCCATCTGCCCTTCCCTCTCTCAGAACCGATGGACCGCCAGGTTTTTTAAATGCAACAGGGACCACTGCATAATTTGTGACAATCACATTGTACAAACCACATCTTTCAGCTCAGTCACCTTGGAAACTTTTACCATCCGAACCAACATGTGCTGTGGAACTACCAACCTAGTATATCTCCTATTTTGTGTCAAGTGCGCCAAATCTCAATACATTGGTGAAACAAAAAACTCCCTCAAACAAAGGTTCTACCTCCACCGTTCTAATTTTAACCGCAACACTGGTTCCCTGGTGACCCAACACTTTAATTCACCGGACCACTCCGTCTCTGATCTCCGATGTATCGCCATAGAAAAACAATATTCCAGTTCCCGCACTCAACGTCTGAACAGAGAACATTTTTGGATAACGAAGATGAAAACAGTCTCTCCAAATGGTTTTAATACCATCCATCCTAAATTCTAATGTGGTCGATGTGATTTTTGCGGCGTGGTTGACCTCTTTGTTGTCAGTTTGCCTGTACTTTGAAACCCACTGATTGTTGCCTTGTGTACATATATATGTGCATGTAAAGATGTGGGGTGGGGGGTGGGGTGAGAAGTAGTATATATCTTTTTTCTGAATGTATAGATGCCTACACAGGTATACAGGGAGTGTAAATTGCTGTACGGAATGAATGTATGGAATAGACTATTAATCTTATTTCTTACGTTTTTTTAAACTGATAATTTCGGGTCTTAATTCGATTGTTCTTACTATATCATATTATTTTATTTGATTCATTTGGAGTTTTTTTTTTATTTCCCGGGCAGGTATACGTGCATTGATGTCATTGTTCAGGGACCTGTGTGTGAGAAATGTGTGTGTAATGGTATGAACGTGTGCGTGTGCGTGTGTGAGTGTGTACGTACGGGGTAGGCGTGTGTGGGTGGGTGCGTGTGTGCGAGTGTGTATGCTTTTGTGTGTGTGTGTGTGTGAGTGTGACTGTGTGCGTGTGTGTGTGTGTCGTTCGTTGTTGTGTTGATTGTAAGTCTGTTTCTAGTACATGATATACGTGTGTTGTGTGATGGTGGATAGTGTGTGATGTGTGGTTTCGTGTTCAGTCATGCTACGTGTTTTTGATATTTAGAAAGGAGGACGGAATTCGTAGTAGATAATCATCCACATGATTTTACTCCTGAATTTAAGAAAGTGAGACAATCTCAATGCTACTGAATCATACATTTCATTATCATTTACCACACAAGCCACACACACACGACAATAAAAAAAAATACTAATTATATATTATTCATTAAAATTGAAGTGTGAGAGAGAGACAAGACAGAGAGACGTGACAGAACAGAGAATAAAACAGAACAGAGAGAGACAGGGAGAGAGCAGAGACAGAGACAGAGACGGACAGAGAAAGGAGAAAAAAGAGAGGAAGAGAGGAGAGAGAGAGACAGAGACAAGAGAGAGAGAGAGAAGAGAAGAGAGAGAGAGAGGGAGAGAGGGCATAGAAAAGAATTAAAAAAAGAAAAACCCTGATCCTATGTATCCACTAGCACCTGCACTGAAGAATTACCACAAAGCAAACATAACCCTTTGACTTTTCAAGCTGTCCACCAGCTCCTGCAGGGAGCTGGTGACATGGATAAGGTGATTGAGAGTAAGTTAATTTTTGCAGCTGTGGACAGTTTCAGGGTCAAAGGTTAAACGTTTTAGACAAGACATGGTAACTGTATTACACAGTTTTTTTCTTAACTGCACCAAAGACGTGATAATGACAGGAAAAAAAGATGCCGGAAGCCATAAGCACAGTTAACCTTTTGGTTCCCGCACCCGTCTACTGACCTCCTGCATGTCAACCCTGCTACATAACAAAAACTTAACCTCTGGACTCCTCACCTATCCACCACTTCTGCAGGAAGCTGGTGATAGGATGAGGAATCAGAGGGTTATGTTTTTCTTGCAGTTGGTGAATAGGGTGCGGGAGTCAAAGGGCACAGAAAAAGCTTCAGCTATGTTTTATATGGGGCCAGTATTAGTTTTGTTCTGGAAATACATGTTGAAAGCATGAGGGAGTCAGAGTGTTCAGTTTTTGAGGTTGGTGTATAGGGTTGCGGGAGTCAAAGGGTTAATCATATATATCTTTTAACCCTTGTGTTAAATATTCAGAAACACCTCATAAAACACAGGAAATTGTAGGCTCTTTGTGTTTTATTAGCGACCTCGCAAAGCCTGTAGGCTGTTTGTGTTTTTTTTAGCGACCTCGCAAAGCCCTAGATACTGTATGCAGATCGAGAGACAAATTATGCAGTGTTCTCTATTACATTAAATGTCAAGGAAAATCTGTCCTGTTATGTAGAGCGTGTACTGTGTAATGACATAAAATTGCGGACGGAGGCACTCTTTGGTGTTAAGGGACTCGGAGAAAGTGAAGTTTGTTTCGCCGTATTGCTTTCATTATTCATAAGCGAACTGACTGAAAGGATTACACTTTGACGGTAAGCGTTGCATTCAGTTTTTGTCCCCAGAGGTATTTGATTATTTATTCATATTCTGTTTTGTGATGGCATTGCGTTGTTTTCTAGCAGTAGAATTTTCCTTCAGAAAGCAGCTTAGTAATGTATGGTGTGGTTGTGCGAAATGCTAGGGGAGATTGTGAATTTGGAGACAACCAACATAGTTGGCGTTTCTTTCTTTTTTTTTTTTTTTTTAAAATCAGTAATGGTTGTTGCTATTGTTGTTTAAAGCCCAGCCGACTGCGTAGAGCCACATCAGTGCTATAACCGCTTTAAAACATATAAACTTCAACAGGAAAAAAAAAGGAAGGAAAATTCAGTACCATGTCAATGCGTTCGCGCACATAATCTAAGGACATGCCCCTGGTGTTGACCATTCCGTCCAATTAATCACACAGGGGATTTAAAAAAAAACATCTGAATAAGCATACCTAAGGACACCAACATAGATATAAAAACAGCCATAAATTACCTATAATCACTTCCGCAATATCTCACCTCCCTAGAGCCAAACAAATGCACTTAATACATGTACCCAATTATCAATCCTAAGAAAAAGTAATAAGACTTTATCGAACACGTACAGGTGAATGGACCATTAAGGCAGAAAATGATAGGTAGAAATGACAGAAAGCAAAGGAACAAGGCAGAAACAACGAGAGTGACAGAAAAGAGGAAATTTCTAGCACAGAATTTCTAGATGGTGGGGTTACTAGTTCTACTGAAAGAGCCCCCGGCATCCCCACGGTGAGTGGGGGGTGGGGGGGTGGGGGGTTAGTAATTAATGGTTGGTTCGTTACTGATAAAATGAAATGATAATGTTGGGGATCATGCATTCCAGATCGTAAATATGTATAAGCACGTGTGTGGGCACCTTGAGTGAACAGCAACACCATAATGGAACAGCAGTCCAAACAGAGCATTTTTTCCGTTCATTTTCGGCACCTCTCTCTATTTATTAACACACACACACACACACACACACACACACACACACACATGTATCTGTGGTGATTTTATAACAGTTGATTACCTTTTGTGTTGTCAGCGAATGCGACCTTATTCTCCTGCGTCATTTACAAACTTAAAACAGAAACATACTGATTTCACTCTGTATTTACACATTGCTAGACGTTTACTGCACAGTCCTGTAGGTCGTTTTCTTTGATTCAGCCCAACTGTTTTATACCTGTAACTCCCACACAGCCCCGAGAAATCCGATGAAGCCTGACTGATATAATGTTCTGATTGTTTTTCTTTTGTTCGTTAATTTGTTTGATGTTACATTAATTGTTACCTTAATTGATACAATGCCTTCATGATTACATAGATTCATTCATTCCTTACGCACCTTTTTTTTTTTTTCCCCCGTCTAAAAGCACATATGTGAATAGACGTTAAAAGAAATAACGAACGAACATAATATTATATATATATATATATATATATATATATATATATAATATATATGTACATATATATATATATGTATATCATCATCATCATCATTCTCCTGCCCGTGATGGGCGTAGAGGAGAGATGAGAGACACTCTTGAAGCCAGCCGTCGCCAACCGGTCCTGTCCTCCGCCTGTCGCACCAGCGTGGGGCCATCCAACCTGGTCCATTCTTTGATGTTGTCCATCCAGCATTTGGCTTGTCGTCCCCTTCGTCTGCCGCCTCCCAGTGTACCCTGGAGGACCGTTTTGGGCAGTGAGTTGTGGCGTGTGACATGCCCGAACCACGACAGCTTCCTGTTCTTGACTGTTGCCAGGAGGGGTTCTTGTGGGCCTGCGAGTGTTGTTATTTGGCTCCACACAAAGTCGTTTGTCTTCCGATCTTGCCAAGAGATCCCGAGCAAGCGCCTGAAGCATTTAGTTTCAAACGTCTGGATTCTCTTGGTGGTCTCTGCTGTCATGGTCCAGCTCTCGCATCCATACAGCAGGATGGGGAGCACCAGGGACTTGTACAGCTTCATCTTCGATGGAAAGCCGATCTCTCTGCTCTTCCAGATCTTGTTTAGCTTTACCATTGCTGCTGTTGCGATCGCTAGTCTGGTCTTGATTTCTGTTGTAGAGCGACCGTCTTTGGTGAGAGTGGCGCCAAGGTATTTGAAAGCGTCCACTTCTTCAAGCTGTTGCCCGTTCATGTAGATTTCAGCATGGGTGTTGGTTGTGCTGTTGACCAGGACTTTGCTTTTTTCTGTGCTCACTTCCATTCCGTGTGCACCTGCACTTTCTTCCAGTCTCATGGTCAGGTCTTGTAGTTCTTCGTTGCTGCCTCCCATCAGGTCGATGTCATCTGCGAACCTCAGGTTGTTGATGGTTCTTCCTCCGATGGAGACAGTGGAGTGGAAGTCATGGAGGGCTTCACGCATGATGTTCTCCAGGAAGAGATTGAACAGCACGGGAGAGAGTAGGCAGCCTTGACGGACTCCAACTGTGGTCTTGAAGTAGTCCCCTATCTGGTTGTTGAGGAGAACTGCGCTGCTGGCAGTGTTATACAGCGCCTGGATGGTTTGGACGAGACCTTCCTCTATGCCAAACTTTCTTAGCACCTGCCACAAACCCTTATGCCACACCCTGTCGAATGCTTTTTTAAAGTCTATGAAGTTGTGGAACAGGTCTCTCTGATGCTGCAGATGTTTCTCCATCATTATCCGCAGGTGAAGATCTGTTCTACTGTGCTTCTGCCCGCCCTAAATCCAGCTTGTTCTTCCGCAAGGTGTTCTTCCGCTTCTTTCTTCAGTCGATTCAATATGACTCTGAGCATGATCTTGCTGGTGTGGCTAATGAGACTTATTGTTCTGTAGTTCTGGCATTGGCGCATATTTCCCTTTTTGGGCAGGGGGATGATGAGTGATTGAGTCCATTCTGTGGGCCACTGTTTTGTCTCCCAGATCTTCTGACAAATCGATGTTACACGAGTGACCAAATCATTCCCTCCATGTTTGAGCAGCTCTGCTGGGATATTGTCTGCTCCAGGTGATTTCCCTGCTGGTAGGCTGCGGATGGCTTCTTCCACTTCTTCTCTCATCACTGGTAGCGGTGAGGATTCCCTCAATGGTGTTGAGTCCCCCTGAAACAAACTGTCATCTGGCTGTATTGGGTAGTTGTATAGTTCTTGGCAGTACTGCGTCCATCTGTTCAGAACAGCGGAGCTTTCTGTCAGCAGCTCGCCTGAGGTATCCTCGATGACTGACGATCTGTTTTGCTGCGTCTTGGTAAGGTTTTTCAGTGTGGTGAAGGCATGTTTGCTGTTTCCTTTTTTCATGCCTTTCTCGATGTTCTCACACTGGTTGTTGATCCATTGTTCTTTGGCTTCAATCATTTTCTTCTTTACAAGGTTGTTGGTTTTACGATACTGTGCGGCTTCTTCAGGGCTGGAGTTTTTCGTCTTCTTCAGTGATCTTCTGTTGTCGCAGAGGTCAAGGATGTCATTTGAGATCCATGCTTGGTGTTTCTTCCTCTGTCGCCCCAGTACCTCCTCTGCTGTTTCGCGGACTGCCTCACCAAAGTTGTTTGTGAGGTCGTTGATGTCGCTGTCCAGGAAGTTGAGTGCCGCGAACCGCCCCCCGAGCTGTGCCTGGAATGCCTCTTCTATCTCTGGATCTTTTAGCTTTTCCAGGTCAAACTTGATGCGTGGCTGCGCAGCTTGGTACTTCTTTTTCAATTTGATCTTCATTGTGAGCAGCACGAGGTCGTGGTCGCTGCCTATATCAGCTCCAGGGTATGTCCTCGTCTTTGCTTTATTAATGCTTGATTTGAAGCGCCGCGGTGTGAGGACAAAGTCGATCTGGTTGTGAGTCTTTCCGTTCGGCGCATGCCAGGTTGTTCTTCTTGACAGTTTGTGGGGGTAGAGGGTGTTGGCAATGGTGAGCCGTTGGGTGCAGGCAAACTCCAGAAGGCGAAGTCCCCTGTCATTAGTTTCCCCTGTGCCAAATTGACCCACTGTTCCAGCCCAGTTTTTGTAGGCATCTGGGCCGACTTTGGCGTTGAAGTCCCCCTGAACTATGATGATGTCTTTCCTGGGGCTTTTCCGATGGTGTCTTCTATTTTCTCATAGAATTCTTCAACCACCTGGTCTTCGTGGCTGGTAGTTGGAGCATACACTTGTATGATGGTGATGTTCTTTGGTTTGGCTGACACCCGAATGCTGATGATTCTGCTGTTGACAGGCGTGCAGCTCATGATGCATCCAATGACTCTCTTTGCGTACGATGAAAGCTACGCCATTTTCATGTAGTGACTCTTCGCCACTGTACCACATCTTGTGTCCTTCCTCTGTGATTGCTTCTCCGAAGCCTGTCCATCTTACTTCCGATATACCCACAATGTCCCATTGGTAGCGTCTCAGCTCGTGTTCTAGTTCTTTTACTTTGCCGCACTGATGGAGTGTACGGACATTCCAGGTTCCAATGGTAGCTTTTTCCGTTGGCAGTTTGAATGATGTCTTTGCCCAGTAGCTGACTTTTCACTTCCACCCTGGTGCTTGTCAGTGGTAAGCGCGGTCGTTTGTAACCCGGGCCCCGACCGATCCAAGGATTAACCTAAGCCCACAGAAAAGATATGAGAGACACTATAGCCAACAACATACCAGTAGTCAGGTCAGACAAATAGGTCTGCTACTGGCAAGCTGTAGCCCAGTACTACCTGTCACAGCAGGAGACTTGGAGAGGGGATTGGCGCCACCAAAGATTAACCTAAGCCCACAGAAAAGATATGAGAGACACTATATATGTATAATATATATATACATATATAATTATACATATGTGTGTGTGTGTGTGTGTGTGACCTGTTTTAACAGAATGAGTCCTAGGGTGAAAATAACAGATTTTAGGATATTATGATTTTCAAAATGTCCAGATCATTAACTTTCTTTTCATATGGAATTTATTATTCTACTCCTAAAACTAAGGAAGTTATGGGTGTTTGAAATGTGTAACATAGCAAACAGCCATTCTGAGAAAATCAGGTTTTAAAATTTTCACCACTTCGGTGAAGTTTTACCTAAGCAACAGGTATTTATACTTCCTTAATCTTTGCCAAATTTTGTGCCATGGTAAAACACATCATGCCACAATAGCACACAAAAATTGGTGTGAAAATCTACTGTAATTGTCTTGTTCTTTAAGTTTATATGTCCCTTTTTCTGACACAAAAAGCATGCCGTTATCTGGTTAAAACGCATTTTAAATACGTTTTCCGATTGAATCATAAAGTGCTGAGTGCATGTATATGTAATTTAAAGATTAAATATTCCATTTTTGACGAAAAGTAAAAATTGACAAAATCGACCCATCACACCTTTTCCGGGCCTCTACGCTTTTCGCTGCCTGCGAGTTAGGACTCATTTCGTGAAAACGGGTCACACACACACACCCCACACACACACACACACACACACAACACAACACACACACACACACACACACAACACACAAACACACAACACACACACAACACACAACACACAACACACACACAACACATATATATATATATATATATATATATATATGTGTGTGTGTGTGTGTGTATGTGTAATATATATATATATATATTTATATATATATATATATGTAAGTATGATATATATATATATTGTAACTGATGAGTATAAAATCCGTCACAAAGATGGGATGTTTGAAAAAGAAATGACCATTTCTGTAATGAAGCACAAAAATCATTCATGCACTCTCCTCCGCGGATGAATGAATGCATGCATACCATGCCTCGTCTGCAGTGCCAGGATTCGGCCCTGCTCCCCGTAGCTCCAAGTAAGAGGAGGAAAAGAGTGGCTGCGCCTGCGACGACGAGGCCAGACAAGGAAGAGGGTTTTTCTACGCTCTGTGAGAACTGAGTCAAAGCCGTTTTCTGCATTGGTCAGGAACCTTGGTCCACATACCGGTAAGTCTTGGTCCACACTCCGGTAAGTACAATGACATTTGACTTCTGGCGTACATCACTGAGGTTTTGACAGCGAGCAGTCAGGGGTGACGGCGCGCGCTGGCTGGAACTGGGAATGATAATTATAGTAATTAATCATAATAATAATTACAATGTTTATATAACGCAAAATCTTGATAGAAATCAAATCTAATCGCTGAACAGACACATACGCACGCATGCACACACACCACGCACAGCACCGCACACACACACACACACACACACACACACACCACACACACACACACGCACACACCACACACACACACACACACACACACACACACACACACACACACACACACACACACACACACGGCTATAAATGGGGGGAAAAGAAGAATGTGCATCACAGACATGATGTGCATTTATACCGTCTTCTTACCGGTGCTGCTGTTTGGCCTCTCCACACACGAGTTGCGTTCTTTGCTTGCCAACTAGGTTATCTTCTGTTCCTCTCACTAAGCGATCTTGCAGATCGTGCGAGAAAGAAATGTGTTAATCATTGTAAAGTTGTTCTGCTTGTCATTGTGAGAAGCGTACACTCAGTGGACTTCTGTTTAGAAGGTCATAAGTTCAAATCCCCATCAGTCCAAGAAGAAAAATAGGATTTTTTTTTTGGTTCTGATCGGCCCTTATCTAGAGTTAAGCGTGCTATAAGCTTATTGGAAAGACTGGGAGTACCCATTCGAGTCTCATCCACTTAACTGACCCAGCTCCCCCCCCCTCGCCCCCTCCCCCCCCCCCACTCCGTGGGGATGCCGGGGGCTTTTTTAGTATAAATAGTATCCCCTACTTCTGGAAATCCTGTGCTAGAAATTTCCTCTTTTTTGTCATTCTCTTTGTTTCTGCCTTGTTCCTTTGCTTTCTGCCATTTCTTCCTATCATTTTCTGCCTTGCTGATCCATTCATCTGTATGTGTTCGATAAAGTCTTGCGTACTTTTCTTAGGATTGATAACTGGGTACATAATGTTAAGTGCATTTTTGGCTCTCGGGAGGTGAGATGTGCGGAAGCAATTTTAGGTAATTTATGCCTGTTTTTAGTTGATATGTTTTGGTGTTCTTAGATATGCTTGAATTTGTATTCAGGCATGTTTTTTTTTAATTCTCATGTGCTATATATTGGACGGAGTGGTCAACGCCAGGGGCACGTCACTAGATCATGTGCACGAATGCATTGATTTGATATGTGGACTTACTTTTCTGTTCCTTTTCTTTTTCTTCTTTTATTTTTGTTTTTGTTTTTCTGTTGGAAGTGTTGTATATTTTGAAGTGGTCATAGCCCTGATATGGCTCTACGCAATCGGCTGGGCTTTAGACAACAATAACAATTACAATAATTGACTCAGCGTCTGCGAGGTCGTCCTCTTGCTCGAACTCCAGATGTGTTTATTGAGAGTGTTGCTCCAATTTCGTGATTGCATCTGTGTCCTAGTTGGCACCAGAACATACCACGATAACAAGCGTAAGAGTACAGATCTGTCATGCAGTTTCAACCTAGATGGAACTCCACATATCATGATCACAAATGAAAATTGATTTTGACATATCTTTGGGGATTTCTCCAGTGTCGCAAATTTCATTTAGGAGGACTGTTATTTTTTTCAATACCAAATTCCTCTAGGGCTTCAATCATCTCTGTAGTAATGTCATAAACGTCATAAAACCCTATCTCCTCCAACACTTTGTGTTACGACAACGGAAGAGTAAAGAAGAAGAAAGAGCAGAAGAAGAAGAAGAAGATGAGAAGAAGAAGAAAGAAGAAGAAGAAAAAGAAGAAAGAGTAGGAAAATGAAAAAGGTTCCAGCAAATCAAAATTGTTCAACTTTGTCGTGAAACCCAACAACCAGTACATGTGCGTTGCAACAGGAAAAAATACCCTCAAATTTTTAGATATGAATTTTCTGCTCCGGGGTTTTCTTATGCCAAGTATCTGAAAGCATTTGGGGTCACTGAGCAGCACGCCTTTTTCCCATATAAACATATTACCAGTGTAGACAAACTTGTAATAACACAACTCCCATCTCATGAAGCTTTCTTTAGCAACATGAAAAACACAAACATCTCTGCAGATCAGTATGCTTTCTGTCAGCGTATCTGGTAAGAACAAAACATGCAGACCCTCGAAGATTTCCTCATTTTTTACAACAACAAAGATGTTACACCCTTTCTCACCGAGTTAGAACGACAAGTTGATATTTGCAAAAGACCGGGTGTAGATTTACTCAAAGACGGTATATCTGTTCCAGGCATCACCCTCAAATATCTCTTTCAAACACTAGAAACCCACACCTACTTCTCTCTCTTCAATTCAGTTTCAGTTTCAGTTTCTCATGATGTCTCCGCGCTCGGAATGAATTCCATATGCACAGATGCCATGTGTATGGTATTCATGGCACACGCCTTAAGCCTGCACATAAACCCATGAGCTGGCCAGGTCCTGAGGCCCTACCTAGACTATGTTGTACCTAGTCTATATTTTATACTGGTATTTTATCAGCCCTGTATAATAATCTTGGTTACATGTAAATGACATGTGTATATGTGTATCTTACCTTCAAAAAAGGAACATAAATAAAAAAAATGATATATCTAAAATAAATAAATAAATAATTAAACGTCTGACTCACATCACAACTAGCTAATCTGTATAAACTCGTCTTACATGACAGAACCGGCTCCCCCCCCCCCCCTCGCCAGTCAATGCCCAAAAGCTCAGGATCTCTCTTCAATGTAAAACAAAAGCACATTCACACAATCTTAAGAGAACAAATGACAGTAGCGCCGTCTATTATTTTTCACAGAAACCACGAAAAAGATAAAAGCGTACATTCGCAACAACCCAGACAAACCTGTCGAATCTATTGAAGGTTATGACGCCAACGCCCTGTATCTTTGGACCATCAAGGAAGACATGCCTACAGAACACCCCGTCATTCGCAGAAAAGAAAACTTTAAAGCAGAGCAAACAGATTGGTACGGGCGACAAGCACGTGAATGGTTAGAATATACTGCACACACGAAAAACATCACCCTTCAACACAAGTATATACAAAATCATCATCACCATCAGGTGCCCTGCCTCATGGCGTTGGCGATTATGGACTTCCATCTGTCTCTATCACTTGTTGCCTCAAGCATCTCTTCCACCCTCCTTGTCCCTAGCCACTCTGCGAGTCCGTCTAGTATCTTCTCCCTGGGTCTACCCGGTGCTCTCTTTCCCTCCAGCTTTCCCGTTGTGACCAGGTGCTCCAATTCCCCTTTCCTCATAAAATGGCTTATAAATGTTGCCCGTCTTTTCCTAATCTTCCTTATGAATGATCTTCTTGTGTCTGCCTCCATCAAGACTCTCGTTTGTTTTCTTTGCTGTCCATGGAACTCTCTCTTAGAAACCACATCTCGGCTGCCTCAATCTTGTTCTGGCTAAGTATATACAAAAATACACAATTGGAACGGGTTCGAAGAGATTGTGCTCGAATAATTTTTACTTATTTTATTTTATTTGTTTGTGGTATTGTGTGTGTGTGTGTGTGTGTGTGTGTGTGTGTGTGTGTGTGTGTGTGTGTGTGTGTGTGTGTGTGTGTGTGTGTGTGTGTGTGTAAGTGCGTGTGTTTGTGTGTGTGTTTCCGCGTGAAATGGGAGCTTGCTCTCCCAGGGATAAGCACGTCTCCACAGTATGGCGCCACTGATTCTTCTTTCTATGTATGTGTTTTTGTTTAGCTAATAGAACGGAATTTCTGCAGAACTATGCCATGGACAAAAAATGTTTTTCCCTTGCTGCCGTGGGTTCTTTAACGTGCGTTGAGTACGCACTGCACACAGGACCTGGGTTTATCATACCATCCGAAAATGTCCAGCGCCCAGAGTAGGGTCTAGGGAGTGTTGGGTCTTTTTGTTTCTCGGTTCCCAGGCACGATATCTGAAACTAACGGGGCCACTGTATTATGATAAAAGACAGATGATGATTATGGATTTTTTTTTGTTACCGTTTTCATAATTTGTATTCTGTGTTTTCTCTTTATCTTACAGAAAGCACGACGTCATATCTTGACCGCTGCAATGTCTGAAGAAGTCGCCACGGTCACCATAGCGAACAACCAAGAACGCAACGATAAAGACGAAGGGAAAGAACCGAGCACCAATGCCATGATTGAACTAGAGAAGGGAGTTATCGTCCCTGTAGTACCTGAAGGTTTCGTGGAAAAAATTGCCGAGGAGGTGTGTGTGTGTGTGTGTGTGTGTGTGTGTGTGTGTGTGTGTGTGTGTGTGTGTGTGTGTGTGTGTGTGTTGTGTGTGTGTGTTTGTGTGTGTGTGTGTGTGTGTGTGTGTGTGTGTGTGGTGTGTGTGTGTGTGTTGTTGTTCGTTTGTTCATCCTTGATTTAACGTCTTTTGACTATAAGTGATATTAGACGGTGTATGTGTTTGTGTGTGTGCACGTGTGTGTTTGTATGTGTGTGTGTGTGTTTGTGTGTGTGTGTGTAAGTAAGTAAGTGTGTGTGCATGATGTGTGTGTGTGTGTGTGTTTTTGTTTGTGTGTGTAAGCGTGTGTGTGCAATGTGTGTGTGTGTGTGGGGAGGCTGCAATTTTAACTCGCCAGCTCAACAAAACAGACTCACCAAACATTCCTCCGGACGACAAACGAGAAAACAGTGGAGGAATCAACACGGGTTTCAAGACAGATGGCAAATTTATGTTCACCTACGCTCAAGAGCGCAAGTCCCTTCCTTTCTGCTATATTCAAAACACGTGGTTCTTTCAGATGGTGTTTCAACTTTACCCACTCCTGCCTAACTTTCTTTCTTTTCTACATGAAAAAAAAAGTGTGGGTTTCGTTTGTGCCTTTCTTGTTTCGCTAATGATTCATGCGTACCTTATTGACAAAATTGGAATTTTCTCCCCCTCCCCTTACCCCCTTACCCCCCCTTCCTTTCTCTACCATCCTTCACTCCGGGTGCTAACTTTCCAATGCTTTGAATGGAATGTAGACTTTGTTCAAGTGAGTTTCATCTCACACGGTCAGGTCCATATGCGCTCCATTGAAATCTGCCAGCAATTTACTTGGCACACTTCCTGAGCCTACGTGTGGAAAACCCTAAAAACCCTATGTGCATGTAAAGGGTTAAAATGAGGAGAGGGGTGGGTGGTGGGTGGTGGGTAGGGTGAAGGGGTTTTTTCGAAACACAAAGCAGACAACAACAAAATGATGGAAACATTAAGATGGGCAACGAACATTCCAGTCTTTAATACTGAGGGGAGAGCTGGGATTGAACTCAAAGTATCGAATGGACAAAGGGTTGCCATCAGTTCAGCCCTTAACTCAAAATAACTTCAACTTTCTTGAACGTTCGTGGCGAGCTTGGGTGAAAAGAAAACTAGCAATGACCATATCAACATTATCATCATCATGTGCCCTGCCGCATGGCGTTAGCGATCATGGCCTTCCATATGCATCTATCCCTTGTTGCCGCAAGCACATCTTCCACCCTCTGTCCTCAGCCACTCTCCAAAGTCCGTCCCAGTATATTTCCCTGGGTCTACCTGGTGCTTTCTTTCCCTCCAGCTTTCCTGTTGTGAGTAGGCGCTCTAATTTCTCTTGCCTCTCAACTTTCTTCTTAGAAATCACATTTCAGTTGCCTCAGTCTTGTTCTGACTTTGCGTGTAGACCAACACGCAACAAAACGGAACAATGAATATAGCAAACATAAAACACAGATGTTTGTCTCTTCGACATTTACTGGTCGTTTCTGCTTTCACGTCCAACTTGAATACGGTTGTTTTTGTTCAGAAAAGATTCCCTCTTGCCGGTTGTCTCTGCAACATTTACATGTCGTTTCTGCTTTCACGTCCAAATCGAATACGACTGCTTTTGTCCAGAAAAGATTCCCTCTTGCCGCTTGTCTCTGCAACATTTACAAGTCGTTTCTGCTTTCACGTCCAACTTGAATACGATTGTTTCTGTCCAGAAGTGATTCCCCCTTCTCCTTCCCCCCCCATCCTAGTCCTTTTCGTGTCCTCCTATCCAGTATGCACGTTTTCATGTCTTTAAGTTGTGTGTGTGTGTGTGTGTGTGTTTTTTCTTTCGTTTGTGAGTATGTGTGTGTGTGTGTGTGTGTGTGTGTGATTCAGTGAGCGATGAGAGTGTGCGATTTCATTTGGTTTATTAATGGAAATTTAATGCATCATCATCATCATCATCATCACTCATCATCATCATCATCATCATCATCACATCATCACCACATTATTATTATTATTATTACTCTTCTTCTTCTTCTTATTGTTGTTATCATTATTGTTATTATTATTGCTGTTACTATTATTATTATTACTATTACTATTATCATTATTGTAATTCTTCTTTTTCTCCACCTCCTCCTCCTCCTTCTTCTGTTCTTGTTCTCGTTCTTGTTGTTGTTCTTGTTGTTCTTCTCCTCCTCCTCCTCCTTGTTGTTGTTGTTGTTTGTTGTTTATTCTTTGTCATGTGTTGTTCCAAATTTCTTTTACTTGAATACTGGAAGTTTTTTTTTTTTTTTTGTGTTTTTTTCGTTTCGTTCATAAAGTTCTGGTCTGTTCCACTGTGGCAGGTGTACGGTTTGAAAGTGGCCAAATACAAGCAGCTCAAGAGCTATGACGACCAGAATTATCACATCCTCGCCATTCCAACGTCATGTAATCCACATGTGACCTCAGTGCGCCCTGAGGGTTACCTCATGAAGGTCATGAATTCCAAGGACACGGGGAGACCAGGAATTCTGTGTAAGTACATGTATTCAGTCGTCACTCGTTGTTGGGAAAACTCTTAACTGATACACTTTCTCAGGAGTTATCGTGTAAGCATTTAGTCGCCACGCATTATTGGGAAGACAATTAACTGATAGCCTGTTTCATGAATTATTGTGTAAGCATTTAGTCGCCACGCATTATTGGGAAGACAGTTAACTGATAGACTGTTTCATGAATTATTGTGTAAGCATTCAGTCGCCATTCATTATTGGGAAACAAGTAACTGATAGACTGTTTCATGAATTATTCGTGTAAGCATTCAGTCGCCACTCATTATTGGGAAACAAGTAACTGATAGACTGTTTCATGAATTATTGTGTAAGCATTCAGTCGCCATTCATTATTGGGAAACAAGTAACTGATAGACTTTCTCAGGAGTTATCGTGTAAGCATTTAGTCTCACTTGTTCTTGGGAAGACAGTTAACTGATAGACTGTTTCATGAGTTACCGTGTAAGCATTCAGTCGCCACTCATTATTGGGAAACAAGTAACTGATAGACTGTTTCATGATTATTGTGTAAGCATTCAGTCGCCATTCATTATTGGGAAACAAGTTAACTGATAGACTTTCAGAGTTATCGTGTAAGCATTACAAAGTTCATTACTTGGGAAAACAGTTAACTGATAGACTTTTCATGAGTTATTGTGTAAGTATTTAGTCGCCACGCATTACTGGGAAGACAGTTAACTATAGACTGATTCATGAGTTATTGTAAGCATTTAGTCGCCACGCATTACTGGGAAGACAGTTAACTGATAGACTGTTTCATGAGTTATCGTGTAAGCATTAGTCGCCACGCATTACTGGGAAGACAGTTAACTGATAGACTGATTCATGAGTTATTGTGTAAGCATTTAGTCGCCACGCATTACTGGGAAGACAGTTAACTGATAGACTGTTTCATGAGTTATCGTGTAAGCATTTAGTCGCCATTCATTATTGGAAAAACAAGTAACTGATAGACACTCTCAGGAGTTATCGTGTAAGTATTTAGTCTTCACTTGTTCTTGGGAAGACAGTTAACTGATAGACTGTTTCATGAGTTATTGTGTAAGCATTACAGTCGCCACTCATTATTGGGAAACAAGTAACTGATAGACTTTCTCAGGAGTTATCGTGTAAGCATTCAGTTTTCACTCGTAATTGGAAAAACAGTTATTATTACAGTTATCGTCGTTTAAAGCCCAGCCGACTGCATAGCCCCACATCAGGCCTATGACCTATTTTGAAACACTCCTTCAACAATGGGGAAGAAAAAAAAAGAAAAGAAAATTAAATAAACGATCCAAGGAGATGCCCCTGGCATTGATCACTCTGTCCAACCCATCACACAGGGGATTGCAAAAACACATCTGCACACAAACCCTGACACAACCAGGGACCCTAAAACGTGTATAAAAGCGGGCCCTAATTACCTAAAATTGCTTCCAAACATCTCATTTCCCTAGAGCCAAAAAAGAATGCATTTAAATACACGTACCTAATTATCAGTCCTAAGACAAAATAAGCAAGACCTTATCGAACACATTCAGTGAATAGACCAGCCAGGCAGAAAATGACGAAGACATAATAGAAAGCAAAGGAACATGACAGAAACAAAGAGAGTGACAGAAAAGAGAACCTTCCTAGCACAGAATTTCCAGAAGGCGGGGATAAATATTGTTTATAGTGAAAGAGTCCCCGGCATCCTCACAGGGGGAGGAGGAGGGGGGCAGTTAATAATAATAATAATAATTACAATATTTATATAGCGCAAAATCTTGATAAAATCAAATCTAAGCGCTGAAGCAGATACACACGCAAGCACGCACGCACGCACGCACACACACACACGCACACACACACACACACACACACACACACACACACACACACACACATCCACACACACGCATGGCTATAAATGGGGAGAAAGAATAAAAGCAATAAAAGCAAGAATAAAAGCAATGGAAAATTATAGAGAGCATAGCATATACAATTAATATTATAACCATGTGATTCCCCTCCGAGCGGAGACAGGCTGCAGAGGGGGGGGGGGGGGGGTTGTGTGAGGTTAGGATTTTATGCGGAGGAGAAAAGGTGAGTTTTGAGAGCGGACTTGAAGGAGACAAAAGTAGGTTGCTGACGGACTGAAAGAGGAAGTTTGTTCCAGGAGAGTGGACCAGAAACAGAGAAGGCTCGTGGACCATAGGTATTGAGCTTAGTGCGTGGAAAGCGAAAAGTCAGAGGATCGGAGTCAGAGCGGAGGGTACATGAGGGAAGATAGATCTCAAGTAGGCTTGACAGGTAATCGGGGGCTGCGTTATTGAGGCTTTTGTAGCACATGGTGTCTAGTTTGTACTGTATGCGCTTTGATACAGGGAGCCAGTGAAGTTGTGCCAGGAGAGGAGATATGTGGTCAGCTTTTTTCTTTTTGAGTACAAGGCGTACAGCATTGTTTTGAATGCGCTGTAGGATGTGAATGGTGGAGGCAGGAAGACCAGACAGGAGTGAATTGCAATAGTCAATGCGAGACATTATGAAGGAGAGAACGAGTTTTGCAGTTGTTTCGACAGAGAGATACTTCCTGATCAGCCTTATACGATGGAGATGATAGTAGCAAGATCTGGCAGTTTGAGAAACAAAGTTGTTCATGGAGAGGGTAGAGTCAATGCAGACACCAAGGTTTTTAGCTGAATCAAATTGGGACTGATGTGTTACATAATGGGAGAGAAAGAGGAGGCAGCTGAGAAAGTTTCTGACGGGTGCCAATGAGGATAGCTTCTGTCTTGTCGTCATTAAGCTGAAGTTTGTTGAACGTCATCCAGTTCTTAATGTCTGAGTAACACTCAGTGGTGCGAGTCAACAGGCGCTGTATATTATCAGGTGAGTCACTGTCTTGAAGTTGGGTGTCATCAGCATAGAAGTGGTGTTTTATAGAGTGGGAGTTGATGATGGTGGACAGGGGGGAGGTGTAAAGAGTGAAAAGAACAGGGCCAAGGACAGATCCTTGTGGAACACCACAGGTCAGGTATGCAGGTTGAGAGTAAGTGCCATTGATGAGAAAAGTTTGTTTTCTGTTTGATAAATACGAAGTGAAAAAGGAGAGAGCAATGTCAGAGATGCCAAAAGTATGATGAAGTCTAGAAAGGAGAATATCATGGTCAATGGTATCGAAGGCTGCAGACAGATCAAGGAGTGTGAGGAGAGAGACTTTGCCAGTATCAGTTGCAAGGAGGAGATTGTTGAGAATGTGTAGTAGGGCAGTTTCAGTGCTATGGCACTGGCTGTAGACTGACTGGAAAGGATTGAGGAGATTGTTGACAGACAGGTGAGAGTTCAGCTGGTTGAGGACGACTTTTTCAAGGAGTTTTGACAAGAAAGAGAGATTAGAGATAGGCCGGTAATTTTTCAGTTCATTTGGGTCTAAATTGTGTTTCTTGAGGAGAGGGTGAACAATAGCAGACTTGAAAGAATCTGGGACAGTTCCAGTTTGAAGAGAAGTGTTGATGATGTCAGTGATGAATGGGAGGAGAGTAGGGAGACAGTCGGCGTAGAGAGAACCTGGAAGAGGATCCAGTTCGCAGGTTTTGAACGACATGGATCTGATTGTGTTGAGAATTTCTTCTTGTGAGACTGGGGTAAAAGTAGTAAGAGGTGTGCCAGAGAAGGAAGGGTCAGGTGGGCATGGTTGATAGGGTGTCCTGTCAAGCCTGTCACGAAGAGTTTGTATTTTGGTGGTGAAATAGTTGGAGAATACAGATGGGAGTTCTTCATTTGTATGTTTTGTTGGGAGAGGTAAATCTTTTCGTGTGCCAAGGAGATGATTCATGGTTGTAAAGAGTTCTTTTGAAGAAGAGGCATTCAGGATTTTGGTTTGGAAATAGCTTGTTTTTGCTGATGCAATGAGGGTGGATACTTTTGTTTTAGAGGCTTGGAAAAGTTGCCTGTGTACAGTGAGTTTGGATTTGCGCCAGCGGCGCTCTGCTCTGCGGCGGGCACGTTTTGCACAGGCGATCTCATGAGTGAGCCAGGGGTAGGGGGGCGGTCAGGTAAAAGACGGGTTGTGGCTGGAGCATGAGTGTCCAGAAGATGGTGGAGAGTAGTATAGAATTCATCGGCAAGGTTATGTGACTTTTCAGAAAGGAGACGGGAGGCATCAGATGAAAATGTGGAGAGGTCGATAGATTTGAGATTGCATCGAGTCACTGTGCGCATGGTACGGGAAGGAGGAGAAATGTCGAGAGAACAGAGAATTGCAGAGTGGTCAGATGGAAGGGCTGAAGTTAGACGGGTAGAAAGAACTAAGCAGTTGTCAGTAGCGGAATTGTGGTGATCACGAGAAATGATCCAGTCAAGAATGTGACCTTTTTGATGGGTTGGTTCAGAAATGTGTTGAGTCATATTGTGATTGGACAGAGAGTTGATGATATGTCTTGTGTCATAACGGTGAGTGTTGTCATAGTGGACATTGATGTCACCTAGAATGATGAGATTTCCAGGTAAGAGGCAGTAGTGGTCAAGCAATTGGTCAAAGTCAGAGAGAAACGTGGATGTGGTGAGTTTGTTGGCAGAGCTAGGTGGGGGTCGATAGACACAGGTGATGGGGTGAGGGTGTGGATTGGAAGGATACTTCAACGTGCTCGAAAGAAGGATGGGAGAAAGGCAGAGACTGCGAGAAAGATAGGTGGGAATGGAGTGAGTCGTTGTAGAGGATGGCGATACCGCCACCTCGGGATGAGCGATGGAAAGAAGCAAGCCTGTAACCACTCGGAGTGAGGCTAGCATGTATAGGTTCGTGATCAAGGGGTTAAGCCATGTCTCTGTGATAAAAGCAATGTCAACATGCTCATCTGCGATAACGTATAGACTGTCTCATGAGTTATCATGAAAGCATTCAGTCGCCACTCGTTACTGGGAAAATAAGTGCTGATATACTCTTTCATCAATTATCGTGACAAAATGTTTAGTGCAACGGACCATTGACATCATCATCATCAAATGCCCCGCCGCATAGCGTTGGCGATCATGGCCCTCCATATGAATCTATCCCTTACTGCCGCAAGCACATCTTCCACCTTCTCCGTCCTCAGCCATCCTGCAAGTCTGTCCAATATTTTCTCCCTGGGTCTACATGGTGCTCTCTTTCCCTCCACGTTTCCTGTTGTGACCACGTGCTCTAATTCCCCTTTCCTCATAAATGGCCTATAAATATTGCCTGTCTTTTCCTAAATTTCCTAATAAATGATCTTCTTGTGTCGGCATCCATCAGGACTGTCTCATTTGTTTTCTTTGCTGTCCATGGAACTCTCAACATTCTTCTTAGAAACCACATCTCGGCCGCCACAATCTTGTTGTGGCTTTGCTTGTTGACTGTCCACGCCTCACAACCGTATAACATTATCGGTTCTATATAAATTGAATAACTCTTCCTGATGTAAATTGATAGGCATTTGTTGATAAGAATGCCTTTCATCTTCTTGAATGCTGTTTTGGCTTGGCCGATTCTGCTGGCTATTTCTGATGACCACTGTGAGTCCATGTAATTCTAGTGAGATTTTTGGTCCTAGTTAGCCTCTGCCCAGAGTTTGGAACCTCTGTTATCATGCAGTTGAGCCCTCACCTCACCCCACCCCACCCCCGTAAGGATGCCAGGGGTTCTATTGGTAGAAATAGTATCCTCACCTTCTGGAAATTCTGTGCTAGAAATTTTCTCTTTTCTGTCACTCTCGTTGTTTCTGCCTTGTTCCTTTGCTGTCTGTCCTTTCTTTTTATTTCTGCCTTGCTGGTCCATTCACCTGTATTTGTTCGATAAAGTCTTACATAGTTTCTCTTAGGATTGATAACTAGGCACATGTATAAGGCACAAGAATGGAACAACTTGATAAATGTAATTGTTTGGCTGTGTGGATTCTGGTTTCAATCCCTCTGTTGAATCTTTTTTCGTAAAAATACTGCTATTTGAATTCATGCATTTGTGCTCTTATCATCTTTGATATGTGTACATGACCACCCGCCTTTTTTATTTCTCATTGAGAAACAATTAAGTTGACTTAATTTGACTTGACTTGGCTTGGCTTCGCTTGATTGGATATGACTTTTGATGAGTGTGCAGATGCACAGATTGCGTTTATGGAGCATCTTCATAGTCGAGGCATCCCTGTCCAAGAGCCTGTACCTTCCATACAAGGAGAGAAAGTCATCTTTTATCCTTTTCCTTCAAACTGTGAAGGTCAGTGCAAGATAACATAGTTCATTTTTACATCAAGAAACGATTGAGGTAAGGAAATATTGTCTTTACCCTATTTCTTCACACAGTGGAAAAGACAAGCAACATTTATAGGACATTTTATAAGGCCAGAGAAATAAGAGTACCTACTCACAACAGGAGAGCTGGAAGGAAAAAGAACACCAGGTAAACTCGGGGAGAAAATATTGAACGGACTTGCGGAGTGGATGAAGACAGAGAGGGTGGAAGATGTACTTGCAACGACAAACGGTAGATTCGTGTGGAGGTACATAACCATCAACGCCATGCGTCAGGGTACATGATGGTGCATGCAGTTAAATGCACATCTTTTCTTGTGTTTTTAGCAGGTTCTCTTCTTTTCCTTTTTCTTCTGTTTTCTTTTTTTTTTCTTTTCTTTTCTTTTCTTATCTTTTCTTTTTTTCTTTCGTTTTCTTTTCTTTTTTCTTTATTTTTAATTTCCTTCTTTTCTTTTCTTTTCTTATTTTTCCTCAGTTTTCTTTTCTCTCCTTTTCTTTCTATTTTTTCTTCTTTTCTCTTTTTTCCTATTCTCCTTTTTCATGTCTTTTTTTCCTTTTCTGTTTTCTTTTCCTTTTTTGTTTTCTTTTTGTTTATTTTCATTTCTTTTCATTTCCTTTTTTTTTTTCCTTTCCTTTTGTTTTCTTAGCTTTTCTGTTCTTTTGTGTACGCTCGTGTACACAGATTCCAATAACATCAGATTCATTTTGGACCATACAGTGACCATCCATTATCCTTGATAATGATTTTTTTTATGTTGAATGAAAGTACGTTTAGTGCAAAATTATACGAAAATGGAATGAGCTCGCCTAGTTAACTGATGAAAACAAAACAGGAGCAACATTTTCGGCCAACTGGCCTGTCAATCGACATCAGAGTCATCTTCTCCAGATGAACGGTTAAATAAATACTTTAGAAGTTAACTGATCTGTTATTTTTGTCGTGAATCTCGTAAATTTGTTTGTTTGTTTTTTCTTGTATTTGCTTGACAAAGGTCAACTGGTCCAAATAAATTTGCCCGCGCACACACTCACACACAATAATAATTACAGTATTTGTATAGCGCAAAATCTTGATAGAAATCAAATCTAAGCGCTGTACAAACAAACACACACACACACACACAACACACACACACACACACACACACACACACACACACACACACACACACACACACACACACACACACACAACATCTACACACACACACACATCTGCACACACACACACACATCTGCACACACACACACACATCTGCACACACACACACATCTGCACACACACACACATCTGCAAACACACACATCTGCACACACACACACACACACACACACACACACACACACACACACACACACACACACACACACACATCTGCACACACACACTACACACACACACACACACACACACACACACACACCTCCTCGGCAATTTTTTCCACGAAACCTTCAGGTACTACAAGGACGATAACTCCCTTCTCTAGTTCGAATCATGGCGTTGGTGCTCGGTTCTTTCCCTTTGTCTTTATCGTTGCGTTCTTGGTTGTTCACCATGGCGACCGTAGCGACTTTTTCCGACATTGTAGCGGTCAAGATATGACATCGTTTTTTTTTTTCTTAAGGTAAAGAGAAAAATAAACGGTTACAAATTATAAAAAAGGCAAAACAACGACAACAACAACAAACAAACAAAAAACAAACAACCAAAAACAAAAACAAAAACAAAACCAAAACAAAGAAAAAACAAAAACAAAAAACAAAACAAAGAAACAAACAAAAAACAACAACAACAACAAACAAAAAACAAACAAGAAATCCACAATCAACATTTATGTTTTATTATTATACAGTGGCCCAGTTGGTTCAGGTATATGTCTGTGGACCGAGAAACTTGATTCACGTATTTACCTCCCCTCCCCACCAATTATGAAAAAGTCAAACAAAACAAAAGAAAAGAAAAGAAAACAAACAACAACAAAAAACTCCACAATCAACATGTATGCCTTATCATTACACAGTGGCCCAGTTGGTTTCAAATATGTCTGTGGACTGAGAAACGTGATTCACATAGTTACCTCCCCCTCCCCCCACACCACTCCCCTAGACCCTATTCTGGGCATTAGAATTTTTTTGTTTTGGATGGTATGATAATTGAGTAAGCATTACTATCACTTAGATGACTTGGAAGTGGAGATGACCAAGCAGATAAAGACTTACCAATTCTGATCGCCTAGCAGAGAGGACTTTGGATATTCCAGACAGATGAAAATCAGTCATTTGGGAAAATTATGTTATGTCGAAAGGAAAATAGAAAGACACTGATTACTACCTTATTTTCCAACATTTCTACAGACATAACCCCACTGTCTATTAAAACCCTTTAACTCCTACACCCTGACCACAAGCATCCTGCATTGTCAACCATGCCAGCAAAGGAAAAACGACAGCCTTTGACTCCCTCCCCCTATTCTTCACCTTCCTGCAGGAAGCTGGTGGATAGGGTGAGGGAATCAAATGGTTAAGTTTTGCGGTTGGTAGATAGAACGCGGGAGTCAGAGGGTTAATGACCTTCGAAATATTGTCATTTGTACTTTGAGTGTGATTCGTGGTTTTGTATCTTTATGCAAATGTTTGATGTTACAAATTGTACAGTTTCAGATAAGAATGTTTCTTTTCAGCTTTGCTCCTCGCATTTTGCAGGAGGCGTCAGAACACACGCGGTCTTTCTGAGGACGTTCATCTCAGGAACTCTGCTATCTGAAGTCACACTGACACATGCTTTGTGTTACAAACTGGGAGAATTCGTGGCTTCCATGACCAAAGCTTTAGAGGTATTCTGATATCTGTTAGTTAGTTAGTTAGTTAGTTAGTTAGTTAGTTAGTTAATTAGTTAATTAGTCAGTCAGTCAAATGGAAGAATTCGTGGCATTTATGACCAAAGCTTTAGAGGTATTCTGATATCTGTTAGTTAGTTAGTTAGTTAGTTAGTTAGTTAATTAGTTAATTAGTCAGTCAGTCAAATGGAAGAATTCGTGGCATTTATGACCAAAGCTTTAGAGGTATTCTGATATCTGTGAGTTAGCTAGTTAGTTAGTTAGTTAGTTAGTTAGTTAGTTAGTTAGTTAATTAGTTAATTAGTCAGTCAGTCAAATGGAAGAATTCGTGGCATTTATGACCAAAGCTTTAAAGGTATTCTGATATCTGTTAGTTAGTTAGTTAGTTAGTTAGTTAGTTAGTTAATTAGTTAATTAGTCAGTCAGTCAAATGGAAGAATTCGTGGCATTTATGACCAAAGCTTTAGAGGTATTCTGATATCTGTCTGTGAGTTAGTTAGTTAGTTAGTTAGTTAGTTAGTTAATTAGTCAGTCAGTCAGTCAGTCAAATGGAAGAATTCGTGGTATTTATGACCAAAGCTTTAGAGGTATTCTGATATCTGTTAGTTAGTTAGTTAATTAGTCAGTCAGTCAAATGGAAGAATTCGTGGCATTTATGACCAAAGCTTTAGAGGTATTGTGATAGCTGTCTTTGAGTTATTTAGTTAGTCAGTTAGTTAGTTAATTAGTCAGTCAGTCAGTCAGTCAAATGGAAGAATTCGTGGCATCTATGACCAAAGCTTTAGAGGTATTCTGATATCTGTCTGTGAGTTAGTTAGTTTGTTAGTTAGTTAGTTAGTTAGTTAGTTAGTTAGTTGGTTGGTTAGTTAGTTAGTTAGTTAGTTAGTTAGTTAGTTGGTTAGTTAGTTAGTTAGTTACTTAGTTAGTTAGTTAGTTACTTAGTTAGTTAGTTACTTAGTTAGTTAGTTAGTTAGTTGGTTAGTTAGTTAGTTAGTTACTTAGTTAGTTACTTAGTTAGTTAGTTAGTTAGTTAGATAGTTACTTAGTTGGTTAGTTGGTTAGTTACTTAGTTAGTTGGTTAGTTAGTTAGTTAGTTAGTTAGTTAGTTAGTTAGTTAGTTAGTTAGTTAGTCCGTCCATCAAACTGGGAGAATTTGTGGCCTCTATGACCAAAGCTTTAGAGGTACTGTGATATCTAACTGTGAGCGAGTGAATGAGTGAGTGAGTGAGTGAGAGAATGAGTTAGTGAGTGAGTGAGTTAGTGAGTTAGTGAGTGAGTAAGTCAGTCAGTCAGTCAGTCAGTCAAACTGGGAAAATTTGTGGCCTCTATGACCAAAGCTTTAGAGGTATTCTGATATCTGTCAGTGAGTGAGTGAGTGAGCTAGTTAGTTAGCTAGTTAGTCAGTCAAACTAGAAGAACTCCTGGCCTCTATGATCAAAGCTTTAAAGGCATTGTGATACCTGTCTGTGACTTAGTTAGTTAGTCAGTTAGTTAATTAGTTAGTTAGCTAGTTAGTTAGTTAATTAGTCAATTAGTTAATTCGTTAGTCAACCAAACTTGGAGAATTCGTGGCCTCTATGACCAAAGATTTAGATGTGTTGCGATATCTGTCTGTTAATTAGTTAGTTAGTTAGTTAGTTAGTTAGTTAGTTAGTCAAACTGGGAGAATTCATGGCCTCTATGACCAAAACTTTAGAGGTATTCTAATATGTCTTAGTTACTTAGTTAGTCAGTCAGTTAATCAGTCAGTCAGTCAGTCAGTCCGTTCGTTCGTTTGGTCGTTAGTTATTCAGTTAAATAGTTAGTTAGTTAGTTAGTTAGTTAGTTAGTGGGTTAGTGAGTTAGTCAGCCAGTCAGTCAGTCAGTAGTCAGCAGTCAGTCAGTTCGTTAGTTAGCTATTAGTTAGTTAGCTGGTTATTTAGTTTTTTTAATAAGTTACTTACTTATTTAGTAAAGGATTGTCCGACTCAGTTGACAAGACCAAAAACTCCACATCTGACAATTTCAAGTTAAATCTTATTCATCAACATGAAAGTTAACCTCTGTACTCATACTACCCATCTTGTAGTTTGAATCAACGTGAAGGTATGAGTTAAGTATCGTAGATCCCCCTCCCCGCTTCTACTGGTACACTTTGCCAGCACATAGGGGATCTGGTACAGGTTCATGAAGTCTGCCGGATCATCATTTCAAATTTGGGGGTAACGCTCATGGAAGTATCCGGTAGTGGGAAGGTTTAGGCTGAAATTGAGGAAAAGGAAACAACCAAAAGCAACATCAAACTAAACCTTGGACTCTTGAAGACAGATGAAATGATACGTCAAAAATTTAATGTACATGTTCAAAACAAATTCAGTGCTCTGGAAGACGTTGGTGACAGTGAGGAACAATGGACAAAGTTGAGAAGTTCTATAAATGAAGCTTGTGAGGAAATCCCTAAGGCAAATAGAAAAGCAAAAAAGAGCTGGATGACTAATGAAATTTTGGGCCTGATGGAGAAAAGGAGGAAGGCAAAGAGAAACGAGGAGATATACAGGAAGATAAACAAAGAAATCAGGTATAGGTGCAATGAAGCTAAGGAAGCTTGGCTGAACACAAAATGCAAAGAGATAGAAGAACGACACAAAATGGATCCTCAGGGTATGTACAGACGAATTGAAGAAATTGTTCACAGGAAAAATAAATGCACATCAACTGGTTGCTTAAAATCAAAAGATGGCACGCTTATCATGGAAAAAGACAAGGTATTAGACAGATGGGGAGAGTACATTAAAGACCTGTTTGAGGATGACAGAAACGAAGAACACATTATAAAAAAGAACTTTGAAGGACCACCCATATTGAAAGATGAAGTCAGAGCAGCACTGAAAAAGATGAAACCAGGAAAAGCCCCAGGACCAGACAACATTACTACAGAGATGATTGAAGCCCTGGAGGAATTTGGCATAGAAAAAATAACAGTCCTCCTAAATGAAATTTATGACACTGGAAAAATCCCCAAAGATATGTCAAAATCAATTTTCATTGCACTTCCAAAGAAGACAGGGGCTATAGAATGCGAACTCCATCGCACAATCAGTTTGATGAGTCATGTAACAAAAATCCTGTTAAGAATAATCATGATGAGGACAAGGAATAGAATCAAAAGAGAAATAGCAGAAGAACAGTGTGGATTTGTGGAGGGGAAAGGAACTATAGTAGGCCTCCTTCGGTCATGACTGACCATGGACAAAGTACATCCGTTCTAATGTCTAGATGGGCTGTCTGCTTGGTCCAAGCAGCGTCGCCTGTGACTGTACAGACCAATGCGAGAGAGGCAGTCTCTGTCGCAGCGGTCGCATGTGTATGCTAGTGTTGTGGCTGCCTTCCCGATCCTCTTGTCGACCTCTGTGTCAAGGGAGAGGTTATCGGTGATGGTGGACCCAAGATATGTGAATTGATGGATGGCTTCAAGCTCGTAGTCATCAATGGTGATGGCTGGTGGAGATGGCGTGTCTTGTCCCAGGACGTTTGTCTTTTTAAACTGATGGTCAGACCAAAATCTCTGCAGGCCTGGGAGAAGCGGTCCATTAGTGACTGCAAGTCCCGCTGAGTATGGGTCACAACTGCGGCATCGTCGGCAAATAGCATGTCTCTGATGAGGGCTTCACGGACCTTTGTCCTTGCTCTGAGGCGGGCGAGGTTGAAGAGCCTGCCATCTGATCTGGTCCGCAGGTGGATCCCTTCTTGCGCTGTACTGAACGCATGCCTCAGGAGGAGAGCGAAGAAGATTCCAAAGAGGGTTGGGGCCAGGACGCAGCCTTGTTTCACACCGCTGCGTACGTCGAAGGGCTTGGAGAGGTTTCCGTTGAACTGCACCATCCCTTTCATGTTTGAGTGGAAGGACTCAATTAAGCTGTGCAGTTTGGGGGGGCAGCCGATTTTTCGGAGAGCCTTGAAAAGGCCATCTCTGCTGACTAGGTCAGAGGCCTTGTGAGGTCAATGAATGCCACATACAGGGGCATCCGCTGCTCTCTGCACTTCTCCTGGATTTGGCGAAGGGAGAAGACCATGTCTACCGTGGATCTCTCTGCTCGAAAACCACACTGTGATTCCGGGTAGACGCGTTCAGCCAGTTTCTGCAGGCGGATTAGGTGGACCCGAGCATAGACTTTGCCAACAATGCTGAGGAGCGAGATACCTCTGTAGTTGTTGCAGTCGCTCCTTTCGCCTTTGTTTTTGTACAGGGTGACGATCTTGACGTCCCTCATGTCCTGTGGTACAGCTCCCTCATTCCAACACTGACAGAGAACTGCGTGCAAAGGGTGCAGAAGAGAAGTCTTGCAGTGCTTGATGAGGTCTGGGGGAATTCCGTCGTTGCCAGGTGCCTTCCCTGATGCCAGGCTATCAATGGCCTTGCTGAGTTCGTCCGCAGTTGGCTCTGCGTCAAGTTCTTCCATTACCGGCATGCACTTGATGGCATCGAGGGCTAAGGGGGACACCATGTTCTGTGTGGAGTAGAGGTCGGAGTAGTGTTCCGCCCATCTTTCCATCTGTTGGCTAGGATTGCTGATTACTTCCCCAGTGGAGGATGTGAGGGGGGCGACCTTGCTCTGTGTTGGTCCCAGTGCCTTCTTGATGCCATCATACATTCCTCGGATGTTGCCTCTTTCAGCAGCACTCTGTATCTCTTCGCTGAGCTCTGTCCAGTACTCGTTTGCGCAGCGCCTGGCGTTAAGCTGAACCTTACTTCTGGCAGCCCTGAGGATTTGCAGGTTCTTCTCACTGGGTGACCGCTTATACTTGGTGAGTGCGGCACGCTTGGCCTCAACAGTGGGATCATCTCTGATGATTTGGCCTCAAACCAGTCGTGGGACTTCACAGTTTTCTTCCAAAGGTGGCCATAGCAATGCGGTGCATGGTGTCTCGTAGCGTTTCCCATCTCTCAGTGGCAGAGTCTCTGGGCTGCAATGCATCGTATTCTCTCTGAAAGGCCTCTGCGAACTGTTCTACAAGATCTGGCTGAGACATCTTGCTGACGTCAATGCGAGGGTTCCCTTGTTTCTTTGAGCGGTGGAACTTCTTTGGTTGTAGCCTGATCTTGCAACATACCAGAGAGTGGTCTGTGTCGCAGTTTGCGCTGTGATAAGAGCGAGTGTGGAGAACGTTTTTGATAGCGGCACGTCTTACTAGGATCAAATCCAGTTGGTGCCAATGTTTTGAGCGGGGATGCCTCCAGGAGACTTTGTGCTGAGGCTTCGTCTTGAAGAAGGAGTTGGCGATGCACAGTTCATGGCAGGCGCAAAACTCAAGCAGTCGCTGTCCATTCTCATTCATTTTCCCCACTCCAAAGGAACCGAGGCAGAAGGGCCATGAGTCATTGTCTGCACCCACTCTGGCGTTGAAGTCGCCCAGAAGAACAAGTTGGTCTGTCCTGGGGATGTTTCTTATGGTTGATGCAAGATTTTCGTAGAACTCATCCTTGGTGTCTGGAGAGGCGGACAGAGTTGGGGCATAAACGCTGATGAGAGTGACATAGCCTTCGGTGGTGTTGAGGCAGAGAGTCAAGAGTCGTTCTGAACCGCCGCTGCCTGGTTCAATCATGTTCAGCAGGCTGCTCCTTACTGCAAAGCCTACTCCGTGCTTTCTTGGGGCGTCAGAACTCTTTCCTTGCCAGAAGAAGGTGTAGTCCCTTTCCTTTAGTGTTCCTGAGTCAGTCAGCCGTGTTTCCTGCAGAGTGGCAATGTCCATATTGAGCCTCTTTAGTTCGCTGTTTATGACGGCGGTTTTTCTGGCGTCGCTGATGTCTTGCAGATCTTGGGAGAGCCCAGGCATCATTGTTCGGACATTCCAACAGCCCAGTTTCACTGCTGATCCTTTTCCTGATCCGTTTCTTGAATTTGAATTTTTCTTTTTGTTTGGTGCGGTAATTAACGACCTGCTTGTCAGATTTTCTCCTAATCTTCATGCACCCAATGAAGAAGGCAGGTCGTGGCGGGACAGCACCTAACTGGCTGGGGGCTGCCCAGCTTAGGTGGGCGGTAGCTGTCCAGTAAGACACGAAGGTCTCTCCCACCGTTAAAAGCAACCCCTGGCGTCAGCTCTACGCCAGTTGAGCAATGACTTATCACCGGTATCTGTTGCTTCCCGTGTTGTGCCGACACTAGTGTTAGTAGCGAGGCTGGAGTGTCCTCTCCAGGTCGTAGGTGCAGAGTGTTTGTGGATGAATGGACAGCAAAGAAAACAAACGAGACAGTCTTGATGAAGGCAGACACAAGTCGATCACTGATAAGGAAGATTAGGAAAAGACAAGCAACATTTATAGGCCATTTTATGAGGAAGGGGGATTTGGAGCACCTGGTCACAACGGGAAAGCTGGAGGGAAAGAGAGCACTGGGTAGACCCAGGGAGAAAATGCTGGAGGGACTTGCAGAGTGGCTGGGGATGAAGAGGGTGGGGGAGATGCTGGGGGCAACGAGAGATAGAGATGTTTGGAAGTCCATGGTCGCCAACGCCATGCGGCAGGGCACCTGATGACGATGATGATGATGATGCTCATGGAAGTGTTTGACACGATCAGTTCATTTGCTTTTTTCAAAAGAAATTTTAGATGTTGTTTATGAATGAAAGCCACTCGTTAAAACTTCTGTATGATTTATAGGGCCCTCCAACACCTATACCCGCTCAAGTGTATGGACTATGCTCAGATCAAGAAAATATTGCATGAAAAAAATGTCTTAGATATTGCTTTGTACTCGTTCATTCACTCGCTTACTTATGCACACATTCATTCACTCACTCACTAACTCTCTTTGCCACACTCGCACATACACACTCATTCACACAAATGTACACACACGCACATACACACACACACACACACTCACACACACACACACACACACACACACACACACACACACACACACACACACACACACACACACACACACACACACACACACGAGAGATCACAAAAATGGCCATCTACAGGTGTAACAACATAAATAGGTTTTTAGTATGAGTACATAACAGAATGTTTAGATATGAGTTGACCATCATACTGTTTATTATCTGTTTAAACTTTAGGATTTTCATCACCCGTTCTTCGACGACTTCGACCATTTGTGGTCTCTCACCAACGCTCCCCTGGTGACAGAGTACATGCAGTATCTCACCGATGCCGGAGACCAGCGCATGGCGTATGACATCTTAGCGCAGTTTTCTAGAACCGTGCTGCCTAGACTGAGCGAAATCAGAAAAGGTCAGTTGGTCTTCAAGTATGTGAACTTTGCTTGTGTTTGACAAGATTAGGTTGCCATTCATTTTGTTTGTGCCATTTGTGTTTTGTGTCTCTCTGCTTCGAAATTACTTATAATGGTATTCAGTTTTGTTTATTTGATTAATTCCTACTTCAAAGGTATATTGCGCTAACTCAGGAGAGCGTGTTATCCATAGTGCTGCAGCATCCTTTTTTTTCTCATTTTGTATGTATATGCAAGTAATTTTTATGTACCTATCCAAGCTGATTTTTCTACATGATTTTGCCATGTACAACTCTTTTCTGCTATTGAGTGTTTGCCATGCGCTAAGCACTTGGTTCATTCTGCACACTGGTTTATCATCTCGTCAGAGAGACAAGCACCTTGACACTATTGAGCATCTAACGAAGGAGGGAGAGAAATCCATTTTAAACCAAGGATCAAAGCTGGAACATTCTCAACTTCTCAGTGGGCTGGCTGGCTCTTCGTAATAGAACTGTGGACTGAAGGTCTGATAGTCTGAGTTCAGTCCCAGCACGCAGTCTAAAAAACTGGCCTGTTAAGCTGCTGCCCACCTTGATGTACCAATCGTTGTGGTGGTGTCCGCTTTGTGTTTTATATGTTCTGACTTCACCCCTTCCGCTTTGAGACCTTGCTAGTGCGTAGAGTTTTGTGCAGGTGTGAGCAGTTTGCCTGGTAATAGATGGCAAATTGGGTGGAGCACATATGGAAATTGAACGAGTGTGACGAATCCCTACTGAATAAATTCAGAATTCAAAATCACTTTCCAGGTGCGTGTTTTAGTCATTAGGGTGCATTCCAGACCCCTACATGATACACGATGGATGATTTGAGCCATGTGCTGCTGTAAAATACATAATCCTTTCTGATCCTTTAAGATCCTTAAATACATAATTTAATGTCATGTAGCGGAAAAAAAAGTGGAAATGAGAGACGTTTGAAATGGCATTCCCTCCAGACGATGCCTTTGAGAAGACAGCCTCTACAGATTTCACCACACCATTACGTCACCTGTTTTGGAATATTAGTTCCATTCAGTAATAAGTTAACTTTAAAGCTGACTCACCCAGCGTAGCAAAGCCAAAACAAAGACCTATCTAGTGATGAGAAACATTCCGGGCTCTGCCAAGGTTACGCTGCTTGTTTATTTGGTCAAAGTAGTTCAGGCAGTCTCATCAAAGAAATAACCAATTTTTTTACTGTTTAAATAGAGTAACAGCTTGATCTTAAGCAGATTAATGATTTTTTTTATATTACAAATTGCTCATTTACACAAAAGTGTCATGTTTAATGAGTACGTTTCTGCCGAAAACTGAAAATCACCCAATATGACCTTCACTACCTGTTTTCACCTCAAGCACCGTTCCACCATAGGAAGTTAGCATTGGCTTCGTGCTGGTAGGACACAGAGAGAATTTTACATTGAACATAGTGGTTTTAATAAAATAGAAATATCTGCTCTGAATATTTTCTCCACTGTTCCGTCTATATCATGGCGATTTTAGCACTTAGAATAATCTCTCTCTCTCTCTCTCTCTCTCTCTCTCTCTCTCCTCTCTCTCTCTCTCTCTCTCTCTCTCTCTCTCTCTCTCTCTCTCTCTCTCTGCATTTCAGGTTACGTCCATGGCGATCCTAACCGACGAAATATCATCGTTGAACCAAACCCATTCCCTTCCACCGGAAGTGACGAAGGCGACTACGTCATCACAGGCATCATCGACTACATGGAAGCTTGCTACTCCCACCCGTTGTACGACCTTGCCCTCAACATAGGTTACGTCATGCTGCATGCATCAGTTACATTTGACCCTCTTGAGGTCGGAGGTCACATCATAGCTGGCTATACCTCTGTGCTGGATTTGCCGGAACTGGAAAGGTCGTTGCTGAGAATGTGTGTGGCGGGCCGCTTGGTCCAGTCCATGGTGCTGGGGGCCAAGAATTACAGCGCGTATCCCAAAAACGAATACGTGCTGACAACTGCCAAACGAGGCTGGCACGTACTGCGCGTTTTTTGGGACACTCCCTCTGATAAGCTGTACCAACTGTGGGATGAAATTCAGCGGTCTTACGCTGTTGGCACTAAGTGATGGCTGAAACAGCTGGTAAAACAAAATATGACTGCTGGATCTTGAGGGTAAAAACAAAATATTAAAAAAATACCTTGTTTGTAAAAGATCCTTTGGAGTATAAAACACAACGTTTCGAGCCCAGGCCTTTGACGAAAAGATCCTTTGGAGTATAAAACACAACGTTTCGAGCCCAGGCCCTTTGACGAAAGGGCCTGGCTCGAAACGTTGTGTTTTATACTCCAAAAGATCTTTTACAAACAAGGTATTTTTTAATATTTGGCTGAAACAGCGTTTCGTATTTGTCGTGACAGCAGTTCTTTTTTGTGTTCTGTTACGTGTATTGTTGTCTTGTCTTGTCTTGTCTTAACTTGTCTTGTCTTGTCTTGTCTTGTTGTATTAAATACGCGTTCTTATTATTTTTTCGTGTTTTTTAATTTTTTTATGTGGTTCCTGTTTGCTTGAACGCCGGCAGTCACACTTGTTTTGAATGTTGTATTTTTTGTTTCTTTTTGGTTACAATAGATTGACCACGTGAAATTCGGGCTGACCATGTGAAATTCGGGCTGCTATCTCCACATATTTGTTTCTTTTCGTTTCAATAGATTGACCACGTGAAATTCATGCTGTGATTTCCAGATATTTGTTTCTTTTTGGTTACAATAGATTGACAAGTGAAATTCGGGCTGTTATCTCCAGATATTTGTTTCTTTTTGGTTACAATAGACTGACCACGTGAAATTCGGGCTGCTATTTGAAGATATTTGTTTCTTTTTGGTTACAATAGACTGACCACGTGAAATTCGGGCTGCGATTTCCAGATATTTGTTTCTTTTCGTTATAATAGATTGACCACGTGAAATTCAGGCTGCGATTTCCAGATATTTGTTTCTTTTTTGTTACAACAGACTGACCACGTGAAATTCGGGCTGCTGTCTCCAGATATTTGTTTCTTTTTTGTTACAACAACTGACCACGTGAAATCGGGCTGCTGTCTCCAGATATTTGTTTCTTTTGTACAACAACTGACCATGTGAAATTCGGGCTGCTGTCTCCAGATATTTGTTTCTTTTTTGTTACAACAGACTGACCATGTGAAATTCGGCTGCTGTCTCCAGAGTTATTTGTTTCACTTTTGGCTGCTGCCAACCACTGCATGAAATTCGGGCTGCTATCTCCGGATATAATGTTCCACCACTCTGCAGCACCACTCATTTCTATGCATAGATGTCTCTCTCTCTCTGTCTTCTCTCTCTCTCTGTCTCTCTCTTTCTTTCTTCTCTCTCTCATTCTCTCTCTCTCTCTCTCTCTTTCTCTGTTGTGTGTGTGTGTGTGTGTGTGTGCACGCACGCGCGCGTGTGTGTGTGTGAGATTTTTTTTCGTTTGTTTGTTTATTTGTGTGTGTGTGTGTGTGTGTGTGTGTGTGTGTGTGGTGTGTGTGTGTGTGTGTGTGTGTGTGTGTGTGTGTGTGTGTATGTGTGTGTTGATCTATGAAAGTAGACTTTTCTAAAGAATCCGTCCAGGGACAGCTCCTTAGTTTTTATTGTATTTAGAAGTCAGTATGTTATTTTTTTCACAATTTATTTCATAACTTTTTTCATATCTGACTTCATCATAGCATTAGAGTAAATATCTCCCAATTTCCTTGTTTGTGTTTTAATGCTTCCATTACTTTTTTCTTTTTCTTCGTTTCTTTCTATTTAATATGCTAATACAACATATGTAGGGCAGCAAGGACTAGGTTTAGGACGAGTCCAGTGCGGCCTGATGCTTCTGATAAAATGTTAATAAGTTTGGTTGGTTCTTTTATGTGTGTGTCACTTCTCCCATCCCCACCCCGTGGGCCCCTTTCAGTATAACTGCTATCCGCACCTTCTGGAAATTCTGTGCTAGAAATTTCCTCTTTTCAGTCACTCTTTTTGTTTCTGCCTTGTTCCTTTCCTTTCTGTCATTTCTTCGTATCATTTTCTGCCTTGCTGGTCCATTCACGTGCACGTGTTCGATAGAGTCCTACGTTACTTTCTCTTGCGTGTGTTTTGAAATGGTTATTGCCCCAATATCGCTCTACGCAGTCGGCTTGGCTTTAAACAAAAATAAGAGTGAGAGTAACGTGCGTGTTGTGCATAGACCATTCCGTTATCGCTTGATATGAAAGATCAAACACACAACATTTCGCATCCAAGACAGGTATGGTATTTTAAACGACCAGGTCAGTGCAAGAAGACTGGTGTTCATTAACATCATTGATTCTGTTTTACATTTACATGAGGATCAAATTAATGAATGAATTTAAACCAAATCATGATCAGAGTCTGGGCTTGGTATTGAATGCAAGTCCAAAATGCAATTTTAGACAATAATGACATGTTTATTTTTCGTTAACTTGTTTAATTGAAATCTTGTTTGAATAAACTTAAAAGATCATACAATATTTGTTTTTATCATAATGAAATACATCTACAAAGATCATGCAGTCAGTGTAATCGTAATACATACATAAATTAATGTGTAAATTTGCATCATACACTAGACGCTTTTTGTTGTTGTTGGTGGGTTTTTTTCATGTACGAAAAGAAAAAGCTTGTGTCCCTACAATGTGAAACTTCTTATAGGAGTTAAATATTACATGAATAACAGTGTGCATGCATGAAATCGGATTTCATTTCCCAATAGTACATGAAAGACAGTGAGCAAAATATGAAATCATATTTCATTTGTTTAGAAAGAAATAACAAAAACTGTAATAGATAATCAGGGAGGAGGAAAAGGTTGTAACATCAAAGAAATACTTAGATTACACCTTTAGTGACTCAGGAGCACATCATATTAAAAACATTTATCAAGTGTTTGTGTGTATATGGAATCATAGCCTAACAGTGGTGTAGTTTCACAGCCAAGTGTATGTGCATTATGATTAATCTGGCACTGTATTCTTCAATTTATTTCGCCTACATAGCATTTGTTTAAAAACGATGATATTACGTTGACATACATTTACTTTACAATTGTAAAAATGATATTCAGCAAACAGTATTATGCAATCAACGAGGCTCTTAGTTGTTTTTTTATATACCAAGTTCAGTTCCACTTTTGATGAACTGTGAGTTTTGTTCACTTTCACATCAATTTTGTTAATAAGGTTTCCCAAGTTTTTGCAGAAGTGCTGAACGCTATTACATATACGCAAAAATATTTAATGCTTTCTTTAAGTATATCACAGAATGTACAGTTTTCATTGTCTGCAATCTTCACTTTTTTTAGAATTGTATTTGTCGCAATGATCTTACCAGCTATCGTGATTTGAAGCCATTTTAAATTATGTTTTAGTTTCGGACCTCCCGTAAAGAAACGTACATTCCAGATTGTAGCTCTGTTGAGTTTAGTATGTTATTTATCGCAGTCGCTGTTTTGACTGCCTTTATTAACAATTTCATTGTAAAGTTTAGTACCTTCGTGTGTTGAGAACAATGTGCGTAAATCTATATATAGACTTGTTTTAATGCATAACCATTGTTTGTATGTATTTCGTCATAGAGATTTACATTGTAAATATGCAAAGAAATCTAAATTCATGTTGTGAATGGGTACCCGACCATGCCCGTGACCCATCAGGTATATTGTGAATGGGTACCCGACCATGCCCGTGATACACCAGGTATGTTGTGAATGGGTACCTGACCATGCCCTGACACACCAGGTATGTTGTGAATGGGTACCTGACCATGCCCGTGACACACCAGGTATGTTGTGAATGAGTACCGACCATGCCTGTGACCCACCAGGTATGTTGTGAATGGGTACCTGATCATGCCCATGACACACCAGGTATGTTGTGAATGGGTACCCGACCATGCCCGTGACCCCAGGTATGTTGTAATGGTACCTGATATCCGTGACCCACCAGTATGTTGTGAATGGGTATCCTGACCTATGCCCGTGACCCACCAGGTATGTTGTGAATGGGTATCTGACCATGCCCGTGACCCACCAGGTATGTTGTGAATGGGTATCTGACCATGCCCGTGACCCATCAGGTATGTTGTGAATGGGTACCTGACTATTCTTGTGACCCACCAGGTATGTTGTGAATGGGTATCTGACCATGCCCGTGACCCACCAGGTATGTTGTGAATGGGTACCCGACCATGCCTGTGACCCACCAGGTATGTTGTGAATGGGTATCTGCACCTCTTTGTGATTCGTTGAGTATGCTGTAAATGGGTACATGACCCACTAGGTATGCTATGAATGGGTACATGATCCTACTTTTGACCCATTTGGTATACGTTAAATGGGTACCTTGATGGAGGCAGACACAAGAAGATCATTCATAAGGAAGATTAGGAAAAGACAGGCAACATTCATATGCCATTTTATGAGGAAAGGGGAATTACAGCACCTGGTCACAACAGGAAAGCTGGAGGGAAAGAGAGCACCGGGTAGACCAGGGAGAAAATATTGGACAAACTCGCAGGGTGGCTGAGGACAGAGAGGGTGGAAGATATGCTCGCGGCAACAAGGGATAGATACATGTGGAGGGCCATGATCGCCAATGCCATGCGGCAGGGCCCTTGATGATGATGATGATGATGATGATGATGATGATGATGATGACCCTATCCAGGGTTAAGGAACAGAAATCAGCTAGAGACAGAGGATGGACATCGCTTTCAATTTCTTGACGCTGGCGCCTAGAAAAGCTGAGGTCTCTACACCACCTGTCTTTAGCCCGGACTCTACCACCCCCCTCTCTCTCTCTCTTTCTCCTAAGCCCTTAAAGCTTATGGGGACAACTTTTGCCGTTTTGATGAGACACAAATCTGGTAGATATCCGTCAATACATAATAAGCAGCATCACGTCTAAAGATTTAAAACAAAATAGCTTGGAGCACACTACTCACAACAGGAAAGCTGGAAGGGAAAAAGAGCGCCAGGTCAGAATATATCCATTGGGTCACGAACAGGGTCAGGCAGGTGCTTCCCCGTGGGGATGCCAGGGGCTCTTTCAGTATAAATAGTATCCCCACCTTCCGGAAATTCTGTGCTAGAAATTTCCTCTTTTCTGTCACTCTGTTTCTTTCTGCCTTGTTCCTTTGCTTTCTGTCATTTCTACCTATCATTTTCTGCCTTGCTGGTCCATTCACCTGTATGTGTTCGATAAAGTCTTACGTACTTTTTCTTAGGATTGATGATTGGGTACATGTCTTAAGTGCATTTTTGGCTCTAGGGAGGTGAGATATGCGAAAGCAGTTTTAGGTAGTTTATGCCTGTTTTTATATATGTTTTGTTGTCTTTAGGTATGCTTATATTTGTATTCAGGTGTCTTTTTTAAATCCCCTGTGCGATTAATTGGACGGAATGGTAAATGCCTGGGGCATGCCCTTAGATTGTGTGCGCGAATGCATTGATGCGTGTGCTTAATTTCCTTTTTTTACTGTTGAAGTTTTGCATGTTTTGAAACGGTCATAGCCCTGATATGGTTCTATGCGGGCGGCTGGGTTTAATATCAACAATCACATGGCTATACACAATATATCCATTGGGTCACGAACAGGGTCAGGTGCCTATACACAATATATCCATTGGGTCACGAACAGCGTCAGGTGCCTATACACTATATCCATTGGGTCACGAACAGGGTCAGGTCAGGTGCCTATACACAATATATCCATTGGGTCACGAACAGCGTCAGGTACCTTACACAATATATCCATTGGGTCACGAACAGGGTCAGGTGCCTATACACAATCTATCCATTGGGTCACGAACAGCGTCAGGTACCTATATGCAATCTATCCATTGGGTCACGAACAGCGTCAGGTGCCTATATGCAATATGTCCATTGGGTCACGAACAGGTTCAGGTGCCTACACACAATATGTCAATTGGGTCACGAACAGGGTCAGGTGCCTATACACAATATGTCCACTGGGTCATGAACAGGGTCAGGTACCTATACACAATACAGTGGAAACCTGATATAACAGGGATGATGGGACCAAATCAAAATCCCTGTTATATCAGATCCCTGTTATATCAGATATCAAGGGAAATAAGGACTGATCAACTAACTCTTGGTGTAAGTGTGCAGTAAGCTTACAAACTGAATGATGGCGCAGTCAGTCACTGACTCAGTGGCCTCAGGCCTACACGCTTGCGCGCGCATCACGCTCGCATTGCGAAGCGTTCTTTCAGTGTACAGTACACAGTATACCAAGGCTAGCCTAGATCTAGATCTAGGCCTACTGCGTGGCGTGCTGAGTCTAGGCCTAGGCCTTTCTGCTGCAGAGCCCGTCTCGGCATCCCTGCTATAACCGATCGAGCCCTCTTGTCTCCCTGTTATTGCCGATAAGTTTTAATAGAGACAAAGAGGAAGAAAAAATGGGGATTGAAAAAAGCCCTGTTATATCCGGATTCCTGTTATAACCGGTCCTGTTATAAATGGTTTCCACTGTATATCCATTGGGTCACAAACAGTGTCAGGTGCCTATTCACAATATATCCATTGGGTCACGAACAGGGTCAGGTACCTACACACAATATGTCCATTGGGTCACAAACAGTGTCAGGTGCCTATTCACAATATATCCATTGGGTCACGAACAGGGTCAGGTGCCTATTCACAATATATCCATTGGGTCACGAACAGGGTCAGGTGCCTATTCACAATATATCCATTGGGTCACGAACAGGGACAGGTGCCTATTCACAATATATCCATTGGGTCACGAACACTGTCAGGTGCCTATTCACAATATGTCCATTGGGTCACGAACATGGTTAAGTGCCTATACACAATATATCCATTGGGTCACGAACATGGTCAGGTGCCTATACACTATATCCATTGGGTCACGAACAGGGTCAGGTGCCTACACAATAATTATGTCCACTGGGTCACGCACAGGGTCAGGTGCCTATACACAATATGTCCACTGGGTCACGAACAGCGTCAGGTGCCTATACACAATCTATCCATTGGGTCACCAACAGCGTCAGGTGCCTACACACAATATGTCCATTGGGTCACGAACATGGTTAAGTGCCTACACACAATATATCCAGGTACCCAATTTTAACATGCCCAGCACATGACTATCACTATTTTCGCCTCAACTTATTGAAGAATGTCAGGCCTCTTCTTGAGATCACATATTATTACTGACACTGAAAGTTCCCGTACGGTAACGAATTACGTGTAATTTTTTCCCCCGTTTTGTTTAATAAAGAAAAAAAGGAAGGTGTGTGTTGTGTGTGTGTGTGTGTGTGTGTGTGTGTGTGTGTGTGTGTGTGTGTGTGTGTGTGGTGTGTGTGTGTGTGTGTGTGTGTGTGTGTGTGTGTGTGTGTTGCAAGCATGCTTGTGCACATACGATTTCGGGTGTATTCGTGCACACGTGAATCATTTATGTATCGAAATCTTGTATTTTATTATAAGTAGATAGCGATTCTCTCACAGATTCCTGATGACCTTTTCTGTGTCGTATACACAATGGGAGATTAAATATCGGTATGCACGAGTGTGACGGCTATCACGTACGTCCACTTACAAGTACACGCATGCAGACACACACACACACGCACGGACGCACAAACACATACAGAGACACAGACACACATGATATAAAATGGACAATGATCAATTTATTTCTTGTCTCCTCTATAGCGGTACAGAAAAAAGCATATCTTTAATGCACAGACTACAGAGGCCATGGCCAGAAGAGAACTGAACACCAGGAGAAAACTGACAAGTACACAATGAGGTGCCAACGATGACATCCTCAACAATGCCTTTGGCAGGAAGGAAGGAAGAAAGGAGAGACAGAAAGAAAGGAAAGAACCTTTCACTTAATATCCAGGGCTTAGAATAGGAGGAGGAAAAAAACCCCACTGAAACTAGGGGGTCCGGGGGCTATGAACGCTTGCAAGCCGATCACGGATGCCTTGCTCCTTTCGGGTTTTTGTTTGTTTGTTTGTTGTTTTTTTGACAAACCGAAATCGCGGAATTCCGCCCAGACGCGGAACGTTTTAAGCCCTGAATATCTAATTACAATGATGATTTAAGACAAAACACTACTCGAACTCCATGGTCAAGTTCTTTTAAAACTTATGTAACACTGACTTTGAGTCGACACGTAATGTGGATGGCTGATAAGAGACCAGTATCATAGTTCACGGTCATCACTATTGCCTATAATTCTTAAATAAATGTAGAGATTCCTTTTCGTGTGTAATAATGGTTTCGTATCTTCACTGCTTTTTAACGTAACATATTCCTGGAACTCCATAACTGAAGTGCTTGAAGACCATGCCAGCACAATCTGCACTAAAGGAAGAGTCATCATGAGCCTCACTTGGCAGACGACATTGAATGCCAGGTTGGCAGTGAGCAAGAATTCGCTAAGCTTATCAAAAGACGAGACGAAACATCGACAAATTATGGCATGATTGATTCGGTTCAGTTTTTACGTTGACACCCACCTCAGGTGATATGGCTGACGGGGATAACCATCCCAGGGAATTGGGGGAAGGGGGACTTATCTAATCCTATACTGATACCACCAGAACAACAATGATGTTAAGATGAGACAGTGAGAAGGCTAGTTTTAATGTAGCGCACCCCGGGATTCGAACCCCTAACCGTTAGGATGAAATTATGGCATGTGGGGGACTTATCTAATCCTCTACTGAGACCACCAGAACAACAATGATGTTAAGATGGGACAGTGAGAAGGCTAGTTTTAATGTAGCACACCCAGGGATTCGAACCCACAACCGTTAGGATGAAATTATGGCATGTGAATCAGCGCCAAGAACAAGATGGCCAGCCACAACATCACCGTCATACCTATATAACTGTCCATATGGGAAGACTCAAGCTGGAACAGTTCAACAATTCATTTACCCTGGACCCATTTTAACAATGAGGGATCTAAACCAGAATTCCTCTCAAGGGGCAGCAATGACAACATCAGCACTGTCCAGGTTGAAACCTGTATCCAAACAACAACTCCATGAAGCACAATACCAGGGTCCTTATGTGTGTTAGTATATTCCCCTGCCCGGTTTGGAAAGACGAATCCAAGCTATGGAAATTGCACATCAAATGCACTGATCATATCACTTATAAGCTTAATGAACAAGAGCGCCAAACTGTCAAGCGGCAAACCGGACAATATGAGGATCTACTGACTTAACCCTTTGATTCCCACACCCTATCCAACAACTGCAGATTCTTAATCCTTTGACTCCTCCACCTTGTCCACCAGCTTCCTTCAGGAAGAGAGAGATATTTATCTATATATATATATATATAAACATCTATCTATCTATCCATCCACACACACACATATCTATATATTCATATATATATCCATATATATATATATATACATATATATATATATATACACACATATACGTATATATACATATACACACACACATGTACACATATATATGCATATATGTATATACATGATATATATATATATATATATACAGTATATATATATATATAATATATAAAATTATATATATATATATATATAATATATACATATACATATAGACAGATATACAATATAGGGCTGTTTTACATATCAGTGCTGAGGTGATGAAAAACACCACACACATTCTGAAACGTATATAAGGTCATGGAAAAAAATTGCGTCATCACCAGCATGCCGCTACAACTGTAATAAACTGAACATAAACCCGTTTCATAACATTTGAAAAATGTGTTCAGGACCGAGAAAAGAGCAAATGCCAAAAAGGCAGCTGAACACGTTCTCACAGAGACAAGGCTGAGGTAGGAACTGAGGTTCTGGACAAAGAGAATCGGATACAAAACTTTGTTTATTTAGTGAGACATTAATCTTGATAAGTTAATAATGGGAAATCCATCAAAGCATTAAAAAAAATTCTGGGATTTTCTGTCAGTTTCTTCCACTATCTGAGTCTTTTGTTTTGATTAAAAAATGGTTTGCAAGAAAGAGAAAATAATTTTAATCAGAAAGAAACGGATACAAAATAATGTCTATTTGGTGAGACATTAATCTTGATATGTTAATAATGGCAAATCCATAAATCATCAAAGCATTCAAACAATTCTGGGGACTTTCCGTCAATTTCCTGAGTCTTGCTTGATTGAAAAAAAAACAACTGCTTGCAAGAAAGAGAAAATAATTTTAATCAGAAAGAACCAATTTTCTTAATACTATTTGAAAAAAAAAAACTGGTTTGCAAGAAAAAGAAAATAAGGAAACCAAAGTACTAATATCGTCTTGATTAAAAAACTGGTTTGCAAGAAAAAGAAAATAAGGAAACCAAAGTACTAAATATCGTCTTGATTAAAAAACTGGTTTGCAAGAAAAAGAAAATAAGGAAACCAAAGTACTAAATATGTCTTGATTAAAAAACTGGTTTGCAAGAAAAAGAAAATAAGGAAACCAAAGTACTAAATATCGTCTTGATTAAAAAACTGGTTTGCAAGAAAAAGAAAATAAGGAAACCAAAGTACTAAATATCGTACTGAGTAATATAAACTCTGTTAGTTGCAAGAAAAAAAGAAAAATAATGCGAAACCAAAGTAACTAAATAATCTATCTTGATTAAAAAACTGTTTGCAAAAAAACAAATCAATATTCTTTGTCAGAAAGAAACCAAAGTACTAAATACTATCTTGATTAAAAAAGAAACCGGCACTCAAGAGGAAAATTATTTAGCATCAAATCAAAGTACTAAATACTATCTTGATTAAAAATTGGCCTGCAAGAAAAAAAATACCTTTGGTCAGAAAAAACCAAGGTACTAAATACTATCTTGATAAAAGCTGGCTTGCAAGTAGAGAAATAATTTTAAAGAGAAAGAAACCAAAGTACTAAATACTATCCTGACTAAAAAAACTGGCTTACAAGAAAGAGAAAATAACTTTACTCAGAAAGAAACCACCGCACTCAATACCATCTTGATTAAACATCGGCTTGCAAGACAGAGAAAATCATTGTAATCCGAAAGAAATCAAAGTACTAAATACTGTCTTGGTTAAAAAAATGGCTTGCAAGAAAAAGAAAGTAAATTTAATAAGAAAGAAGCCAAACCACTAAATACTATCTGTCCAGTGCATCTGTACTTTGACGAAAGGCTAAAAAGATGATTACATGTAAACAAAATAATAAGAGCAAAGCTTCCCTCCAACTCTGCATCTATCTACCCTTCATTGTAAACTACAGCGGAAGAAAATACTAAAAAAATAAACCTGAACAAGGAGTAAGACAATGTTACAATATCGTATTGGAAAAATTGAAGTTGCACTTATTAAAGAAGAAAAAGAAGAGGAACAACAATAACAACAACAACAACAGCTGAAGTTCTACTTATCAAAGAATACACTCTTTGAACAACACCAACAACAACACCAACACCACCACCAACAAGTCATCATCATGTGCCCTGCTGCGTGGCATTGGCTATCGTGGCCTTCCATATGCATCTAACTCCCTTGTCGCCGCAAGCACATCTTTCACCCTCTCTGTCCTCAGCCACCCTGACGTCCGTCCAATATTTTCTTTCTGGTCTACCTGGTGAACGTTCTCTTTCCCTCCAGCTTTCCTGTTGTGATCAGGTGTTCTAATTCCCCTTTCCTAAAAAAATGGCCTATAAATGTTGCTTGTCTTTTTCTAATCTTCCTTATCAATGATCTTCTCTTGCATCTGCCTCATCAAGACTGTCTCGTTTGTTTCTTTGCTGTCCACGGAATTCTCAACATTCTTTTTTAGAAACCACATTTCGACAACAGTAACAAAAGCATAAGACGCAGAGACGGGGAGAAAGAGATCAAAATCAGTCAAGGGAAGCGAGAAAAATGTAAACTCAAACTTGCTTTGTCTCAAGATAAAAAAATTTTTTAATGTTGTAAACAACTTCTTTCGAGTCCAACTGAATCTCACTTAACTATCAGCAGTGTAAGAGCGCTGAATTTTATCCCACAGTTCATACAGTGTCTCGGCAGGTGTGTCCCACAAACTGTGCAGTACATGCCAACCCCGTTTGGCTGTGGCCAACAGATACTCATTGCTAGGGTGCAGACTATAGGCGTGGGCACACACCACCAGACTCTGGACCAAGCGGGCTGCCACGCACACTCTCAGCAACGACCTTTCCACGTCTGGAAGCTCCAGCACTGAAGTGTAGCCGGCTATTATATGACCCCCGACCTCCAGAGGGTCAAAGGTGATGGCCACGTCGCGACGTAAGCGATGTTGATGGCTAGGTCGTACAACGGGTGCGTGTTGGCAGCGTCGGCGTAGTCCACGACGCCAGCAACTTTGTAGCTACTCCCGTCCTTTTTGACAATGATATTGTTTGCGTTGGGATCGCCAAAGATGATGCCTACAACGAAGAGAAAATTCCGTTAAAAGTTACCATGGGCATACAGAGAAATCCAAAACCAAAGCAAAACTAAAGCAAAGCAAAACAAAGCAAAGCAAAAAAAAAAAAAAAAAAAAAAAAAAAAAAATCTCCAATTATTATTCATAAAAAACCCAATTACAATTTGTTCTAAAAACACAACTTTAAGGCATATCACCATTTTTGCAGTCATACAGAACCAATAACACTAATTGGTTTACGTCCATAATCAGTCTAATGAAACTGGAAAAAAAGATCACTGTTGAGAACAATAATCTCAGATTGACTACATCCAATATACACTGACTAGATCAAATTTACACTGACCCAGATCTTATTTCACACTGACCAGATCTAATTTACACTGACCCAGATCTTATTTCACACTGACCAGATCTTATTTTACACTGACCAGGTCTTATTTTACACTGACCAGATCTTTTAGTATTTTACACTGACCAGATCTTATTTTACACTGACCAGATCTTATTTTACACTGACCAGATCTTATTTTACACTGACCAGATCTTATTTTACACTGACCAGATCTTATTTTACACTGACCATATGCGTTATTTTACACTGACCAATTTATTTTATCAATTTATTACACTGACCAGATCTTATTTACACTGACCAGGATCTTATTTTACACTGACCAGATCTTATTTAATACAGATATTACACTGACCAGATCTTATTTTACACTGACCAGATCTATTTTACACTGACCAGATCTTATTTAACACTGACCAGATCTATTACACTACAACTATTTACACTGACCAGATCTTATTTTACACTGACCAGTCTTATTTTACACTGACCAGATCTTATTTACACTGACCAGATCTTATTTTACACTGACCAGATCTTATTTACACTGACCAGATCTTATTTTACACTGACCAGATCTTATTTTACACTGACCAGATCTTATTTTACACTGACCAGATCTATTTACACTGACCAGATCTTATTTTACACTGACCAGATCTAATTTTACACTGACCAGATCTTATTTTACACTGACCAGATCTTATTTTACACTGACCAGATCTAATTTACACTGACCAGATCTATTTACACTGACCAGATCTATTTACATTGACCAGATCTTATTTTACACTGACCAGATCTAATTTACACTGACCAGATCTTATTTTACACTGACCAGATCTATTTACACTGACCAGATCTTATTTTAAAATTGACCAGATCTTATTTATCACTGACCAGATCTTATTTTACATGACCAGGCTTTTTTACATGACCGATCTTATTTACCACTGACATCTTTCAATGTCTGCCATTTTTTCACACTCCAACTCAAAAAACCAATTAATGAAGACACCAAATTGAACACTGAAAAATTACTCAACCAGCTGAACTCTCACCTGTCTGCCAACAATCTCCTCAATCCTTTCCAGTCAGCCTACCGCCAGTGCCATAGCACTGAAACTGCCCTACTACACATTCTCAACAATCTCCTCCTTGCAACTGATACTGGCAAAGTCTCTCTCCTCACACTCCTTGATCTGTCTGCAGCCTTCGATACCATTGACCATGGTATTCTCCTTTCTAGACTTCATCATATTTTTGGCATCTCTGACATTGCTCTCTCCTTTTTCACTTCGTATTTATCAAACAGAAAACAAACTGTTCTCATCAATGGCACTTACTCTCAACCTGCATACCTGACCTGTGGTGTTCCACAAGGATCTGTCCTTGGCCCTGTTCTTTTCACTCTTTATACCTCCCCCCTGTCCACCATCATCAACTCCCACTCTATAAAACACCACTTCTATGCTGATGACACCCAACTTCAAGATAGTGACTCACCTGATAATATACAGCGCCTGTTGACTCGCACCACTGAGTGTTACTCGGACATTAAGAACTGGATGACACACAATAGACTTCAGCTTAATGACGACAAGACAGAAGCTATCCTCATTGGCACCCGTCAGAAACTTTCCCAGCTGCCTCCTCTTTCTCTCCCATTATGTAACACATCAGTCCCAATTTCTGATTCAGCTAAAAACCTTGGTGTCTGCATTGACTCTACCCTGTCCATGAACAACTTTGTTTCTCAAACTGCCAGATCTTGCTACTATCATCTCCATCGTATAAGCCTGATCAGGAAGTATCTCTCTGTCGAAACAACTGCAAAACTCGTTCTCTCCTTCATAATGTCTCGCATTGACTATTGCAATTCACTCCTGTCTGGTCTTCCTGCCTCCACCATTCACATCCTACAGCGCATTCAAAACAATGCTGTACGCTTTGTACTCAAAAAGAAAAAAGCTGACCACATATCTCCTCTCCTGGCACAACTTCACTGGCTCCATGTCTCAAAGCGCATACAGTACAAACTAGACACCATGTGCTACAAAAGCCTCAATAACGCAGCCCCCGATTACCTGTCAAGCCTACTTGAGATCTATGTTCCCTCACGTACCCTCCGCTCTGCCTCCGATCCTCTGACTTTTCGCTTTCCACGCACTAAGCTCAATACCTATGGTCCACGAGCCTTCTCTGTTTCTGGTCCACTCTCCTGGAACAAACTTCCTCTCTCAGTCCGTCAGCAACCTACTTTTGCCTCCTTCAAGTCCGCTCTCAAAACTCACCTTTTCTCCTCTGCATAAAATCCTAACCTCACTCAACCCCCCTCTGCAGCCTGTCTCCGCTCGGAGGGGAATCACTTTGTTTTAATATATAATTGTATATGATGTGCTCTCTGTGGTTTTCCATTGGTTTTATTCTTGCTTTTATTGCTTTTATTCTTTTCTCCCCATTTGTGGCCATGCATGTGTGTGTGTGTGTGTGTGTGTGTGTGGTGTGTGTGTGTGTGTGTGTGTGTGTGTGTGTGTGTGTGTGCGTGTGTGTGCGTGCGTGCGTGTGTGCGTGTGTGTCTTTTCGGCGCTTGGATTTGATTTTGTCGAGATTTGCGCTGTATAAATGTTGTAATTATTATGTATGCATGTGCGTACGTATGTATGTATGTATGTATGTATGTATGTATACGCTTAGATTTATGTATGTATGTATGTATGCATGTATACGCTCAGCTTAGATTTATGTATGTAAGTATGTAAGCATGTATGTATGCATGTATACGCTCATATGTATGTTGGTATGTATGCATGTATACGCTCAGCGCTTAGATTTGATTTTGTCAAGATTTTGCGCTATATAAATAAAATATATTATTATTATTATTATTTCGCACTGACCGGATCTTATTTCACTTCGTCTTGGTAGCACCCCGCTAGCAAACTGTGCTATGACGTCATCTATCACGTGGCGGTGTCTGACGTCACTGATCACGTGCACGAGCTCTGTCACCTTGGGGACATTGTTGAGAGACCACCGACGGTCAACTTTGTCATAGAAAGGATGGCGGAAATCCTGAAAATTACATTTGGTCTGTCAACTTTTTATTTGAGGCTTCTGCTTGCCTCCTCTGGGGATCCAAAACAAGTGTGACTGCCCGCGTTCAAGCAAACAGGAACCAGAAAAAACACGAAAGAAGAATACGAACTCGTATTTAATACAACAAGACAAGGCAGGCGCAAATTTTCGGTCAACTGGCCTTTGTCAAGCGTAAGATTACAAACAAACAAACAAATACCAGATACAAAAATTATGAGAAAAAGACTGAAACTTCCCTGCTGCTGTGTCCAATGTGAGAAAAATGTAAATATCTATCTATCTATCTATTTATTCTCACATTGGACACAGCAGCAGGGAAGTTTCAGTCTTTTTCTCATAATTTTGTATCTGGTGGTTGTTTGTAATCTTACGCTTGACAAAGGCCAGTTGGCCGAAAATTTGTGCCTGTCTTGTCTTGTTGTATTAAATACGCGTTCTTATTCTTCTTTCGTGTTTTATTGACCTCTGGGGATGTTGCAAACGGTATGGTAATATGATGATGTATCTGTCTGTCTCTGTGTATCATATCATTCTCTGTCTTATGCACGTGAGCAATACATACATACATACACACACGCACACACACGCACGCACACACACACGCACGCACACACACACACACTCACACACATATATCTACACACACAAACATACACACCCGACACACACTAGCATACACACACACACACACGTGTATATATATATTTCTCTCTCCATGTAGCCATCTATCTATCTATCTATCTATCTATCTATCTATCTATCTATCTATCTATCTATCTATTTATCTGTCTGTCTGTCTATCAATCTATCTGTCTGCCTGTCTATCTATCTATCTACCTACCTACCTACCAATCTATTTATCTGTCTGTCTCTCGATCTATCTATCTAACTATCTATCTATCTATTTATCTATCTATCTGTCTATCTACGTACAGATATGCCAGAAATGTTCTCACTTCGTAGGATAACTCAATAATCAACTAATCAAACAACCAATCAACCTGTCAACTAAATGTCCAATGAATTTACCAAACAACCAATCAAACAACAATCAACAGACCAATTAACTACTAGATACTTTTTGGAGAACTACAAGAAACCATCTAACGAACCAAACAGTCAGCTAACTACTAAAGCCTACCTGCAGAGCTATGCTGATAGAGGCCAGATATTTCCCCACTTTGTAACAGAGGTCAGGGGTCAGCGTGACATCAAACAAAGCGGATCCTGGGATGAATGTGCGGAGACAAACTGCGTGCGTCTTGACCTTATCTGTCAGAGGAATAACACGTATTCTTCACATGTTCTCTTTTCCCAATACCTGTTTGGCATAGTTTTAGTTCTTAAAATCTTTTCCATTGCTTTTTTTGTTGTTGAACTTTTTCTTTTCCTTTCCAATACCTGTTTAGTTAATTATTGTTGTTAAATTCTTCCCCATTGCATATTCTGAAACTTTTTTTTTTCGTTTCCAGTATTTCTTTGGCATATGTTGGGATATAAAAATTTTCCCCACTGCATATTCTGAAACAGTTTCTTTTCCATTCCAATACCAGTTTGATCTCTTTTTTTCATTGTTAAAATCTTCGAGACTGCAAAATTTTTCCCACTGCATGTTCTGAAACAGTTTTGTTTCCAATACCTGTTTGATATATTTTTCATTGTTAAAATCTGCCCAACTGCATGTTCTGAAACATTTTCTTTTTCTTTACAATATCTGTTTTGCGTATTGTTTGGTTATTAAAATCTTCCCCACTGCACATTCTTAAGTATTTTCTTTTTACCTTTCCAATACCTGTTTCGCACATTTTTCGATGTAAAACTCTTCACTACTGCACATTTCTGAAGATTTTCCTTTTCCTGTTCAACATCAGTTTGGCATATTTCTCGTTGTTGAAATCTTCACTACTGCACATTCTTAAATATTTTCTTCTCCTTTCCAATATATGTTTGACATATTTTTCATTGTTAAAATCTTCTCCACTACAAATTCTTAAACACTTTCGTTTCCTTCTCAATAATTGTTTGACATATTTTCGGTATTAAGATCCCCACTGTACAATTTTAATCACTTCCTTCTCCCTTTTCATTACCTGTTTCGCACATATTTCGTTGTTAAAATCTTCACTAATGCACATTTCTAAAAATTTTCTTTTCCCTTTGGAATACCTGTTTGGCATATTCCTCGCTGTTAAAATCATTCCCCACTACACATTTTAAACATTTTGTTTCCCACATTTGTTCGGCAGATTTTTGGTTAAGACAACTCGAGTGACTGCAGAGTATGTGGGAAAGGGATGAGGAAAAAGAAAGGTACTGTTCTCAGTTTAGGACTGGACTACTGTTCACACAGACGCCGAAAAAGAACGAAACAACTTAATTACCGGTTCGACATTTGCATCTTCTATAGGGCACAGAAATTTAAAAAATAATACAAACAAACAAACAAACTTGAAAGTGTAGCCAGCCTTTTTCCTGTCATATGTGTCTACATTTGTCATTTTTCTCTTTTTTTCCTTCCTTTTCTTCTTTTTTTCTTTGTACCCTTTAGAAAGATGCCTATCAGTTTACATCAGGAAGAGAGTTCTTGAGTGTTCTATAGAACCGATACTGTTGTACGGTTGTAAGGCGTGGACACGCAAAGTCAGAACAAAATTGTGGCAACTGAAACGTGGTTTCTAAGAAGAATGTTGAGTTGCATGGGCAGCAAAGAAGACAGTCTTGAAGGAGGCAGACACAAGCAGAACATTAAGACAGAAGATTTGGAAAAGACAAGCAACGTTTACAGGACATTTTATGAGGCAAGAGAAATTAGAGCACAACTAACTGGAAAGCTGGTTGCAGAGTGGCTGGGGACAGAGAAGGTGGGAGATGTACTTGCAGCGACAATGGATAGATTCGTATGGAAGGCCATGATCGCCAGTGCCATGCGGCAGGGCACATGATGATGATAATGATGATGATGATGATGATGATGGTCCTTTAGAAGACCCAAAGGTCGAAACTGGTACGAGCTTCGTTTGTTTATGTGTTTGTATGACCAATATTCTAGTCCTCAGGTGAATACAGTAGCCCTGATATGGCTCTACGCAGTCGGCTGGGATTTGAACCACAATAACAGTAAGGCGAATACAGCATATTTTTTCGTGGTTAAAATCTACCCCACAGCACATTTTCTTTCCCTTTCCATTACCTGTTTGGAATACACTTTCCGTTTATTAAAAAGCATCCCCACTAAACGTTTTTAGATATTTTCTTTTTTTCTTAAGTGTTATGTGCTTGTGTGAATAGCATTCCAGTCCTCAGGTGAATACAGCATATTTTTTGTTGTTAAAATCAACCCCATAGCACATTATTCCCCTTTCGGGTTCCTATATGGCATATACTCTTCCGTTGTGAAAAGCATCCCCACTATAAGTTTTTAAACATCTTCTTTATCTTTCCACTACCTGTTTGGCATATTTTCGATTATAAAATCTTTCCCCCTGCACTATTTAAAAAAAAAAAATTCTTTTCCATTCCAATACCTGTTTGGCATAGTTTTCATTACTGTTGAAATTTTCCCCAATGCATATTCTTGAACATTTTCTTTTTTACTTTCCAGTATCTGTTAAGCACATTTTTCGTTGTTAGAATCTTAATAGGAATAAATAACAAAAAGCAAAGAATCAAGCAGAAACAAAGACAGAAAGAGAGAGAAAGAGAGAGAGAGAGAGAGAGAGAGAGAGAGAGAGAGAGAGAGAGAGAGAGAGAGAGAAAAAGAGAGAGAAGAGAGAAGAGAGAAGAGAGGAGAGAGAGAGACAGACAGAAAGAAGAAGAAGAAGAGAAAAGAGAAGAAGAAAAAGAAGAAGAAGAAGAAGAAGAAAGAGAGAAGAGAAGAAAAGAAGAAAAGAAGAAGAAGAAGAAGAAGAAAAGAAGAAGAAGAAGAAGAAGAAGAAGAGAAGAAAGAAGAAAAGAAGAACGAAGAAAAAAGAAGAAGAAGACATTTATAGCACAGAATTTCCAGAAAATGGAAATACTATTTGTATACTGAAAGGGCCCCCGCATCACCACAGCAGACTTACCTCCAGTTTTTGAAGGAAAAGGATAAAAGACGACATTCTCGCCCTGTGTGGAAGGTATGGGTTCTTGAGTGGTGATGCCACGGCTACTAAGATGTCGCATAAAGTCTATCTGAGCATCTGCACAACCATCAAGTGCAATCATCACGATCATCAACATGATCATCATCATTATCCCCCGTGAAAAAAAAACCCTTGTGATAATAAAATAATGATAGTATTTATGATAGTGGTAGCAGTATTAATAGCAGTAGTAGTAATAATAGAAGTAGTAGTAGCAGTGAAGCCTGGACCACATACGCCAGCCAAGAAAAGAGGCTCAACATTTTCCATCTCCGCTGCTTGCGACGCATCCTCGGCATCCAATGGCAAGACAAGGTGACCAACACAGAGGTCCTCCGTCGTGCGGGCCTACAGACCATCTTTGCCCTTCTAAGCCAACGCCGACTACACTGGCTTGGCCATGTGCGTCGAATGGAGGATGGACGCATACCAAAAGACGTTCTCTACGGCGAACTGGCAAACCGGAAGCGAACTCCAGGACGCCCACAGCTACGCTTTGTAGACGCATGCAAAAGGGACCTTACAAGCTCAGGGATTGACCCAGGCTCTTGGAGACTCTGGCGGAAGACAGGGCAGCGTGGCGGACAGCCGTTCAGCAAGGCGTTGTGAATGCGGAGAGGAGGAGAGCAGAAAGCGCAGATGAGAAAAGGGCTCTTCGCAAGCAACGTTCCAGAAACCAGACAACAACGACTCAATTAGTATGTGGCAGATGTGACAGAGATTGCCACTCAAGAATCGGCCTGCACAGCCACAGCAGAAAGTGCACGTCATGACCACAACGCCTCCTGGTGCAGACTATCATCTCCTGAGATGTAAAGAGGCCGACAGTAGCAGCAGCAGCAGCAGCACTCCTAATAGTAGTTATTCTTATTGTTAATTAAAGCCCAGCCGACTGTGTAGAGCCATATATGGGCTATAACCGTTTCAATACACACACAATACTTCATGAAGAACCCCCCCCCCCCCCTACAAAATTAAGTACACATATCAATGTATTTGCACATTTGATCAAAGGGGATTCCCCTAAACGTTGACCACTCTGTCCAATTTATCAAACAGAGGATTTAAAAACACATCCGAACACAAATTTAAACATAACCAATGACACTAAAACATATATAAAATGGGCTAAATTTCTTAAAACTGCTTCCGCATATCTCATTTCCCAAGAGCCAATAATGCACCTAATATATGTACCTAATTATCTATCCTAAGAAAAAGTATTGAGACTTTATCGAACACATACAGATGAATGGACCAGCAAGGCAGAAAATGATAGGAAGAAACGACAGAAAGCAAAGGAGCAAGGTGGAAACAAAGATAGTGATAGAAAAGAGGAAATTTCTAACACAGTTTCCAGAAGGTGGGGATACTATTTATACTGAACGAGCCCCCGGTATCCCCACGTGGGAGTAATAGTAGTAATAGTAGTATAGTAGTAGTAGTAGTAGTAGTATAGCAGTAGGCAGCAGCAGAAAGTAGTAGTAGTAGTAAGCGAGTACAGTAGTAGTTAATACAGCACAAGCAGAGAGTGAGAGTAGTATAGGGAACGATATAAATAGAAGTAGTGAAGAACGCCACCAGAGAGAATAGAAGAACAGAAGCATCAGCAGCACTGGTTGGAAATTTTGAATAATGTGTATATGGAGCTAGTTATCTTTTGCTGGAAGTTACGACACAACAGAGAAACCAGATCAAGTGCTCAAAAGTCTGTACTAGTGTAAGAACTTTTATTCAATTTGTTTGCTGTTGCTGTTGTTGTTGTTGCCGTGTTATTGTTGTTTCAAGACTGGCCAGCACAAAGACTTTTGCGCAGCTCAGGAAGTCTGCCAGATAGTCTTGCAGATTTGGGTGAGCGCATATGGAGCTGTCCCAGTGCAATGAATCCCTCTGAACAAACTTCCAAACCCTGTTCGCTAACCGTCTTGTGGGCCGCTCCTGTGATATGTAATTACACGTACACAATGGGCCGTGCCAACCACACTCCAGATCTCAATAAAACTGAAGACATCAGACAGCAAAGGCATGAAAGGCCACAGAATCTGGGACCATTTTATTTTTCATGGATACTCCATCATCATCATCATGTACCCTGCCGCATGGCGTTGCCGATCATAGCCCTCCATATGCATCTATCCCTTGTCGCTGCAAGCACATCTTCCACCCTCTCTGTCCTCAGCCACCCTCCAAGTCCGTCCAGTGTTTTCACCCTGGGTCTACCTGTGTTGTCTTTCCCTCCTGCTTTCCTGTTGTGACCAGGTGCTCTAATTCCCTTTCATCGTGAAAAAATTACCTATAAATGTACAATGTAATGATAATGGGAATGATGATGATGATGCTATGGGGTTCCATTTCGAATTGAGACTGCATGATGCTTATTTGTACGTAGGCTAGGTTGGACCTCAGGACCTGGCCAGCTCGTGAGTTTATATACAGACCCAAGGCTTGTACCATGATCACTATCACATGGTCCCTGTGACGTTAGTGCGTGTGGAATTTATTCCGAGCGCGGAGACCTCATCTTGAGAGACTGAAACTGAAACTGATGCCCATCTCAACATAGGCCTGTGTGGTACAAATACCTGCGATGTTGGTTAAACCGCCGATCCTCAAAACACTTCATTTCTATACGTGTTGTAGTCTTAGGTCCCATCAGACCTGAATTTTAAAGACAACGTCACGCCTCTATGTGTATATGTGCGTGCGTGCGTGCGTGCGTGCGTGGTGTGTGTGGGGTGTTGTGTGCTGTGTTGTGTGTGTGTGTTGTTGTGTGTGTGTTGTGTGTGTGTTGTATGTAGTGTGTGTTTTTATGCCAGCGTGCATGTGATTGTGTAGCATACATTCACATGTACGCGCAGTTGTGTACGTATGTGTGCTTGTGTGTGTGCGTCATGCCAGTGTGTATGTGTATGCACTTATGTATGAACGATTACAATACAACTTACAGAGAATAGCTGATTCTTGTGTGTCCACAGAGTTCATTACTTTCAAGACGTAACCTTCAGGAGGAACTGACGTCACATGTGGATTGGATGACGTAGGAGAGACGATGATGTGATAGTTTTTGTCTTCAAAACTGTCGAGTTCACTGTATTTGTTAATTTTCAAACCGTAAACCTGCACACAGAGAGAGAGAGAGAGCACGTACTGTGATTTAGTTCAGTATTCTTTATGTCTTTTTCCTGTGCCCATAGAATAGATAGGACTTTAGGACCTGGCCATCTCATGGGTTTATGTGTAGCTTAAGGCTTGTGTCATGGTTGTGCCAGATTTCTCTATCACATGGCATCTGTGACGATAGTGCTTTATGGATTTCAAGCGGGCGCGGAAGGTTATCTTGAAAATTGAAACTGAAACCTTGTTCCTTCGCTACCGGTTCCATTTGGTATGCAAGTTGAGATCTCTCTCTCTCTCTTTACCTATCTGTCTATACACATACACACAAACAAACACACACGCACATAGACACATAAATACATTATACACACAACACACACACATACATATATATACACATACATAATATATATATAAAATATATATATGATTGTGTGTGTGTGTGTATTTATACCTGTACATATATCCATACATACAGTATATATACAACACACACAATGTATATATATATATATATATATATATATATATAATATAACATATACATAATATATGAGAGAAGAGAGAGAGAGAGAGAGAGAAGACAGACAGACAGAAGAAGAAGAGAGAGAGAAGAGAGAAGAGAGAGAGAGACAGACAGACAGACGAGAGAGAGAGAGAGAGAAATTTACAGACACACTACAAACCTCTTCTGCGATTTTCTCCACGAAACCTTCAGGGACATTAGGGGTGACATTTTCTGTGTTTTGTTGACTGTCGCCTTTGCTGGTTGACTGGTTTCCATTGTGCTTGTCCTACGTCGTTACAGCTTTGGTCATTTGCTCTGATAAGTGTGGTCACTCCATCAGACATGATGGCTGTCAAGAATGCTGTGCAGGTCTTCTGTTTGCTACCAGATTGGTCTGTGATCTTGGAAATAAATAAGCTAATAAATAAATAATAAGTAAATACATAAATAATGAATAAAATAAATGAATAAGCAAAGAAATAATTTAATAAACAAATACATGAATAAACAAATGCATGCATGCATATATACATACATTCGTACGTACCTACGTACATAGTATAATACTACATCTACATACGTTACGTACATAGATACATACGTACATACATACATTACATACATACGTACATACATAAACAGATAAGAGGAAGATAAATGCTAGGTAGGTAGATAGAAGACAGACAGACAGACAGAACAGACAGATAGACAGACAAATAACAAATAGACATATAGATAGGTAGACATATAGACTAACAGACAGATAGACAAAGAAGACAGATAGAAATAGACAAGAAGACATATAGATAGACAGAGACAGATAGACAAATAGACAAAAGATAGACAGACAGATAGATAGATAGAAATAGACAATAAACCAAAGTAAACAATCATAAAATAGAACAAACAAATAACGAACAACAACAGAAGAATGAATAAATAACAATAAAACGATCCACATTCCATCTGATCCCTCACACAGTCCACTGGATTTTATAAACAGACTTCTTCTGTTCACAGTCCACTGGGCTTTTATCCAACTGTGAGCTTTTTGGATTCAGAACGTCTTCTATAACTTGACCCGCTTTAATGGAACTCCATAACATTATCGCCGAGCTTTAAAGGGATAGCGTCATCCACATTTCCCACCCTTTGAGGTAGGGAACTGTTATCGCATTTTCTCCACCTTTACAGTAAAAGTTGTACACTTGATTAACCAGATTGTCAGCGCACTGTCTCAACAGGGAAGAGAACATTGTCCCTGCTCGAAGTCTCTTTCTGTCTCTGCTGTCTGTCTCTGTCTGTCTGTCTGTCTATCTCTGCTCCCCTCTTTCTCACTGTCTCTGTCTATCTGTCTTGTCTGTCTGTCTGTCTCTCTCCCTCTAGCTCTTTCTCACTGTCTCTGTCTGTCTTCTCTCTCTCTCTCTCCAAAGCGGGTTTCTCCGTACCAACAGTGTTAAATTTAACATGACTTTCAGTAAAAATTCTCACAAGAAAGCAGCAGCCAAAAAGGTTCGACAAGGAGGCAATTTTGAAAGTGTAACTGCGAATCTGTGCATTCCATGGGTATATTTCTGAGAAATAATCATATGATATTACAACTTTGCCTTGCAGCGAAAGAATTTTAAACTAGGCGTGGATGCACTCGATAATCTGAGCGTTTTTTTAAACATTACCTTGTATGTGGTTTGGATATAAAAAGACGACCAATGACTGTCTATTTGAAGACGCTTTAAGGATGTCTTTTGACCGCTTTTGCCATCATGGGAGTGGAGGGAAGGAAGAATTGACGGTCAGCAGCTCTGTGGAAGGTCTGACGTGGAGAAATGCTCTTTTACGCCATCAATTCAGATCTTCCTTGATCTACCTTTTGCACTAAATCCAGACTTCTGCTCGTTACAATATATGCTTGCTGAGGCAGCTGGTGGGATTGCTTTCTAATCAAATGACCAGACTATTTACTTTCCTGTTGATGACCTCAGGACCTGGCAGCTCATGGATATATGTGCAGGTTTAAGGCATGTGCCATAACCACCATACACATGGCACCTGTGACTTTAGTGCATATGGAATTCGTTCCGAGCGCGGAGACGTCATCTTGAGAAACTGAAACTGAAACTGTCGGTGAATATGATAATGGGCCGATTCCGTTCCCATCTATTCTCCGATCTCGATGTTTCTGATTGTCGTTTCTGGTAGTGCTGATAGCTCTTCTCAAACAAGACACCTCAAAAGTAATGATTTCATGTTTCAGTGTCTTGGTCAAGAGAAATTAAGAGCACCTAGTCACACCAGAAAAGCTTGGAGGGAAAAAGAGCACCAGGTAGATCCAGGGAGAAAATATGGACGGACTTGCAGAGTGGCTGAGGACAGAGAGGGTGGGAGATGCACTTGGCAGTGTCAAGGGACAGATTCGTTTGGCGGGCCATGATCGCCAACGCCGTGTGGCAGAGCACATGTGATGATGATGGTTTTGGTCAGTATCCAGTTCTGGCTGCTAACTGAAAATGAAGAGCACACGCGCTGTGTGTGTGTGTGTGTGTGTGTGTTGTGTGTGTGTGTGTGTGTGTGTGTGGTGTGGTGTGTGCGTGCATGCGTGCGTGTGTCTGTTCAGCGCTTAGATTTGATTTCTATCAAGATTTTGCGCTATATAAATATTGTAATTATTAATTATCATTATTATTATTATTGTTATTATTATCATTCCCTTCTTACTTCCCGGACTTGTTTTACAGTTATGCCACGATGATCGTGATCGTGACGATCAGTCACTTTTCCCACCATGGTGGTCACTTTTGTCTTCAAAGTGGACAGTGTGTGGCCGGTTAGATGAATCACCTATCAAACGCACGACAGATCCAGATCAGTTTACCATTAGACATGGACCGAAAATGAAGGCTATACGTATAAGTTCAGCGGTTGTTGAGAAATGTATGTGAACAGCGCATTTTTTCAGGAACGTATGACTAGCCCTGATATGGCTCTACTCAATCGGCTGGGCTTTAAACAACAAAAAACAATAACAAGAACATAGGACAATATTTGTGACCTCCCACCACGAAATCAGTCTTAACTAGCATTTTGAGATATACATATCACTGGAAAGTGTACATTCTGCTGATTATTTTTAGTACTTGAATAAAGCTTGTACTCAAAAAAATGTAGAAGTTATGTATGTTTAAAGTTATAAAGTTGTATGACGGCCATTTTGAGAAAACGGCCTCTAAAGTTTTTGTGTGCTCTCCTATACATTTTTTAAATTTCTTTATTTAGTGGCTATGACCCAGTTTGTTTCTAATTTTCACTGTCATTATCTTAAAGGTGCACCAAAGAGCTTTCCATCAGTATATTACATGTGCGGGTACTGTACAGGTTATGGTTAAAAAAATAGGTACTTTTGGTGGGAAATTGCGTTCTTTCTGCTGCGATCAGTGCATTAAAAATACCGATTTAAATTGATTAATATTTTTTCAAGAAAAAAAAATCTGTGGGGGATAGATTATTGTCTACATAAATCAATTTTGAGAAAAAGTCAAAACACCCCAGATAGACCCTCAGTCACCTTTTCAGCTCCTAGTGCTGTTCGACTGATTGCGAGTTAAGACTGATTTCGTGATGAGAGGTCACATTTAAAGTTTGTTTTCGCTGTTGTGTCAGTTTAACACCGCCCTTGGTACAAGTCGAATATTATTTCAACTGGAGTTTTTCTAAGGTCGCTGTGACCCTGCGAAGTACGCGGTCTGGATTTTCTGAGATGTTTCGTATATAAAAAAAGGGAGACTATTCGAATGGCATGACCATCGTTACATTTTAATTTAAAATGTTCCTGTACTTTTGGTTTAGTTTGGTTTACTTGCACTCACATCTTCAAGACAGTTCCTGCAGAGAAATGGCCTGCCACCAGTCTTGGACATACACTCAACACTTCTTTTGCGAATAAGCAGCACTGTAACGAATTTTCTCCCTTTGATTCAGAAAAAGGTCCAGCCGATACATCACGCGTCAGATCTCAAAACGTTGCCCATGCCTGCAGTAGTGCAAACCAAAAACATCATGCATTTGACGGAGAGCACGGAAAATGTGTCCCATCCTAACGGTAAACAGCTATCAAATACGTTTGGTTTTAAATCTGTTCTCATCCTGGTTTTTTTTTAAATGAAAGGCCATGCGTGAAGAAACCCACTCTATGTATGTCTTTCTGTCTGTCTGTCCGTCCGTCTGTATGTATGTATGTATGTCTGTAGGTAGGCAGGCAGGTAGGTATGTATGCTTGTATGTATGTATGTATGTATGTGCCTGTCTGCCTGCCTGCTACCTACTTATCTATCTATTTAGCTATCTATTTAGCTATCTATCTGTCTATCTACATCTATGTACATCTGTCTGTCTGTTAATCTATCTGTCTGTCTGTCCATCCATCCATCCATCTATTGTCTATGTATCTGTTTCTCTATCTGTCTATCTGCTATCTATCTACACCGATCTACATCTGTCTATTTATCTATCTATCTATTTGTCTATGTATCTGTTTCTTTCTCTACTCTGTCTCTCTATCTATCTGTCTGTCTGTCTATCTCCACCGATCTACATCTGTCTGTCTATCTATTCTATCTCTCTCTCTATTTATCTATCTGTCTATGTATCTATGTATCTATCTATCTGTCTGTTTCTCTCTCTTGGTATATACACATATGTATACATACATATCTACATATATATATATACATATATATGTATATACATATATATATGTATATTTACATATATACATATTATACATATCAATAGTGGAAAGCTTGGATGGACAGGTAAGTCTAAAATTGTGGCTTGAATTGAGAAAGAGTGGACAGATCCCTAGAATCAGCTGTGACTGAGTTAAAAACAGATGGGCTATGGAACTGAAAACGCATTCCCCAGCTGGTTTAAGGTTAGATTCGGCACATCACCACTCTTGTTTTAACGATCGGAGGATGCGTGTTGTCTAGACAGAGAAACAAAGAAGAAGAGAAGCGAAAGAAGAGAAAAAAAAGAAACAAAGAAAAAGAGACAAGAAAGAAGAAGAAAAGAAAAAAGAAACAAACAAACCCAAAAAAAGAGAGAAGAAAGAAAGAAGAAACAAAGAAAAAAGAAAGAAAGAAAAAAGAAAGAAAGAAAGAAAGAACCAACCAAACAAACAAGCACATACTCGCCCTTACAAATGTATGGAAACACATTGGGTCCGTACAAATTTTGTTAAAGATGGAAGTTTGATTGAGATTTATCAAACACCAAGGTCACAGCTACTGTTTTGTGTGTGTGTATGTGTGTGTGTGTGTGTGTGTGTGTGTGCGTGCGTGCGTGCGTGCGTGTGTGTGTGTGTGTGTGTGTGTGTGTGTGTGTGTGTGTGTGTGTGTGTGTGTGTGTGTGTGTGTAGAGATTTCAAGGTTGTCAATCGAAAAATTGTCAAAAAAAATTATTCCTCATTTCCATTAAGAGTTTAGCGCTTTGGGAAAACAATACTTGCATCAAACCATCTATGCACAGGTACAAATAGTCCCATAACCCTGGAGTCGTAAGGTGATAAAGATCAAAACTTTTCTCGGGGCCAGCATTATGAGGGCAGTGCCCATCTCCTCTCCCTCGATTCATATTCATATTCATATTCGTATTCATATCACACATGTAATGTATGACTCAGCTTAAATCCTAGTTGCTTCGCACGTTATGTTCATGGCACAAAACTACTGATAAAGCCCCGGGGTAACAAAATAAGTTCTTGTGAGATAAGTTAGTCAATTGACAAGAGCTGTCAACGGCGTCAGATGTGACATTTGGACGTTTTCCATACCCTGACCAGCTCATATTTGGTTTATATGCAGACTTTAGGCAATCGCTGTGATCATTCTGGATCTTCATCATCACGTGGCATATGCAACATGAATACATAATATGGAATTCATTATCAGTGCGGGGACGTCATCTTGGGAAACTGAAACTGAAACTGAAACTGAAATTGAAACTCAAATGAGACATGATCAAAAAACACTACAGTTAAGGAAATGGCAGGAACACTCAAACCCAACACAGAATTCATCAAGAGAAAATTTAGTGATCGTCTGACCAGAATGCAAAGCCACCAGCTGGCTTGACAAGCATAAAAGGAACAGATGTCTGGATTTAAATT
>JAPXFY010000017.1:7413025-7445525 GCA_030674185.1 Monoplex corrugatus | reverse complement strand
TCATACCCCAAAGGGTTTGGATTGCTCATAAGATCACCAGGGTGCTAAGTTAGCAGGTTTACCAGGGTATTGGGTTACGAGTTTGTTTGTTTTTTACAGAAACTGGAACTATTAGAAATATTTATAGAGAATATGGAACAGTATTACAGAAGTAAGCGGAATGATAATAGTTATTGCATAACCCCATGAAACTGTCACCTGTGTATTTGGTTTTGAAACTTAAACTATTAGAATACTTTTTTTAAAAAGATGAACAAACTAAGAATATACTCATGATTATTGCTCGCGGTACCATAATAACAATGTCAGCATTTTTTTTAGGTAAAATGACCTAGAGTGTACTTGTATAATTTTTATCGATAAAAATGTCAAACACACACACACCAAATTGTTAGTGGGAGCGTCAACGCTGCTTTTTTTTTTTAGTGTAGATTAAATGTACGATAGCCCGGGGTTTGTTTGTCAAAGCGAACACGTTTAAGGTTATTTGAACAGAGAGAAAGGTTTCACGCTTGTTGCGCTACCCTCTCTCTTGCTTTGAATTTATATTTATATTTACATCTCTTTTTTAACCAAGACTTTAGAAAGTCAAGAAGGCTAGTTGGCATTTAAGGTGTGGGACCTGGGAAATCAATCTATCTCTCTAATGGTTTATACATAATGATGATGATGATGATACATTCTGAAATCCTTTTTACCGATACAGAAGAGCTCTAAGTAAAGGCATCTGATCTTGCCTTGTAGGGCCTTGTATTTCTTCTCATGTTGTTTTGAGTTGTGTTGTGCAAACAGAATGGAGTAGAATTGTCTCTTACGATGTTGTCAACCATACCCGGCAGTCACTGAGCAGTTTAAACATGCACATATTAGAATGGAGTGTATCCTGCCCTAGATTTCCTTCAAAACGTTGACACATGCCAATGCTGAAAACAGGAGCAGAACATGGATTCATGTCAGGAGCGTGAATAACAATACCCCTACAGAGCCCATGAGAGTCATTATCACAAGAGGCACAAGTAATTTATTTACGTTTCATTTTCAGTGTTTAGTTCAAGAAAGAGACATCACAGCCGCTTTCATCCTAGTCTCAGTCTACAGCATCACTCCTTGGAATGTTGGCTACTCGCATTGCTCTCCAGGTGTCTGTCTTCCACATTTGTCTTTCCTCAACCAGGTTGAAAATCTCTGGACTGTTACGACCTGTCCACATCCTTAATTAATGTTTCCTAAGTAATCTGTTCGTGGTCTTCCTCTTCCCTTTTTTGCCCTCGACTTTTTCCCTGAATGACATCTTTCATGAGAGCGCATTTTTTGTTTCTGCACACATGTCCCAGGAATATCAGGGTTTTTTTTAAGGATGACCTGTGCAAGTTTTCTCAGGGTTTTCAGCTCGACAAAAATGCTCTTGTCACTTCTCTTGTCTTTCCTGCTCACCCTTAAAAGACGCCTATAGAACCACAATTAAGTCTTTATGCTTTTCTTTTTGAGAGTCCATCCTTCAGATCAGTATGTCATGATGGTCCAGACCAGACATCTAATTATTCTCATTTTTAGTTTTGTGTCTATCGTTTTGTCTGTCCGGATGTTTGTCATGTCTATCGTCCGTTTCTTTGCCATGAGAATTCTGGTGTTGATGAAGATGGAAGTCATTATCATTGGATTTGATCGATCCTAAATATTTGAACTGGCAGACTTCCACTTTATTTTGACCTGTGTAGACGGATTCCGCTGGACCCGGGCCATTGTGCAGTTCAAAACCATGTCATGATCCTGGAGAGCCTAGATAAACAAGACAATCGTCATAAGGCTGTGCACTAATCCTGCACGTTCATAAAATCTTGAGTTTCCATCTAACTTGTGGATTGAAAGATAAATTAAAAGATAAACAGTATCGTTTATCTTCATATCTGCCAATTCATGGAACCGCCAATGTTTTTTGTAGTTCTTGTCAATGCAAACTCACAATCGTTTCCCCACGTAATTTGCCCCAAATGTCAGGATGGTAAACACACTAACAATAATTTGGAAAATGGTTTTTACTTGTACAAAGTTCCAACAACTGGCAGAGAATACATGTCACACTCTACAATTCCCTTCCTAGCAGTGCATATGATGGAAGGAATGAAACCAGTGTTCTTGCGTAATAGAAACCTTGTTTGTTTTGCAAGGCGTATACTAATGCTTTACGTTTCTCGCTCTGTACAAATAGAAAGAAGTAAAGTTATGGTCACTGAGTGTATAAAAGGAAAATCGTAAGATTTCATAGATGGGCGAGTTTTGCCTCGGGGCAAAAATACTCCAATCTTCTCCAGTTAAGCGCATGGGATCATCATCTGTAAGAAAAGTCTTTTAATCTGTTTGTTTTTTACCCTGTGTTGTCTTTGATGTACACTTGATAGACAAACTGTTTTATTCAGAAAATACTGTGTTCTCTTTTGAATTGGTGTGGATAAAAACAAAACAAGTCATACAAATCATTGATTCAAGACATTGTCACAAAAGTCAAAGTAAACATACTACTACAAACAAACGAATTCATTAAATTCAGGGTAAAAAAAAAACAAACAGATTAAAAGACTTTTCTTACAGATGATGATCCCATGCGCTTAACTGGAGAAGATTGGAGTATTTTTGCCCCGAGGCAAAACTCGCCCATCTGTGAAATCTTACGATTTTCCTTTTATACACTCAGTGATCATATTGTGATGTTTCGTCGTGATATGATGCTTCGTCGTTTGAATGATTTACATAAATAATGCACCAGATTCTGAGATATCTCACACTACGAAGTGAATGATGTGTCGTGGTTAGTCAACCCCAAGCTGCTTCAAAGTCACTTTGGCTTAAAAACACCGTAAAACCTGGAACTTTGAGAAAGCTACAGTACTTATGTGTTTTCTTTCTTTCTTTGGATCTCCCATTCTTAAAGATGTAGACGGTTAAGAACACTTTGTACAATGTTTGGAGCAGAGACAGACTGATCGTTGTTGGCAGGAACACAACAGTTGTGATAGATTTTGTTCAACAGTAAAGGTTAAATACGTACTTCTGCAGTGTTATATGGCTCGAGGACGATAAATATATTTGTTTAACAGGCTCTTGTAAAATTCAGATGTTGTATATCATATATTACAGTACACACACAGAGAAAGAAATGATTGTGTAATATATTGTACAACCTCTTTTCTGCAATGACCCAATAATGACGCACATTAACTTGAGATAACATTAAACAACCCAACCAAACCATTCAGACAGAGACAACTAAGCCAATCTAAGCACTCTTCGAAGCCTCCAAAAGTACACCTGAAACATGTTAATTAGCGTCGGCTGAGTCATTGTACTACGTGGATGCACGTGTGAACCATAAACATGAATAGATAGGGTGGGAACTTGCTCTGGGTGCAAGTTCATGTGTGGACCATAGACATGGACACATAGACCAGAAACTAGCTCCGGACACACGTTAACATTTGGACCATAGACATAAATACATAGAGCAGACACTTGTTCTGGATGCAAGTTTATGTCTGGACCATAGACACAGATAGAGCAGAAAGTAGCTCTGGACACAAGCTTATGTGTGAGCCATAGACAAAAAGACAGAGGAGACACTTGCTCTGGACAAAATTTTACATGTGGACCATAGGCACAGATAGATTGAGTAAAAACTAGTTCTGGACGCAAGTTCGAGTGTGGACCATAGACATAAATAGACAGAGCGGAAATTAGCTCTGGATGCAAGTTTACATGTAGACCATAGACATAGATAAGATGGACGGATACAGCTCTGGTACTCTGTGACACGATAGCCTCATTATGGCGCAGGACTCGTTAGCATACAGACCTGAACAAAATTGTTGTGTCGTTTATCGAGCTCTAATTCAAATATATGGTAATTTTTTCTTGGGGAAGTCGCAATTTGAAACGAAAGAAAATAGTTTCAGTTTTAGTTGAGCTGTGGAATAGAATGATACATTCGGCTTATGGATTGATTAATAACGAGTCTGACTGTTTTGAGAGATGTGATCAAGCAGTGATTAACACGTGGAGAAATGAAGGAAAATATCATCTTAACGTTTTTGTTCATGTCGTCGATGATTCCTTGTCTTCCCGTTTTATTTCCCTTTTTACATGTTTATAACATTTGTGTGTGTGTGTCTGTTTTATTTCCCTTTTTACATGTTTATAACATTTGTGTGTGTGTGTCTGTTTTATTTCCCTTTTTACATGTTTATAACATTTGTGTGTGTGTGTCTGTTTTATTTCCCTTTTTACATGTTTATAACATTTGTGTGTGTGTGTCTGTTTTATTTCCCTTTTTACATGTTTATAACATTTGTGTGTGTGTGTCTGTTTTATTTCCCTTTTTACATGTTTATAACATTTGTGTGTGTGTGTTTTATTTCCCTTTTTACATGTTTATAACATTTGTGTGTGTGTGTCTGTTTTACTTTATCACTTCAGTTTTTATGACTTACCTTGTCACTGTTCTTGTCCGTGCGATATCAGTTTTTATGACTTACCTTGTCACTGTTCTTGTCCATGCGATATCAGTTTTTATGACTTACCTTGTCACTGTTCTTGTCCATGCGATATCAGTTTTTATGACTTACCTTGTCACTGTTCTTGTCCGTGCGATATCAGTTTTTATGACTTACCTTGTCACTGTTCTTGTCCATGCGATATCAGTTTTTATGACTTACCTTGTCACTGTTCTTGTCCATGCGATATCAGTTTTTATGACTTACCTTGTCACTGTTCTTGTCCGTGCGATATCAGTTTTTATGACTTACCTTGTCACTGTTCTTGTCCGTGCGATATCAGTTTTTATGACTTACCTTGTTACTGTTCTTGTCCGTGCGATATCAGTTTTTATGACTTACCTTGTCACTGTTCTTGTCCGTGCGATATCAGTTTTTATGACTTACCTTGTCACTGTTCTTGTCCGTACGATATCAGTTTTTATGACTTACCTTGTCACTGTTCTTGTCCGTGCGATATCAGTTTTTATGACTTACCTTGTCACTGTTCTTGTCCGTGCGATATCAGTTTTTATGACTTACCTTGTCACTGTTCTTGTCCGTGCGATATCAGTTTTTATGACTTACCTTGTCACTGTTCTTGTCCGTGCGATATCAGTTTTTATGACTTACCTTTGTCACTGTTCTTGTCCGTGCGATATCAGTTTTTATGACTTACCTTGTCACTGTTCTTGTCCGTGCGATATCAGTTTTTATGACTTACCTTGTCACTGTTCTTGTCCGTGCGATATCAGTTTTTATGACTTACCTTGTCACTGTTCTTGTCCGTGCGATATCAGTTTTTATGACTTACCTTGTCACTGTTCTTGTCCGTGCGATATCAGTTTTTATGACTTACCTTGTCACTGTTCTTGTCCGTGCGATATCAGTTTTTATGACTTACCTTGTCACTGTTCTTGTCCGTGCGATATCAGTTTTTATGACTTACCTTGTCACTGTTCTTGTCCGTGTGATATCAGTTTTTATGACTTACCTTGTCATTGTTCTTGTCCGTGTGATATCAGTTTTTATGACTTACCTTGTCACTGTTCTTGTCCGTACGATATCAGTTTTTATGACTTACCTTGTCACTGTTCTTGTCCGTGCGATATCAGTTTTTATGACTTACCTTGTCACTGTTCTTGTCCGTGTGATATCAGTTTTTATGACTTACCTTGTCACTGTTCTTGTCCGTGCGATATAAGTTTTTATGACTTACCTTGTCATTGTTCTTGTCCGTGCGATATCAGTTTTTATGACTTACCTTGTCATTGTTCTTGTCCGTGCGATATCAGTTTTTATGACTTACCTTGTCACTGTTCTTGTCCGTGCGATATAAGTTTTTATGACTTACCTTGTCACTGTTCTTGTCCGTGCGATATCAGTTTTTATGACTTACCTTGTCACTGTTCTTGTCCATGCGATATCAGTTTTTATGACTTACCTTGTCACTGTTCTTGTCCGTGCGATATCAGTTTTTATGACTTACCTTGTCACTGTTCTTGTCCGTGCGATATCAGTTTATCAGACGGTAAATGATTCTGAAATTCAATCGAACATTCCTGCTTCACTCAGAATCAGATGGTGTAAAAGTGCCTGTGGATGGATTCACCTATCTTCCGCTGTTCTGTTGTATTTGTCATGGCAAGAATATCTAGTTATTGTTATGCTTGTCTTCGTGGATTGAAATAATGGAGTTCACGTGTGTTCGTCAATATGTTTCTATATATACATACATGTAGTATAAAATAAATTTTAAAAATGTTTAAAAAAAAAGAATATTTAGATATCATCTTTGGATCACCGAATCAGTGCTGAGACTTGGGACAGATTCTTTTGACCAGTGTATGATAGGCGGTTTTGTTTTTATTTTTGTTGTTGTTGATGGTACAATTCAAGCAAAGACCTTACAAACTATGTTTATATGCAGTATAATAATGTTGTAGTCAGAGAAAAAAATGACATCTGTCACCTTGTTAAAATTGTAACCAAAGTATAACATCAGCTTGCCAAAAGAAAAAAAACAGAAGCTCAATGCTATGTCGCCACATTGTTTGTTTGTTAGTAGATTTATTTGTTATAAAGTTATGATAAAGCTTATAACGTTGCTGGTGTATTTTATTCAAACTAAAATTTATTGGCTTGTTATGTAATAAATAGGCATATGGACTGTACAGTATAGGCCAAGGGAGGCAAGAATTAACCCGTGAATACTTTAGATGTGTACTCCACAAGGCTAAGCATTACCTCCTTACCATTTATCAGCTATAGTCAGATATGTAATGTACTTTATGAAGTGGTATATCAGTAATAAATCATTCATATATCAATAAATCAACATATACTATTCATAGATATAAGGAATATATATGGCTTTTTTTTTAACCAAACCAATTTGAAATTCAAATGCAAAATTTCAGTAGAACAATGCATGATAACAGCTAAACTATTGACTCCCAACTTAGAAAATATTGAAATCTAAAGTCCGGAATAAAGTACACAATATTTTCCTACCACAATATGAATTCTTGACATATTGTATAATTTCCCCAAATCTAATAAATGACGTTGAACAATGAATGTGACTGGTGGACAAACATACAAAAATAAAGAGGCAAAGATACTACGCTCAGAAAGCAATAACAGTGTAGCATAAACCCTTGTAAACGTAAATCTGTTCAAATACAGAACATACCACACAATCGAAGCCATACCTCATTCAAACAGTGTGATACATATATGGAATAACTTATTAATCATTCTAAATAAATCAGATCCAATAATTTGTTAATCATTCTAGATAAATAGTACGCATTAACTCGTTAATTTTTCTGAATGCATCAAACACATACACAGTGTAGTGAATAGCAGTCACTTTACATCACATGACCACTGCATACAGAAAAGAATTCTTCTTTCTACTTTTCTTGTGATTTCTGATATACCGATTTCATTCACACGAAAAATGATAACGATAATGATTTTTAATTCAGATTAATACTCGGAGAAAATAATTTCATTTTGACTAGAAAACACCTGGTAATAAAATGTTTAATATTTCTGTGTGTCAGTCTGATATCTGAGCATAAACTGAACCTTCTTTGCGAGTAGCTGTTGATGTAATAATGAAGTCTCAATCTCTTAAAGATCCAGAAAAACACGAAAAATAATCAGAACGCGTATTTGATAAAACAAGGCAAATCAGGCGCAAATTTTCGGCGAACAGGCCTTTGTCAAGCGTTAACGTAAGACAACAAACAACAAACACCAGTGAGAAAAAACAACAACCAAACCTCCTTTATCTGGACAATCGTGTACGTGAGCAAAACGTGGAGAGAAAAAGAGAGATAAAAGAGAGAGAGAGAGAAAAGACAGAACAAAAGGACAAAAAAAAAAAGAGATTTCTTTTATTTCAGTTTGTGTACGTGATTAGAAAGTACGAGGAGAGAGAGAGAGAGAGAGAGAGAGAGAGAGAGAGAGAGAGAGAGAGGAGAGAGAGAGAGAGACATAAATTGGATGGTGAGTCTAAAAACTAATCGACTGTCATAGCGTACCTTCCAACAATGAATAATAAAACGACAGTAGCACAGTGTGTGTGTCTCCAGGCCAGGTAAAATGATTGTCAATAGATAGGGTCTACCGGGAGCTTGTAAAAACATGCAATAAAACTCAATGCTAGAAGTAAACGAAAATAATTCAAAACTGTTTACTATCCATATTAATACTGTCTAAACTACAAAACTCTGGCTAAAAACTATTCTTTGCTGCCATCAACTATTTTAACAAAATGACAAAAGTTATAACTGCTTTAAACTTTCTTTTAAAATTATTATCAAAATTTCAGTAGTGTATTTCCAATAATAAAGAGCAGCATTTTGATTGACATTGATCGATCTAGAACAGACATAAATGTTCATCAAATCCACGGTGTAAAACAAAGTTTTTGTAACACGAAATACAAACACAAGTGGAGTAAGCCTCAAATCTGTGACTATGCGAGTTGGTGGTTGTAAAAAAAAAGGCAGAAAAAATAACAGCAAAAATCAAAACAAAACAAAACAAAGAGAGAAAAAAAAGACAGAAAAAAAACTGTCTTATTCATGTATGCATGTTTCGTTTCTTCTTGCCTCTTACAAAGTGTTGAAAAAACCAGGAAGAAGAAAAAGATCATGTTTATCAAATCATCAATAATCACTAAACGTCTTTTTTCCCTTCCCATTTGTCTTTTTAAAAAAAACACCTTCCATCAGTTTTACGTTTTTCAACTCCTTGTATCTTGTCTACCATTCCCTGTAACACCAAATTATTTCTTCCAGAGTAGGGATCAGACCCGTGTGCCTTCTGGTTGCGCACGCTAAAAGATTCCAAGGCAGTTAAAAATCGTGACGAGCAGGGTATTGCTCGGCTGCTTTGGTATAAACCATTAGAGAGATAGATTTCCCAGGTCCCACCCCTTAAATACCAACTAGCCTTCTTGTCTTTCTAAAGTCTTGGTTAAAAAAGAGATGTAAATATAAATATAAATTCAAAGCGAGAGAGAGGGTAGCGCAACAAGCGTAAAACCTTTCTCTCTGTTCAAATAACCTTAAACGTGTTCGCTTTGACAAACAGACCCCGGGGCTATCGTACATTTAATCTACACTATCAGACAGACACACCAGCCAACGACCCAGGTGCATGAAGCACAGACAAGGTAAGCATAATGGCGTACTCGTGCCATTTCCTAAAAGAACAAACCATCCTCCCTTCCATCCATTCCACTGTCTACTGTCCAGTCCCTGAATAATAAACAAGCTGAAACACTGTACTGCATAGAGTACTACGTGGGATTATAGCTATCGTTCGTTATTTTGTTTCACTGAAACCTGGTTTGATACAAATACTCTGGATTCCGCTGTTTTGCTTGATGGATACACAATGCACTGAGCTGATCACGCCCGAGAGCTGTCTGAGAAAGAAATAGGTTTTGGATTTTGTTTTTATATTAATCATCGTTGGTGCACGGACAGTAAGGCTCTTCCTACTCGTGTACTCCAGATACTAAGGCCTTTTTTCATCAAATACTCTCCTTAGTATCTACACAGATATTAAGGCCTTTTATCATCAAATACTCTCCTTAGTATCTACACAGATATTAAGGCCTTTTATCATCAAATACTCTCCTTAGTATCTACACAGATACTAAGGCCTTTTTTCATCAAATACTCTCCTTAGTATCTACACAGATACTAAGGCCTTTTTTCATCAAATACTCTCCTTAGTATCTACACAGATATAAGGCCTTTTTTCATCAAATACTCTCCTTAGTATCTACACAGATATTAAGGCCATTTTTCATCAAATACTCTCCTTAGTATCTACACAGATATTAAGGCCTTTTTTCATCAAATACTCTCCTTAGTATCTACACATGATATAAGGCCTTTTTTCATCAAATACTCTCCTTAGTATCTACACAGATACTAAGGCCTTTTTTCATCAAATACTCTCCTTAGTATCTACACAGATACTAAGACCTTTTTCATCAAATACTCTCCTTAGTATCTACACAATATTAAGCCTTTTTTCATCAAATACTCTCCTTAGTATCTACACAGATATAAGGCCTTTTTTCATCAAATACTCTCCTAGTATCTACACAGATACTAAGGCCTTTTTTCATCAAATACTCTCCTTAGTATCTACCAGATACTAAGCCTTTTCATCAAATACTCTCCTTAGTATCTACACAGATATTAAGACCATTTTTCATCAAATACTCTCCTTAGTATCTACACAGATATTAAGACCTTTTTCATCAAATACTCTCCTTAGTATCTACACAGATATTAAGGCCTTTTTCATCAAATACTCTCTTGTACTACAGATACTAAGTCATCAATACTCTCCTCAGACTCATATAATTTCACTGCGCTGTTGACGAGTGACGCTCGTCATAGAAACCGTCGTCTGCAATGCTCTGTTGACGATCGTGGATCGTCCCTTAATCAAACACTCTTTCTCTTTTCGTCTAGCATATCACAGAATCCTTCTATTTATGATTTGATTAGGTCCCTTGACAATCTTCGCTCTTTGAGTGCCGTTTGTTCAAGTTATTTAGATCATTTGCATAATTTATCACGATCGATTGGCAAGGTGCTACGAAGTTGAGCTTTCAGTTTTTGAAGCGCTATGGCTGCCCCACAACGAACCTACACAGTTGCAGAAGTTATTGAAGCGATTTTTCGAGATCAAGACAGTGGAGATGAAGAATTCAAGCCAGCTGGCTTCGAACTTCGTGAAGTTGATGCCAACGACCCAGATTTTGATGTGGAAGAAGCTTTTGGTGACTGATCGTCTGAATCAGAGTAGGCCTATGGAGATCCGATTGTTCCAGATGTAGCTAGGTGTATTTGAGAGCTTTATTCATTTTATAACATGATTGTATTGCTTTCTTCTCAGTATATTTATAAATAGAACAGCTAAGTGTGTGTATTGTATGGCTGAGCCCTTTGTTTGGGCCTGGTCAGCGAGCGAGCCAGTGACCGAGTGGGCAGTGTGTTCGACCTGTGGGCGTGTCACTCGTCGCTCGCTCGTTGTCAGCCACGCTGTGTGTGTCTTGTTGATGATTTGTTTTTCTGGTCGGCCTCTGCCCTGTGCTATCTCCCTGGCCTTTGTGTTTTTGTGTGAGGAGTAGGCTACTATCTCCATGGCCTGTGTGTGTTTATGTGAGGAGTAGGGTGGGAGCAGAGGGGTGTGCGTGTGTGTGTGTGTGTGTGTGTGCGTGTGAGAGAGAGAGAAAGAGAGAGAGAGAGAGAGAGAGAGAGAGAGAGAGAGACTGTTGGTGTGACTTTTTATAGGAAATTGAAAGCATTCAGTGATAATACTGACAGAAACAATGTTGTAATGAAGTCACTTTGGTAGAAGCAGTACTCACTGGGTTTCTTTGCAGTGTTTGCTTGAGGAAAATGAAAGGGGGCGTGGCATGGGGGAGTAGCATGCTACCTATGTCAGTGTGTGTGTGTGTGTGTGTGTATGTATGTGTGTGTGTGTGTGTGTGTGTGTGTGTGTGTGTGTGTGTGTGTGTGTGTGTGTGTGTGTGTGACTTTTTTCTATTTCATAAAATATGTGGAAATTTGAATCCTTGCTTTCACTGTGCTACAGGTATGGTAATGCAGCATGGTGATGATATTCGGCCTGGACCTGCTGTTGCTGGACCTGCTGTTGCTGGGCCTGCTAGAAGGGGAAGGGGAGCAAGAGGGGGAAGGAGAGGACTGTGTTTAGAAGACTGCTTCCAGAACTACCACACTCAGAAGCGTTTTTACTGGGGATAGACACTGGGAGATAAAACCCTTTCATTTTATGTGTGGATAGGCTGTGCTTATATTGTGGCTGGACACTGCTTTCTGACCTTTGTACAGTCTATATCTTCAAATCAAAGTGTGCTATAAACTGCTTGTGAGCTCCTGCATCACTTGATTACATCATCATTGACTTTAACATTTTTTTTATTGTATTTCAAAGAGTACATGTGACACTCTGGTACATTATTTCATTTTGAAATTGTCATAAACACAATCTTCATTCAATTTCCTTTCATTTGATATATACTTTTATGTATCTATCTTCAATGCCTTCTGAATTATAAGCAATTGAAAATAATAAGCGTGATTTTTGTCTGTTTCTGAAAAAAATCTTAGCATGTCTTAGCAAAACATGATAGCAGTGAAAGGGTTAAAACATTCTTCAGCTAAAGATTTCGACGTTATTTCAACTCAATGAATTGACGTGGGATATAACATCCACCCAGTGGTACTAACATCACCTGACGTGGGATATAACATCCACCCAGTGGTACTAACATTACCTGACGTGGGATGTAACATCCACCCAGTGGTACTAACATCACCTGACGTGGGATATAACACCACCCAGTGGTACTAACATCACCTGACATGGGATATAACACCACCCAGTGGTACTAACATCACCTGACGTGGAGTACAACATCCACCCAGTGGTACTAACATCACCTGACGTGGGATATAACATCCACCCAGTGGTACTAACATCACCTGACGTGGAATATAACATCCACCCAGTGGTACTAACATCACCTGACGTGGGATATAACACCACCCAGTGGTACTAACATCACCTGACGTGGGATATAACATCCACCCAGTGGTACTAACATCACCTGACGTGAGAAATAACATCCACCCAGTGGTACTAACATCACCTGACGTGAGAAATAACATCCACCCAGTGGTACTAACATCACCTGACGTGAGAAATAACATCCACCCAGTGGTACTAACATCACCTGACGTGAGAAATAACATCCACCCAGTGGTACTAACATCACCTGACGTGGGATATAACATCCACCCAGTGGTACTAACATCACCTGACGTGAGAAATAACATCCACCCAGTGGTACTACATCACCTGACGTGAGAAATTAACATCCACCCAGTGGTACTAACATCACCTGACGTGAGAAATAACATCCACCCAGTGGTACTAACATCACCTGACGTGGGATATAACATCACCCAGTGGTACTAACATCACCTGACGTGGGATATAACATCCACCCAGTGGTACTAACATCACCTGACGTGAGAATAACATCCACCCAGTGGTACTAACATCACCTGACGTGGGATATAACATCCACCCAGTGGTACTAACATCACCTGACGTGGGATATAACATCCACCCAGTGGTATTAACATCACCTGACGTGGGAATAACATCCACCCAGTGGTACTAACATCACCTGACGTGAGAAATAACATCCACCCAAGTGGTACTAACATCACCTGACGTGAGAAATAACATCCACCCAGTGGTACTAACATCACCTGACGTGAGAAATATCATCCACCCAGTGGTACTAACATCACCTGACGTGGATATAACATCCACCCAGTGGTACTAACATCACCTGACGTGGGAATATAACATCCACCCAGTGGTACTAACATCACCTGACGTGGAATAAAACATCCACCCAGTGGTACTAGCATCACCTGACGCGGGATTAACATCCACCCAATGGTACTAACATCACCTGACGCGGGATTAACATCCACCCAGTGGTACTAACATCACCTGACGTGGAATGTAAGTCCTGGTTACTGGATGTGACAAAGAACAGTATCACTCTGCCTGAAGATTTTGATAACAAAGTAAGAGGCAGCGGTACTAGATTGACAATACTCTAACTGGTTCCTGTATGTTTTCCCCATCTGTGGAGTATTTTTCCATTTGTGGTTAACATTAGATATGTGCTGATCTGATGACTATTTTCGTTTAAATTAGAGTACAATAAAATGTAAGTAAATCAGCAAAGCTACTATAGCAATTGAATAGACTAAACAAAACTACATAACGACTCTCTCTCTCTCTCTTTTATTCTCTCTCTCTCTCTCTGTTTCTTGGTTTAATTCCGGTATTTTTATCTGTGTGTAATACTATGGCTTATCATATTCACTATGTACAAACGTATCAGGGAAACTGAGAGACGAAGACAGAAAAAAAAACCTAAAAAGCGATGGACTGACAACATTGCCAAATGGACAGAAAGAAAAACATTCTCACAATCCAGGCTTTGGCAAATAGCCAACAGAGCTAGAGGAATCGTGAAAACAAGTCCTTAATGTGGCACAGATTGACTCTCCATGGAGTGAAGGGAAAAGACGGATGTAAAAGGGTTAGGGTATGCAGTGTTTTAACTTAGCATACACTGAAGCCAGGCTTACTTGATGCTGTACAACGGTACATGTACATGTACTGATGGTATTTGTCTGTCTGTAACATTGTTGTTCTACTTATGGATTTGTGTGGTTAATCTGGGCATGTAGATACAGACCTGACTCTACTGTACTTCATGAAACGTTGATAATTTGGCCAACAGCTCGTACTGAAAAAGGAATGTCAGTCAATAATTATGTTATGCTGGTTATGGTGATTGGGTCTTGTGCTGACTGTCCATGTACTTTTAAGTTGTGTTTATCTGAACTTTTTTACCTATCACTGAACTATACAAATTGCTTTTCACCTGTGAGTGTAACTTTCTGTTGCACTCGCAAGTTGCTTTTTTAAATTAAGCCTTTCCACATTCATTGCATACATGGTCTTTTGCACTTGTATGTGTTATACAGTGGCGAGAGAGATTGAATCTACTAGTAAAAACTTTCTGACACTCATTACACACAAAGCCTTTTACATTTTGTGCATCATAACGTGCCAAGTCAGATTGTGATAACAGGAACAGCTGTTCCACACACTTTACATCTTTTGTGTTCTTTATCCATATGAATCGTCATGTATTGTGCCAGATCCTCTCTATTATCAAATTCTGTCTCACTATCACTTCCATAACACGCCCAACATATGTAGCCTTGGTTATCTGTTCTGTCTGTGGTAACGCCATCGTGGACAAGGAACCTTCACTGGATGCAGTCTGTTTGCTGGTGGTGGCTTGTGATTGACCAGTATCATTTTTACCTTGATGTTTTACTTGAGAAGCGCTCTGTGCACTTGTGGTTATACTTGTAGCCTTTGGATGTATGGTCGTTTTCTTTGAATCTGTACAGATTTTTGTTGAACACCAGGTTTCTACTGGATTTCCTTTGAATGTGTTTTCATGTGACTGTGCAGTGTTTCTTTTCTACTGAAGCGTTTTCCACATATATTACACACATAATCTTTGGCATTTGCATGTAACATGATGTGCATCAATCTACAAAATCTCAATTGGATCTACTGACCCAAACACTGCGGTGTTAAGGGAAATGAACATGCCGACAAACTTGCAGGTAATGCCACTACAGCAAAATAGTCTGCACCTTGGAAAGTCGGAAGTCCTCAGGCGTTTAAAACCGTACTTTTGCCAACAAAATGTTAGCCATCATGTTATTGATCGCTTTGCTCAGAAAGGAAAAGCTAGAGGAGTTGCTGAAAATCTGCTATGAGATAAAATAAGAGTAATCATCAATAAAAACAAAGTAATCATCAATAAAAAACAAGAGCAATCATCAATAAAAACAAGAGTAATCATCTATAATCAGATATACATTAATGTCATCTCAAAAATAACTCACCGCACCTCCTATAAGGTGAAATGCGAAGTGTTTGGGCTTTTTGCTAAAATGGAGAGAAAGGAAATGTGAAGACATGGACAAGACAGCAGGAGAACGGTAACGTTTGTCACATTGTTTATGTGTTTGTGACATGTTTGTTGTATGTTGTCTGTATGTCTGTACGTCTGTACGTTTGTTATGGTATTTGTTTGCTTTTTGTTTCGTTTTGTTTTTGTTTGTGACTGCGTGGGTTGGTGTGTGTATGTGAACATGTTTGTGTGTGTGCGTGCGTGCGTGCGCGGTGTGTGTGTGTGTGTGTGTTGTGTTGTGTGTGCGTGTTGTGTGTGTGTATGTTGTGTGTGTTGTGTTGTATGTGTGTATATGCGGTGTGTGTGTGTGTGTGTGTGTGTGTCTGCGTGTGTGTGTGTGTGTCTGTGTGTGTGTTTCTGTGTGTGTGTGTGTGTGTGTGTGTGTGTGTGTGTGTGTGTGTGTGTGTGTGTGTGTGTGTACATGTCTGTTTGTGGTCCTTGTTTTCTTTTTGAGTTCTCGTTTTGTTTTGGTGTGTGTTTGTTTTCTTTTGTTTTGTTGTGCTTTACTTGTGTGATTCATTGTGTTGTTTCTGGTATCGTCATGTGTGGATTGTGTGCGAGCTAATGCTGCATATGTATGTGTATGTATGTGTGTGTGTGTGTGTGTGGTGTGTGTTTATGTGTGTGTGTGTTTATGTGTGTGTGTGTGTGCCTCTGTGTGTGTGCCTCTGTGTGTGTGAGTGTGTGTGTGTGCCTCTGTGTGTGTGTGTGCCTCTGTGTGTGTGTGTGCCTCTGTGTGCCTGTGTGTGTGTGCGTGCCTCTTTGTGTGTGTGTGTGTGTGCCTGTGTGTGTGTGCCTGTGTGTGTGTATCTGTGTGTGTGTGTGCCTCTGTGTGTGTGCGTGCCTGTTGTGTGTGTGTGTGTGTGCCTGTGTGTGTGTGTGTGCCTGTGTGTGTGTGCCTGTGTGTGTTATCTGTGTGTGTGTGCCTGTGTGTGCGTGCCTCTGTGTGTATGTGTGTGTGCCTGTGTGTGTGTGTGCCTGTGTGTGTGTGTGCCTCTGTGTGTGTGTGTACCTCTGTGTTTGTGCGTGCCTGTGTGTGTGTATGTGTGTGTACCTGTGTGTGTGCGCCTGTGTGTGTGTATCTGTGTGTGTGTGTGCCTTTGTGTGTGCCTCTGTGTGTGCGCCTCTGTGTGTGTGCCTCTGTGTGTGTGTGTGCCTGTGTGTGTGAGTGTGTGTGTGCCTGTGTGTGTGTATGTGTGTGTGCCTGTGTGCGTGAGTGTGTATGTGTGTGTGTGTGTGTGTGTGTGTGTGTGTGTGTGTGTTTATTGTTACTTGCTATTGCTTATTTCTCAGCTATCTATTTATTCATTTTACTTTTTTTGTCAAAAGTGGACGATAGCCTGGAGGAGCTGCGATAAAGCAGACATTATTTCAGTCATGTCATAGGAAGCGAAGGCTGTATACCGCATTCATTGGATATTCTGTTGTTAGTTGATTCTGTCTTCTATTTCTAAAGATCAGTTACACAAATACACATGTCATTACAATGTTGCCAGTATTGTTCCAGTAACAGGCTGATACAAATATAAGATACGAACCTACCACACACTATAGAGGACATGAAGACCGTGCCAACTTACAGGCATATGTGTACGCTGAAGGCTTGTGCCATAATCATTTTGGATCGTATCCATCACATGGCACCAGTGGCGTCAGAGCATATGTAATTCTTTCCAAGCGCAGAGACGTCATTTCAAGAGACTGAAACTGACACTGAGGGCACACACATCTTAAAGTGCCACAACAGTGAAAACACGTTTCAAAAGTTACTGTCGTTCCTCAGAAAGTGCTGCTTACATAACTGTTTCAAAAATGCCTATTTCACGTAATTTTTGGATCCATGTGACTATGACATTTATGCAACTTGCCTTCCAAACTCATGTATTGTTGACTCCAAAACGATCCACACTTTTGACCCAAAGTTAGTAAAGATCCGATAGTAACAGGTGAGAAAATCTCGTTGACACAGTTGTGGTACAGACAGACAACCATACAACATAATAAAAGCAGTTATTGTCTGGTCGATATAAACGTTGTAGGTCTGCTGATATAACAGACAGATAGGACAGATAAACAGACAAACACACGCGTACATACACACACACACACGCATGCACACACACACAAACACACACACACACACATACAAACACACCATGCACGCGCACACACACACACACACATGCACACCATACATACATACGCGCACTCACACACATATACAGACACATACACACAAACACACACACACAGACACACACACACACACACACAAACACACTCACACACATACACTTATACACACACATGTATACAAACACATCACACGCACTCATACACTCACACCCACCCACCCACACCCACCCAAATATGTACACACAAGCACAAACGTAGACACACATTCCCTCTGGCTGAGATGAACATTCTGTCCTACAGGAAGGAAAAATGACAAAAAAGAATCACACCATGTGTTATATGCAACCTGGATTATCTAGAAAATGTCTTTTACAAATGGTCATCTATATTTACAGTAAAGAAATGTGGTTTCTAAGAAGAATGTTGGGAGTTCCATGGACAGCAAAGAAAACAAAAGAGATAGTCTTGGAGGAAGCAGACACAAGAAGAACTTTATCAAAATTTTAGGAAAGGACAAGCAACATTTACAGGACATTCTATGAAGAAAGAGAAATTAGAGCACCTAGTCACAACAGGAAAGTTGGAGAGAAAGAGAGCACCAGGTAGACTCAGGGAGAAAATATTGGACGGACCTGCAAAATGGCCGAGAACAGACAGGGTGGAAGATGTGCTTGCAGTGACAAAGGATAGATTCATATGGAAGCCATGATCGCCAATGCCAAGCAGCAGGGCACATAATGATGATGACATTGATGATAATGTTGATGATGATGAACATGACACTACACAGTGTGTAATAAACAGAATAACACAGTACTTCAGATACCCAGACTGTCATACATCTTGGTATAGCATGGCGCCACTCCATACTGTAGTTATTTATTATCGTGCAAGTCAGCATGAGATTCCAGCCACTTTAACAGTTCTGTCTCCCGTGATTTTCTTCGTTTTTCTGCCAGCGTGTTAAAGGTATATACAAATGGATTAAGAGCAGAGTTTAAGGGCAGTATGAAAATTGCTAAGGCAACATTTATCTCTCCAGGCATGGGAATACCAGCCAATGCCAGAAATCCACACAGTCCAATGGGAAACCAGCACATGAAATCTGTTACAGCCACAGTGATCAACCGCCGTGCTATTGTCATGTCTCGTGATGCTTTGGTCGTATTAGTTCTCAGTGCGTTCTTCTGTATGGACCAGTAGATAAAAGCTTGGCCAGCTGAGATCAGCATAAACAGAATGAAATTAAAAACGATCAAAACGCCAAATGAATAAACTCGCCCTTCAAAATATTTACGAGTGACTGGCAATGGAATACAGATACCTGTCTGACTGTAGAATTCCCAGTGTGATGCCATTGGAAGTAAAGGCAACAGGGCAACAAACCAGCCAATCACACCAAGTCAACAGACAAGCCACTGCTGCTGATGTTCTTTTAAATCGTAAGGTGCTGAATGGAAAGTGAAGGACAATGAAACGATCCAGTGTGATGAGCCAGATGGTCAGAGCTGATACTTCACTGGACAGCAGAGACAGAAATCCAGCCACCTTGCAGGCCACACTGCTTGTCCATGTATCATCATGATAAAGATATCTACCACGGAACAGTTCATCAGCTAAACCAATAATAGCAATGTAGACACCCATCAGAAAGTCAGCCATGGTCAGGTTGGTGACAAACACACTGAAGCCACTGGAAGAAGTCTTTTTCTGGGCACACAAACGTACAACAAAACAGAAGATGTTACCAGTCACTGACAGACAGCTGATTAACCAGAGAAACACTCGGTATATTTCTGAGTGAAGTAAATCTTCACATGATGAAATGTCGTCTTTGGGGGAATAGCAAAATGTTTCATCAAAGTTATGAGGTAATATTTCTTTGCAGCACAATTTATAATTCAGTGTCGATATGACATGGAGATGGACAAGATCTTTGAATATGTCAGGTGGAAATGTTTTCACAGGACTACCTTCCATGTACAATGCCGTTAACTTTGGTGTAAACTGAAAACCACCCGTGCTGATGATACTTATAGTAGTAAACGTTAAATTCAGTTTCTGCAATTTCAAGAACTTGGACAAGGCTTTGGCATCAAACACTTTCAGTGTGTGTGTGACAGATCTATCGTTGAGAGTGCACTTTGTTGAATATCAGAGAAGTGATCGGAATAGAGTGAGGTGATGGGATTGTTGGACAGGCACAGTGTCTGCAGATTTTTCAAACCAACGAAATAAGTCATGTTGACATGCTGTAGTTTGTTGCCAGTGAGATCTAGAAACTGTAAGTTGAGCAAATTCATATTGGACAGGACAGTCAAAGAACATTGAGAAAGAATCAGACGAATAAGATAAGTATGATTACTCACATCAGACAGATTCATTCCTGTACCTGTGACATCCAAGTAACGGAGCTGTGGGAATAATTGAGCAGAGAAAGACTGATGACACAGAAATGTGTAACCTTGACACAGACAGCCCACAGGGCAGGTCACATCACACGACAATTCATCATCATACAGTGGGCAGTGAGGCCAGCCATCACACAGATGGTCAACATGTAGGCATTTATGGAAGTTCTGCATCGAAAGAATCCTGAACATATCAATTCATTACATCCCTCTTCGTCTTCATGGTCCACACAGTCGTACATTCCATTGCATCGTGTATAGACAGGCAGACAGTCATTGAACTTACCAGGACAACGATAGTGGCTGTCAGGACAGGACTCATTGGACTTCATTGGTGTTGAAATGAAAGTGTTGATGCTATCAAAATCGATGAGAACAGGAGATGGAAAAACAGGTGCCATGTCGTGTTCTTATGTCTGTAAAAATCACAGTTTTCCTCGTCTGTTTCGTCCAAACAATGGTACACTTTGTCACAGACAGCATCATGGGACACACACTGGCCGTTAGTACAGGTAAACATGTTGACACAAGGAGGATGTTTACAGAAAGACTCATCAGTCTTATCCTGACAGTTTTGCAGAAAGTCACATACCAGGGTGTATGACAGCGTGGTGACGTCATCATCACAGGTAAATAAAGGGACAAAAGTGATGTGATCAACTCTTGAATCAAACCCACCATGCGTGTGTGACAGGTGATCAGTAAATGTACAAAAAGATGTGTGACCTTGACCACACACGTCATACTCGTGTGAACCACATAATAAAAAGGTGTGTGTCACGTGACCATCAGCACACGTCATCAGAGATTGGTGTGTGTGGATAGGAAAAAGAGTCCTGCTCAATGTTATTGCTTGTGAAGGATGGTGGGTATGGTTTGTTCTAAATTCACACACTACACCAGATTTTAAAAAGATGAAAGTACAGTAACCTTCCCAAAAGTTATTATGCCAACGTTTGTAAATACAGGAAATAGGTCCATAATCTCCTCCTTGAACATCACTGCTTACATGATACGGAACAGAATGGTAAAGAACGGTATTGTCTTCACTGATGACATTCTTTCTGTACATGTTGGACAATGACATGTTGCCAGTGGTCATGCCAATCCACATGTGGTCAGGTATATACAAGTAAGGACTGGTTAAACTGTCTACTATTCCAGACCATTCTTCCTCACATTTTGGCATACCAGGCATGCCTCCCAAAGACTTGCAGTACTTGTGCAACAGTTTAGGCACACCATCTTTATTAATATCCCTATATGAAACCAATTTGTAGCAATGGTTACATAATGCCACCAAACCCTGACAGTCAGAACTGCTGAAGGGACAGTGTTCTGTTTCATCCTGTCCATCTTCACATTGTATTCTCAGGTTACAGTCCAGGTGGTGCTGAAAGCTGGAATAGTGATCGACAGAACAGTTGAACAGATCACTGGGTAACTTTTGGGGTGTTTGCTTTTCAGGATGAAAGGAAAACAACAGTGTGAAGCACTGTGCATTCAGGCAGTAAATGTTTGTGTACCTAAGTCTGAGTATTGGGGTGTGGAAGACACAGTCACACCACTTCTGTCGAGAGTCCTTGCACACTTCGGTAGAAGATCCATTTCTGAAACCTGTATAGAGTGTGATAACCACCCGTTTGAAGTAATCCACCATGTGTCTTATACTGATCATAATGACATGTTCAGCTAAGATAGAGATGTGTGTATGCATGTCAAAAGCGTCCAATGCAGTCTTTGTACCGTAATTCCCTTTTGGTGTGATAAACCCTGATAACGGTGATGTCATCACCAACAACAGGTTTTGAGGCAAAGAATCGTTTCCTGAAAACCAAGCAGCCACTCAACCCACTCACCAACCAATCGAAAACAATACCAGAGGAAGATTGACACTGACGCTGACACCAACAACCCCCCCCCCCACACACACACACACGCATACACTTTGATTAGTTTTAGTCAATATGTAATCGTTGACAGAGTATTTTCTTTACATAAAAATGAAGACAGAATCCAAATCCAACAGCAAATGGGCTGAGGGTTTTTCTCTAGGTACTCGGATTTTCCCTTCAGCCCCGTGGCTGCTGCACATGGATTTTGTTTTATCTTTTTCCAAGTTCAGATCAGATTTTGTGCACTGAGCACAATCTATTTATGTCAGCATGTACATTCGTATTCTTTCCATTCATTCATCCATATGTGTATTCTTTATTTTGTGTATATTATTATTATTATTATTATGAACATTTAGTACGCCTAATCAAATTAATGCCCTAGGCGTTAACAATGGCAAAACATATAACCGAAATCACAAGCACGCACACACACGCCCACAAACACACACACGCACACACACACACACACACACACACACACACGCACACGCACACAGACACACACACACACACACACACACACACACACACACACAGCACAACATGCAAATGCAGTGACACATTGACACTAAGACATTATAAAGCCAACATTACGTTACATGGGGGGAGGGGGGCAGAAATTACCAGTTATTTGGGAAACAGATGAGTTTTGAGGGAGCGTTTGAATGTGGACAGAGAGGGTGAGTATCTGAGTGAGCGAGGTAGCTGATTCCAGATAGTTGGAGCTTGATAGGAAAAAGAACGCTGCCCAAACCTTTTAGTGCGGACTATGGGGATACTATAGAGACGGGTGTCGGATGAGGACCGCAAAGCTCGAGATGGCGTGTAGAGATGTAACAGATGGGCGAGATACTCAGGACAGGAAGACTCAATAGATTTGAAGCAGAGACAGGCAATCTTGTAGGATATTCTTTGCTGAACCGGGAGCCAGTGAAGAGAACAGAGCAATGGCGTAACATGGTTAAATTTTGAAGAGCGAAAGATGAGACGGGCAGCATGATTTTGAACTTTCTGAAGTTTGTTAATGAGGTGAGAGGGGGAACCAGACAAAAGAGCATTACAGTAATCAAGACGAGATAGAACAAGTGCACAGACAAGAGTCTTTGTCGTGTCTTCTGAGAGGAGATGGCGGATAGAAGCAATTCGGCGGAGTTCAAGAAAACAAGTCCGACAAACGTTGCTAACATGCAGATGGAAGGACAGGGTTTGGTCAAGAGTTACACCAAGGTTACGGGCAGAATAGGAGAGAGTGATAGACGAGTCAACAAGTATATGTACACACTTTTTCTGAAGACAGGATTACTCAAAGAATGCATTGTAAAGTTTACTCTGTCCTGGACAAATTTTGCAACTCTGATATGAGAAAAGAAAATATCAATGACTCAGCAAAGAGCCTTGCTTTACACCCTGTGTACGGGTGACATATTCTGATACACGAGCTTCCAACCTGACTCAAGATTCGACTAATGTGTACACAGATTTAATCATCTGTAGAATTATTGCAGGTGTCCTTGTATTCTGTAAAAAATGTCCAGGTTACTGTATTGAATTCTTTTTATACACTATAAGGAGAACATGCATCTTTCTGCGCATACTGTGCACTTTTCTTTTGATAATTAATGCTCACGTAAAGTCTATGGTAGATAATTTTGTTCTTCAAAAACCCACTTATTCTGCTAATCTTTCTTCCTCTGTCCATGTGTACAACTTCTTATTAAGTATTGGTCTATAAATCTACTATTCATGTCAAAAGGGAACTGCCCCAGTAATTGTCTGAATCGTTTTGATCACTCTTTTTAAACAAGGGTATACCACAGACTTGCAACAGATGGATGGACAATGACTGACATAATATAGTTTGGTAAATAGCTTGTTAAAAAGAAAGTGACAGTATTCGATACTTTATAAACTGAATGCACGTCATCTACTGGCTTGTTAGAAAAAGGGTGAACAATATTCCACACACATAATCTCACTGTATATTTCAACTAATGGTTTGTTAAAAAAGAAGGCAACAGTATTCCATACTTCATAAACTCAGTGAACTATTCATCTTATGACTTGTTAAAAAGGGTACACATTATCCCATACTTCATAAACTCAATGTACGTTTCATCTAATGGCTTGTTAAAAAGTGGACAACAGTATTCCATACTACATAAACTCACTGTATGTGTCATCTAATGGCTTGTTAAAAAGGGTAACAGTATTCCATATTTCATAAACCCACTGTATATTTTATTTGATCGTGGCACGCACTTTTCCTTGTTTTAAATTCTTGAGATGATTCTGACATCTTCAGTTATTGGATTGTATAGTTTTTGTAAATAGGTTCTTTGGATTTTATTGCTTTGATGCGTGAATAATCTTTTTGGAAAAATCGATAAATCATTGACTGCAGTTTTTTAAGGCTTTCTAAAAGTGAGCTAGCCATCTCTCAATAGTGATGATTACTTATTTTCTGCTTTTTGTCTGGCTCTTTTTATTGTGTCCCAAAAGGTCTACCTATTCCTTGGCTGTCAGAGAGAGAGAGAGAGAGAGAGAGAGAGAGAGAGAGAGAGAGAACGAGAAAGAGAGAGAGAGAGAGCGAGAGCGAAGAGAGAGAGAGAGTTATACTCTGCAACGTTTGTTTCCAAGATAGCAGTTTGTATAGTCGTACAGCTCGTTTTTAGGCTTCAGTGATGTTAGGACCATCAAATGGATTGAGTTTCATTATTTCCTGTGCTGTAAGGTGCTGAATGGAAAGTGAAGGACAATGAAACGATCCAGTGTGATGAGCCAGAAGGATTTTTACGATTCTTTTGCTTTTTATTAACCCTTCAGACTGTTTTTGCATGGTCCTTCTCGTGGCATTATTTTATCAATTTGGTGTCCCACACATATTTCTTAAATATTTATGTTTTATTTGACCTGAGTCTGATGATCTTAATTGTATTATTTGTACCCTTCAGAGTTTATGTTTCTTGTGATCCTCACGCTAATAGTTCCTTCCGTTTGGGTGCCGGGAGCTCTTTCAGTATAAATAGTATCCCCACCTTCTGGAAATTCTATGTCAGAAATTTCCTCTTTTCTGTCACATCCATGAAGAATCCTGTCAACTGCTATAAACATCAATTTTCCCATCCCTCAATGACCACACCTGTTGTAGGACTTCATGATGACCAATGAAAGCAAAGGTTCTTGGAGCTTGCAACAGGCAGAACCTGGCTCTGGTATTGAATTAGAGAGCAAGAAAAACCTGTTGTTATTGCCAGTATCTGTACAAAAACATGAGACAAGAGAAAGTTATCTGACTGCACATTTAGTTTGGACAGATAAAAAACTTAAGGATTTGAAACCATGGAGAATTCCACAGCACAGCACAGAGAAGTTGGAGTTGTACAGGAAACTGCATCAAGCTTTTGTAGGATTAGTACACTGCATAGATAAGTTAGAGTTGTACAGCAAACTACAGACAAGATAAGATAGAGTAGTACAGCAAACTACACACAAGCTTTTACAGGGTTAGCACACTTCACAGAGAAGTTGGATTTATACAGCAAACTACACACAAGCTTTTACAAAATTAGTACACTGCAGAGAAAAGTTAAATTTGTACAGCAAACTACACACAAGCTTTTACAAAATTAGTACACTGCATAGAGAAGTTAAATTTGTACAGCAAACTACACACAAGCTTTTACAAAATTAGTACACTGCATAGAGAAGTTAAATTTGTACAGCAAACTACACACACGCTTTTACAGAATTAGTACACTGCAGAGAGAAGCTGGAGTTGCACAGCAAACTACAGACAAGCTTTTATAAGAATGGTACCACCCAGACTTAAGAATAGACTGGAACCGCCAACCCGTCTCTTACCAGACGTGGGTGACCATGGTACACCAACAAAGACAAAAACACAACAGCTGACGTGATGTCAAGACGTCCACCTTCTGCCAGACGTGGGTTGCCATGGTACACTGACAAAGACAAAAACACAACAGCTGACGTGATGTCAAGACGTCTACCTTCTGCCAGACGTGGGTTGTCATGGTACACTGACAAAGACAAAAACACAACAGCTGACGTGACATCCACCTTCTACCAGATGTGGATGATAAGAGTACACTGACAAAGACAGAAACCAACAGCTGACGTGATGTCCAGACGTCTACCTTCTGCCAGACGTAGGTCTCCATACACAAAAAAATCAGCATCTTGTTTTTTCAACGTCCCAGGGCACTAGGCCCAACTACGATGTAGGCCTAACTGACCAAACGACAAACACACTTGCTGGTCGACCGCACGCATGAGGTCACTCGCCAGCTCTCTCTGGACCTAGAATGTATTTCGAAATATGAGCCAACCAGATCTATTTTCGAGTTCATAACGAATTTAAGACAAGATACAAGTGATACCAGAGAATCACACCACGTATGACAGGGTGAACACATTACAAGACCTATAAGGGGGTAAACAAACAAACACGCACAAACGCACCTAACATACGTACACACAGGCACACTCAGAAATCCACAACAGCGCCTATATACACGTGTCTTTACACAGAGCAAAAGCTGATTCCACACCTGGATTTTGGAGGTAAACACAGTGAACTGGCGTGCGATTGTCTGGATTCCAGAGAAGAAAGCAAGTATGGATTTATTTAATTGTTCTTATTGCAAACCTTCACAGAGAGGAAGAGAGGGAGAGAGAGAGAGAGAGAGAGGGAGGGAGAGAGAGACAGACAGACAGACAGACAGAGAGAGAGAAAGACAGACAGACAGAGACAAAGACAGAGACAGAGAGAGAGAGGATTCAGATCATGTCAGTTCACACTCGTCATGACAGAATGCGTTTATCACTTGTGGCAAAATGTTTTGATTCAAAAGTTCAATACCTAATAACCTGTTACCAGTGTTAATGTTATCAGTCATATTCTGAACACATTCTTCAACTTGATTTTTCTCAGTCACTGCCACTACTATCATCTGAAGATTCTGTCACAATGTCAAACAAATTATGCAGCCAAATTTTCATTGCACTTACAAAGAACACAGGGGCTATAGAATGCGAACTCCACCGCACAATTAGCTTGATGAGTCATGTAACAAAAATCCTGTTAAGAATAACCATGATGAGGACAAGGAATAGAATCAAAAGAGAAATAACAGAAGAACAGAACAGTGTAGATTTGTGGAAGGGAAAGGAACTATTTATGCCATATACATCCTAAGAACTATCATAGAGAGGTCAATCGAGATGAATGAGGATTTATGTTTATGCTTTGTTGATTATACCAAGGCTTTCGATTAGGTAAGACACGAAGAATTGCTCAACCAACAAGAAAGACTCAATATTGATGGAAAAGATCTACGAATAATGAGAAATATGTATTCGGAACAAACATCTGCAATGAGAATAGAAAACAATATAAGCTCTTTCCAAAATATCAAAAGAGGAGTCAGACAAAGTTATGTTTTATCACCAAATGTTACGTCATGAGAAACCTAGAGGAAGACCCTGGATTAAAGATTGGAGGAAAAATGATAAACAACATTCGATACACAGATGACACCATGCTAATTGCAGAAAATGAAAGGGACCTACAAAACCTTGTGAATATACTAGAAATAGAAAAGTAGGTAAGGGGTTGGAACTAAACAGCAGGAAGACTGAAGTCATGATGATCAGTAAAAAACATTAAATTCCGTCAAGCAAAATAACAGCAAATGGCACAACTTTGAGACAGGTTGACAAGATTACATATCTGGGAATGATCATTTCACCAGATCACAGATGCACATCAGAAATAGCCAGCAGAATTGGCCAAGCCAAAACAGCATTGAAGAAGATGAAAAGCATTCTTACCAACAAACGCTTATCAATTACCATCAGGACGAGAGTTCTTGAATGTTACATAGAACCGATAATGTTATACAGTTGTGAGGCCTGGACAGCCAACAAGCAAAGCCAGACCAAGATTGAGGCAGCAAAGATGTGATTTCTAAGAAGAATGTTGAGAGTTCCATGGACAGTAAAGAAAACAAACGAGATAGTCTTGATGGAGGCAGACACAAGAAAACCATTGATAAGAAAGATTAGAAAAAGACAGGCAACATTTATAGGCCATTTTATGAGAAAAGGGGAATTAGAGCACCTGGTCACAACAGGAAAACTGGAGGGAAAGATATCACCATGTATGTATTGGACGGACTTGCAGAGTGGCTGAAGACAAAGAATGTGGAAGAGGCGCTTGAGGCAACAATTGATAGAAACAGATGGAAGGCCATGATCGCCAACGCCATGTAGCAAGGCACTTGATGATGATGATGAGCGTCTTACTGCACGGAAGAAAGCAAAACTTAGCCCTCTCCAGCAAAATAAGTCATCACGTGTTCGTGTCTTTTTTAAATTAAAAAAACGCTCCCTCATTTGTGGTCATTTGCTTACCTCAGAAACGTCTTAAATACTTCAAAACGTTTGTATAAAAACAGAAAACTTCGAAGTTAGTCGAAAAATATATACCCCTAGATATGTACAAATACCTATGTTTTTGGAAAACTCACAAAAAGATTTTAATTATCTGACTTAGACTAGCCTTACATCACGCGGCCGCCTTTCACAAAACAGACAGAGCCAAACATACAGCCAGCGCTGGTCCTGATGAACACCTCATATACAGGTTGACATGTAGACACACAACAGACAGAGCCAAACACAAAGCCAGCACTTGTCCTGATGAAGCCTCACATACAGGTTGACATGTAGACACACAACAGACAGAGCCAAACACATAGCCAGCACTTGTCCTGATGAAGCCTCACATGCAGGTTGGCATGTAGACACAACAGACACCTAAACATAAAGCCAGCACTTGTCCTGATGAAGCCTCACATACAGGTTGATATGTAGACACACAACAGACAGAAGTGAACAAAGTGGGCACTGGTCTTAATGAAGGCCTCACATATAGGTTGACATGTACATACAAAATAGTACCAAACACAACTCACTCTGCTCTACAGTCTTACGTAAAATGAACTCTGGTAATGATCAGGATATTTATAGTCTTATTGATGATGATTTGCTTTCTCCTGTAAAAGATGTCGTGATTTTAACACTTGTAAGAGTCTATCTTCCTGTTCCTGTTGACGTCGACGTGTTACAGCAGTCCATATGTACAGCAGTGGGTTGAGTGCACAGTTGAGTGGTAGCACGAACACAACCATTGTCACATGAGCCTTGTCTGAGGCACCACCGCCATCTAAGGTCACCATACTGCTCAGAGTGAGGGCGAACCAGCACACAGCATCTGTTACAGCCACTTTTATCAACAGATGGACTGAAAAATAAAGAAATTTGTTTGTGGGATCCATTAGTATTGGGTGGATAGGTGTTCGTCTGTAAATGATGAGTTGACCAATAGCCACCATAGAGCACAGGATACAGTTGAACACGACAGTGACTGTGAACCACCTGAACTCGTCTATGGGGTTATTTTCAGATAGAGCCAGACAACACAGACCAGACTGGCCATCAAGGCCCCAGTGTGACAGTCCGGGAAGAAAATGTATCACAGACAACAAAAGTCCAACACACCATGACACTGCACAAGCTGCAGCTGTCAGACGTCTATTGAACGTCCACGTAGTTAAGGGGAAACAAACGACAATGATGTGATCCAGTGTCATAAACCAGAGGATCAGAACTGACACCTCACTGGACAGAAAGGAAAGAAAACCACCAACCTTGCAAGTCACACTGTTGATCCATGTCTTTTCAAAGTAGATGTATTTTCCGTAGAATATTTCATTGGCCACTGTAACTATGCTGACGTGGATTCCTCTGCAGATGTTAGCAATCTGCAAATGGGCAATGAACGTGATGAAAATACTTCCAAATGTTTCATTTTCTACGATTGCTGCCAATAAACAAACCAAAGTTCCTAGAATGGATAATGTACTAAGTAACCAATAGAAAAGCCTGTGCTGTTCAGTCGGTAGCAGATAGGCACAGGAAGAAAAAGTGGGTTTTGGTGAGACACACCGTGTCGGGTGTGACTGTTTAAAAGTTAAATATTTGCAGCAAAGCCTATAATTTGAGGACAAGATACTTTTTAAATGATTCCACATTGACAACGAGTCTGAGGAAAAGTTGGTCACCGAACTTCCTCTGACGTCCAGTTCAGTCAGTAATGGCACACAATGGACTGCTCTAGACTTGATTGTTTGAATACCAGAAAACGATAAGTCCAGACGTGTGACTTGGGGAAAGTATATGGGCAGCTTACTGTTAAGTATCTGGACAAGTGTTCTTGAAGCATCTATTTGTGATAGAGCGTAATGAAAGAGAAAATATGGCTTACCTGTTAGTTGCATCAGAGGATTGTTTGCTAAAAGTAAAATTCTTAAATTCCATAGCTTGAGAAAAACAATCCTGTCCACTGTTTTCAGGTGATTGTAGGTCAGATCAAGGGACTGTAGGTTGCGAAGCTTCACACTTGATATATTGGCTAGAGAACAATGGGAAAGGTTAAGATGAATGAGATATATGTTGTTGCTGAAATCAGTCAGCGTCATTCCTGAGCCTGTGGCGTCCATGTAGCGAAGCTGGGGGAAAAAGTCAGCACAGAAAGCCTGGGGACATAAGAAGGAATGACCTTGACACTGACAGCCATCAGGACAGGTCGTGTCACACAGCCATTCATCATCACGCTGTGGACACTGACCCCAGCCATTACACATATCATCTCCATGAACACAAACTTTAGAACCACGACACTGGTAGAATCCAGGACAGGTGACTGTCTCACAGTCTTGTTCATCTTCACCATATGTACAGTCAGAAAATCCGTTACATCGAGTGTAGACAGGGAGACAGTACAACCAGTCTTCTGTACACCAGTAATGAGTGTCAGGACAAGACTGATGAGATGTCATCATCTGTTGAGTAAAGTAACCTGTACCATCCAGGTTGATGAAGAGTCGCTGATTTTTGTTGGCCTCTTTGTGGTGCCAGCTCTCTCTCCCGAAACAGCGGAACTCGTCAGTGCCATCCAGACAATCTGCGTGGTCATCACAAGGTTGGCTGTCCAACACACACTGACCATTGGTGCACAGAAAACCATTACATGAAGGTGTTGACAGAATGACTCATCACTGTGATCTGGACAGTCGTGTCTGAAGTCACACACCAGGGTGTAAGGCAGTGTTGTTATGTCATCATCACAGACAAACATCACAATGGTGTAGGCAGTGTGCTTTCCAAGAAAAGTCGGAGTGTCTGTGTTCCTAGTGCTCATGTTCCAGAATACACATGGTCTTGTATACATCGTTTGTCCACACTGAACTTGAAGATCACAGGACAAAAATGCATGTGCCACATTACCCTCTGGACAATCTGATAACGTCTGCTGTGTCTGTATCAAAAGGGACAGGGCTGGGTCTAAAACGGGGAATTCAACTGTTTGAACAGAATGCATATGTTGTGATTGCGGTTTCACCTCACACAGTATATTGTTGAAAAATTCAAAACTAGATCTAAAATAATATGCACTGCGTGCGTCCACACAGCCATGTACAAATCGTCTGGTGGGAGAATAGCTTTGTTGAAGAAAATGAACCATGTTGTAGATCATGGTGCTGTCAGACCAGTGACGGAACTCACTGTACATAAAAGACACGGACTTCCAGCCTGATGACAAACCTGACGACACTTTAAAGTCATCACGATGATTAAAGATGTTTATGAAATCGTTTTGCTCCTGTTTGGTTGCAACTGAAGCCAACTGTCCACCCATCTTCTGACACTCATACGTTGCCAGTGAAACAGGCAAACAAACATGTATTTTAACATATGCGAAACATTTGTTACGTGAAGCCACCAAACCCTGACAACCAGGACTGCTGAAGGGACAGTGTTCTGTTTCGTCCTGTCCATCTTCACACTCTGACTTCAGGTTACAGTTCAGATGGTGCTGAAAGCTGGCATAATGATCAACAGAACAGTTGAACAGTCCACTGGGTTCCTGATGTGGTTTAGCTGTCAAAGGGTGAAAAGAAAAAAATATTTTCAGACTGACACTATCATATAACCGTACACGAAGTAGATTGTTTACATGAATTTGAATATGTCTTGTAGGGAAAATGCGAGCTGATGAATTATTGTCACCACATACATGCAGGACGCTTTGACTTGTATCTGGCTGAGTATAAATCAAGTCTGCGTACGTTGTAGGTGAGTGCGATTTGTACCATGTTCCCTGAAAACTGAGCATAATGACATAGCCAGGGGGCGATGTCACTTCCTCCCATAGATCATGAGGAGCTCTCTGATCAAATCTCTGACGTGGTAATATCATGTAGCCAGAGTAGGGTGATGCAGATA
>JAPXFY010000017.1:7385525-7408025 GCA_030674185.1 Monoplex corrugatus | reverse complement strand
TTATGTGTGACTGACAGAAATAGAATGAAAGTAGATTGTGTGTATGTAGGTGAGTGTTCTATGTGTTTTCCCCAACCCCACACAACCTTCCACTCAGTCACTTCAACAACCTCTGTAAACAAAATAGTATATTTATAATTAATCAGATATCATCAGTTCAATTTTCATCCAACTGGATCAACAAACACATAAGACAGAAATAAATGTTCATTGACCACTGTTCAATAGAAAGTAATCGATTCAGGTTTCCGTCCCAAACAGTCCTTTCACAGGAATTCTTTCACTGCATCAGCATTTCAGTCAGTCTGTTTCACAGCATCGAAATCATTGTTCAGAATTCAGTTCATCACTCTATATAAATACAGTTACCACACAATCCTGGGGAGCAAGACGAAACACAGAGGCGTCAGTAACCGGACACGCCCACAGCAGGTATTCAGCAGAGTCCTAACAGCTTAGGACCAGAGACTGGATCAGGCATCCACCCCTCAAAACAGCAGTTATTCAGCAAAGTCCTAACAGCTTAGGACCAGGGACTGGATCAGGCATCCACCCCTTCAAAACAGCAGTTATTCAGCAGAGTCCTAACAGCTTAGGATTAGGGACTGGATCAGGCAGCCACCCCTCATAACAGCAGGTATTCAGCAGAGTCCTAACAGCTTAGGACCAGGGACTGGATCAGGCATCCACCCCTCAAACCAAAGTCACGTATGTATGTGGCTCCCTCGTGAGCTAATCAGACCATACAGCTCCCCACGTCAAAGCTGAAGATAGGAAAGAATTTGCTAAGTACTTCCATCTACAAAATTGTCAATAAAATGTATCGGGTCAATGGCCACACCATATTTTTAATATTATATGATTGACAGACGTTTATCCCAAAATAATATTGTTTGCCTTTTAAAAGCTCGCAGGCAAATTACATTCACAGTGCCATACAGCAAATATTCTACACTAACTTCAATTTCCAAAAAATGACCACTAACTTAGCTTCATATTCATTTAACAAAATAACATCTTACAATAAAGAATTTAACACAAATTCGCCATTCATGTTTCAAAAGTCCAAACTCTTAATACATATAATTATCCATAAAGTTCACACTGACTGCACATCATTTGAAGATCGAAACCACAAAACAGTAATTCATAAAACATTAAATCAAGAACCACAACTCAATACAACTCTTGACTGCCAAAATAATTCACTTCACTTTTACACAACGTTTCTTCACCTCAAAAGCTTGCAACAAATTGTTTCCCTTATCTATCATTCATCCATGAATCCTGACTTTCTTATAACTTGTTTCACAACAGGCCAATTCAACTAGCTCCTTCATAATGATAATCTCTACATGTCTCAATTTTTGGTAAATATAAAAAAATCTAAATATTCACCAACCTGCTAACATAACAGCTTAAGACAAACAGATTTAATTCTCTTCAGGCGGCAAGGAAATGCGACCGTTCCACCTGGAAATCTCTGTAGAACTGACTTTTAGTTCACAGATTTTCGACACGCACACAACTCTACACGAAGTCCACGCTCCACGCATTCCACGCTCCGCGCACTCCACGTTTTTACTTCACAGCCAATCAGAATAAAGACACCGAAAACACTGGGTGCTCCAATCCACAAAAGCAAAAACAGCACTATGAAAGTATACACAACACATCCGTCACAGCCTATATCGCACGTTAATATGTTGATACTTATATCTGTGCACATCCTGTTTGACGTCAGCAGTTTCCAAGTCCTCAAGACTCCTTTCCATCAGCGTCCGTGGAAGAACAGGTGCACGTGCTGATAGAATCTTGTGTCCTACATGAAGACCTATACCAAGTGATTAAGTATTAGTAGCCTTGCTCATCTAGAGAGTCTATCCTCCTCCTCCTCTTCATCATCACCATCATCATCATCACCATCACCATCACCATCACCATCACATCATCATCATCACCACCACCACCACTACTACCACCACCACCATCATCATCATCATCATCATCACCACCACCATCATCACCAACACAACCACCATCATCATCATCACCACCACCATCACCACCACCATCACCACCACCATCATCATCATCATCATCACCATCACCACTCTCATCATCATCATCATCATCATCACCACCACCACTACTACCATCATCATCATCATCATCATCATCACCACCACCACCACTATTATCATCATCATCATCATCATCATCATCATCACCACCACCACTACCATCTTCATCATCAGTACCATCATCAGTTACCCGTGCAGAATGGTAATGGATTCATAGCCACTACATTTCGCCATTTGCAAAAAGAACTAGCGCTTCAGTTGTGTCTTAGTTTGTGGTTCACTGAAATTGGCCAGCTGACAAGCATTATGACATTTTAATGTTGAATGAGTGAATGACAATAACAACATTAATAACAATAATAACAACAACAAAATACACCCCCTCATGTGCGATACTAACGCTTTGCATTGCAGAGATATATTTTAGCAAATATTCCCATGATGTCAAAGACCACACTGGTCCTAACTCCATAGTAGTCTAGACGAGAAGGTGCACCAAAAGGAATGTGAGTTTTGGCAGCAGAATTAGTGAAAAGTCGACGAAAGTTGATACGTTAAAGTTCCAAATTGGCCACTTGACAGACGTAATCCGTTTAAGCTGTCTGAATACATCAGTGACGTCAGATCACTCAATAGAATAACAGACACAATCCATTGAAGCTGTCTGCGTGCATCAATGACATCAATTCACTCCATGGAAATAACAGACAGGCGTCATTCCTATACATGTAGTACAAGTTGTTGGTCTTACAACAACAGAGTGTACAGGTGTCATTCCTACAGTACAAGTTGTTGGTCTTACAAACAGGTGTACAGGTGTCATTCCTACAGTACAAGTTGTTGGTCTTACAAACAGGTGTACAGGCGTCATTCCCACAGCTCAAGTTGTTGGCGTTACAAATAGGTGTAAAGACAGAATATCGTTTCATATCAAGCAGAGGATTGTAATCTATAGTGGTAATATCTCCAGCGAAATCACTTGGCATGAAATGGTCACTGACTACAGGTGTTGGGGTTCTAAGGGATCAATGGCTTTTAGGTCGAAATATGAGACAGTCACTGTCGAGGTGTAATGTATGAATATAGTTATGCATATCGTGCCTACTCATGTCTTACGCACGAATACGAATTCACATATCTGTATCTATGCGTTCACATGTATACGCTCGCATATGCGTCTGTAAGATAAGTTCACCAACAAATAATAATAAAAAAGATTCAGATGATCCTATCAAATTTTACATTTAAAGCATCCCAGTACACCTAACACATGGATGATGTAGACATTCACATCCATGATACACAAATTGGATTATACAAGGGTGAGTCAAAAAGTAATGCCATTTCCTTTTAGTACAGGAACAATTACCGACACCGGAACATGCATCATACGTCAAAATGAATCTGATCCTCCGAGGAACACATCCCTACTTCTCAACATAATCACCATTTCTCTCAATAGCAATGTTCCACCTTCGAATGAGGGCATGTATCCCTGCCTCGTAAAATTCTGTTGACTGTGTTTGGAACCACGTCTTCACTGCAATTTTAACTTCCTCGTCACTGGCATGTTTGCCTCTCAAACCCTCTTTCATGGGGCTGAAGAGATGATAGTCTGAAGGCGCTAAGTCTGGTGAGTATGGAGGATGCGGTAAAGTTGTCCACCCAAATGAAGTGGTTGTCTCCCTTGGCCTGATGCTTGTGTTTAGTCGAGCATTGTCATGCAAAAGGAGGACATTATCGATTTGCAAGTTGGGTCTCACTCGTCGGATTCTTACTTTGAGCCTCGTCAGGGTCTTAATGTATGCCTCAAAGTTTATTGTTTCTCCTCTTGGCAAGAAATCAACCAGAATGACACCTTGAGCATCCCAAAAAAACATTCGCCATGAATTTTCCAGCTGACATTTTCCGTCTTGAACTTTTTCGGTTTTGGTGACGAATGGTTGCGCATTCTGACTGCCTCTTGATTCCGTTCTATGGTGAACCCTGTTCATCACGTTACACGCTTTCAAGAAGGTGTTGTCTCTTTGACTTTGTTCAAGAAGTTTGGTGCAGGCGTTGACCCTGTCAGTCTTGCTTTCGGTAGTCAGCTCTCTCGGTGCCCAATGAGCACACACTTTTGAAAACTCAAGTGATTCAACAATATTATAAGCACGTCCATGGCTCACGTCAAGGTTTTCTGCCAACTTCTCAAGAGTTATGCGCCTATCTTCTTTAATCAGAGCATCTGCTTTTGCTTTATTGGCAGGATTCACAGAAGTGGACGGACGGCCAGATCGGCGTTTATTGGCTACGTTTGCAGTTCCCACCTTTTCATCATTCAGACGACAGACCAACCTGCGAACATTGCTATAATCTAAAGTATTCTCCTTATACACATTCTGTAATCGTCTGTGAATGTTCACAGGGGTTTCCCCCTCAGCAACAAGGAATTCAATCACTGCTCTTTGTTTTTGACGCAGCTCTAAGGGGGCAGCCATTTTGAATTTTACTCACGAGTCTATGAACCGGAAACATACCAAACAAAATATTTCAGTCAATAACAGTTATAATCATTTGTAACTGAGCAACATTTCAGGTAATTTTATCAAAAACTTCGTCTGATGTAAATAAAAAGGCATTACCTTTTGACTCACCCTCGTACATTATATACACTTATACATATTACAGACAAGTTTGAATCACTTTTAAATTCATACATACACCTACATTGCTTCCCAACATACATCCTTACCTCATGCACATATACATGGGTGCTCATGGACACTCACATGTATGCATAATTACAAACGCACGTGTGCGTACACACTTACTTCCATACATGTCATACATACATAAATATTTACAAACGCAGTTTGCATATGTGATGCAATAAACAAGTTTACGAGGAAACATATGAATATATGTAAATACATACGTGCAGACGCACTCATTTACCCATACATGCTACACACACATACACACACATATATACATATATAATATGTATATACATATATATATATATATATATGTTTGTATTATATATATATATATATACATATACATATACATACATACACACAAATACATACATAAATACTACATACATACATACATACGTACATACATACATACATACATACATACATACATACATACATACATACATACATACATACACACATATGCACACATAGTCTTCAGCTTCTGGTTTTTGATAACAATCAAAGGAAATGAAACGCCTAAGGCCTGAGATGACGTAGACCGAAATACGTCTGTCCTGCTGAGGCTAATATTTAGGTCAAAGCCTTTGCAGGCTGCAGAAAATGGGTAAGTGATACGCTGGAAGTTGTTGTGCAAATATGCAGCCAGTCATTTACCAAGAGAAATTCAGCACGCTGGTTTTGAGTACTTTGGTTTGATGTACACACCCTGCCAAAGTCTCAATTGTCATTTCCACAAAAAAGCATGGAGAAAAGTGTAGGGGCTAGACCGCAACCTTGTTTGATTCTGTTCTGCACTGGGGATTGTTCGGATCCTCCCAATACGTTTGACCCTCGTCAGCATGCTGTTATGGAAGAAAACAGTCAGACAGACAAGCTTCTGATGGCGCCCAAGGTGTTGCAGGATCTCTCACAAGCCCTTCTGGATAGCAGTGTTAAGTACTTTGGTCAGATCTACCAACATCATTTGGAGCTGGTTTTGTTCGTGACACTTCTATTGAAGCTGGCGTATGACAAACACCATGTCACTTGTGCCTCTGTCCTGCTGAGGCTAACATATATAAAGCAGAAACCTTTGCAACTCTGTGGTAAAAGAGTACAATAAATGGCTTGTCTCTTACCTGCAGACATTACGGAGAACACTTGATTTACACTGATCCCATACCTCAGAATGATCTATGTTTTAATTCTTTAATCAGTAGAGAAGAGCCCAAAACACAATATTTCTCTAAGCCACAAAAAGAGTTCGTTAGGCATCAACGCAGTTACAAATAAAATGTTTAATCGTCTTTCTGAAAAGTGTATTATTTTTCTACACAATTTTTTTCCAGAAATGTTGGGTTATTGGAAATTGCCACAAATTTGGGAAAAGTCTGTTGTTACACCTGCCCCTAAAGAAATAAAAGCTAAACACAGCAAGAACAAAACAACCCTTGGTCGATGAACGTTTCAAAAAACACTTGCCTGATATCCGACATCAGAGATAAAACTATCTCAAATCATTTTAACAAGTCGAACTCCTCAATCAACGACATCCAAGAGAAAGGGATTTTCATTACGATAATTGTTTTCAACATTTCAAGCAGATTTCGTGAAGTTTTCATTTAAAGTTGCTTAATGATATACATGACGATGTTGGTAGGCAATATATTCCAGAGACACCTAACAGAAAAAGGGATGCTTGTTTTGAATGTCTAATACTGGTCTTGGAAGATAAAGGTTATCTTAAATTTGTATAGGGTGTTTGGCTTAAAAAAACCAGGTGCTGTTAAATATTATGGGGTGGATGTTTGCACGATTTTGTACATTGTGTGCTTTTGTCGTACTGAAGTTGGTTTTTGAATGATGATACTTCCGGTTTTTCTTTATTTTGGGGGCTGTGCTAAGAGGGCTGTCATTTGCCAGAAGGCTTCCTGCTTTTCTGTACAAGGACTTTATTTCACTCCATATCCACAATTCAACTTTACTGTATTATCCCTCCCCTGATAGCCACACATTAACTTTCATTCTTATCTGTCTTACTATTATCCACAATTTAACTTTCATTAAAATCTGTCTTATGACGTTCACAATTTCTTTTACATTATCAAATGCACACAATTCCAAGCTCTTTCCTGACCATTGAAATCAATTTTTAGATATCACTTAAACAGGTGTCATACCTGTAAATATGCCGGAAAATAAGAGGTCGCATGGCCTAGACAACATCACAAACGAGATTCATTTCGGCTCGAATAAAACCTTCTGGGGATTTTCCAGTCTCAGCTGGAGACAAGGGCAGGCAGCACAGTGCTAGAAGAAAGCTAAAATCATTCATATTCTGAAGAAAGAGAAGAACAAGACAAGTCTGTAGTTCATGCCCCATTAACTTGACAGGCTGTGTTTGTAAGACCATGGAGCGCATTGTCACCCAGCCTCTACAGCTGTTCTTGGAGTCAGTCTTACCTACACAGCCAAGAAGCCTGAGTCTTAGTGGATGGTCACTGTGGCCAGATGCTGTTGTTGCAGCAGGGAGTCCCTCAGGGCGAAGTCCTCTCCACTGCTTTGTTCATATCATTCATCATGCGCACTGGCGCATGGCGTTAGTGCTCATGGCCCTCCATTCGAATCTGTCCATTGTTGCTGCAAGTACATCTCTCACCCTCTGTCTTCGTCCACTCTACAAGTTCATTCCTGGGTCTACCTGGTGCTTTTCTTCCTCCAGCTTTCCTGTTGTGACTAGGTTCTCTAATTTATCTTGCCACACGAAGCGCCTTAAAAATCTTGCCTTCCCCCTAATCGTCTTTATTGATGCTATTTTCGTGTCTGCTGCCTTCAAGTCTGTTTCGTTTGTGTTCTTTACTGTCCATGGAACTCTCAACATTCTTCCAAGAAACCACACTTCAGCTGCCTCAATCTTGTTCTCACTTTGCAAGTTAACTGTCCTCGCTTCGCGTCCGTACAAAAGTACTGGTTCAATATAACACTGAAGAACTCTCCTCCTGATGTTAAATGATAAGCATTTGTTGGTAAGAACGCCTTTCGTTTTCTTGAATGCTGTTTTAGGTTGGCTGATTCTGCTGGCTATTTCTAATGTGCATCTACCGTCTGGTGAGATGACTGTTCCTAAATATTTAATCTTATCAACTCGTCTCAATGTGGTGCCATTCATACTCTTCATCAACAACAATGTATCAGAGCTACCCCACTGAAATCCAGGAGGAACTTTATACCGATAACCTGGTGCATGGAGGAGTACGCAACTACAGCAGCCTACAGCAAATATCAACAGGGAGAAAGAACACCTACTCTTTTCTCACTCTCCCCCAAACCTCCGCTCAGTAGACTTACACTTGGTTAGACTTACACAGTTGGTGATACACCACTGAAGATTAAAGACCACCAAACATATGTGGGAGTCCCTTTTGACCAAACATTAAAAGGAAGCAGCACAACTTACACGTAGAAGGAAAAGGCAGAAGAATTCTGAACATCGTAAGAAAGCTGAAAGGAACGCACAGAGGCGCAAATGAAAAGATCCTGAAAACAATCTATCAGGAGAAGTAGGGAAACGTTACAATCACGCTGGAGTGTGGGTCATCTCTTGGATGGCAGTGGCCAAAACATACCAGCACATCAAAGACAAAGTTCAGAACCAAGCGCTGAGGATAATCACAAACATTATAAAGTTCACACCATTAGAGAAGATGGAACAGGTGACTGGCATACCTCTAGTAAAGAGAAGAAGAGAAAGCAATGTGCAGGTCATCAAGTGCGCTCAAGACCATCCAAAGAGTGCCAGACTTCAGAAGCTCTGTTCTCGCAGGCTTAAGAATTTCGGATTTGCCAACATGTCACTAGTACTGCAAAGTGAACACCAGGCAAAACTCCCTGGACAGGTTTGAACCTCTTACCCTCCCCTCTGACACCTCAGCCAAGGGAGATAAAATGGGAAAAAGTTACAGGCATACCACAGTTCCACACACCAAAACAAACGATGAGCAGAGTAAGCCATCAACAAATCACTGATGATTTCTACGCATGAAAAACGATATCCCAAGAAGCATGGATACATGTTTTACAGACTATTTTGTAACATATCCTGTCAAGCATGGAGGAGCAGGAGTGTACATCCGATACCCCTGTAGCAGGCAGAAGCAATCCCAGCAGTCCTCCACTGAGCCAACTGAAAGGCCGAAGTGAAAACATTTTTCTTCATGCAGCAAACATCAGCAGCAGCAGAGTGGGGTCACAACACTCAGATCGTCTTCTTGATTGTCGCTGTGTCTTTGCTGAAGTTTTTTTGTTATCAATAACAAGAAGCTGGAAAAGGGATTACACGAGGTCATATGCCTCAGAACAATGCTACAGTAGATCCTTTCACACTGTGTCATCAGAAAAATTTAGAAAAGCAGACGAAATGGTAAAGCTAGGAGCAGACGATGAACAATAAGAGTATAAAGTCTTCCTAACAGAGATGAATACCATCATCAAGCCTCTAGTTAGAATGCCTCAGGCACAGATAGAAACCGTCTGCTGTCAAGACCACAAGTGATTATCTTCCATCTGAGAACCAGGTAAAACAGTCTGAACAAACGATCTTTTTAATAAAAGATGAGAGCTGTACCTACTCCTATGTATTCCTATGGAAAAGCAGAGCAGGACACAAACCACATCGTACAGCACTAGGTCTGCAGGAATCTCTGGCTGCTGAGGGAGGACATGTGGCCAAAGCCAACTACACTTAAGGGAAAACTGTGTGTGTCTGTGGATGTTTTGCAGATGACAACCAACTTTATTCAGGAGCTGGTCTCCAGGTGTGATGGCAACGACAAGTAGGAGAAGAGGAAGAACCAATGGGACTGAATCACAATCTGCTCTCATGCCACTCTTGCTGAACATTTTTCTTTGTTTTGTTTTGTTGTTTTTGTTTTTTCTTTCTAGAAGATCTGCTATTTACTCTCCATCATCTGCACCATTCAATAGACCCAACATCCATGTTCCAGATGTCACAGCTTTTCCAGGCCACAGTTTCCTGCCTCCTGCCACGTAGAAAATTTAGTGGAGATTCTGGTGGTGATATCTTTAACAGTTGATTGTGCTTCTATTGTTACCTTCCAGGGTTAGTGTTGCTTTGTGTGAGCTCAGGACTTGTTCCACTGTTCTCTTGCCCTGACATAGTGTCCATGCAGGGTCAAAAGACTTCCCTTGTTCCATCAGACTTGCATTCAAGGGCAGGAGGCCATGTACAGATTTGAGGATGAAGCTTAGATTAGTCTGGAGTGATTTATTTCACGTTGTCCACTGTCCCTGTTGGCCTTGCTAGACTGCTTTCTGGATTCTTTTGGCGTCCCTTTTTTTCTTAATCTCCTATATCATTATGTCCCTTGCTCCTGATTAACTTGACCTTTGATCTCACAACTTTGTCTCCTGAGTGCTCAAACATGCTCAGAAGCCTGATGTTTATTACCTTGTACTGCTCAACGATGGATGTTGGGGTGTGCTGTGTACGCTGTGTTGTGAACGTGTGCAAGTTATTCAGAGAAAAATTAGATCAGAGACGTTGACACTTGATCGCCATAAAACTGATCTTATCCAGTCACAACTTCTCTGGAATGGTCACCTTGTCTAAGCCACAGTCTGTAACAATTCAATTTAATCAGAGAATGTGGTCTTGGGCAGAAAGTTTGGGGAATGCACACTTAGAAAACTGGTGTCAATATGTTGATTTGTTTTGTCAAACAGGTCTAACACGTTGTGAAATGGGAAAAACTTAACACTTAATTTTCAGTTGTTGTTGTTGCTGTTGGCCTACAACTAAGATATGTTTCACCAGTTATGGCAATGCCCTACATTCTCGTCACTTTCTTCAGATATTATGCTTTAAATTCACCTCTTGAAGTAACTTAACTCTGTCATAACTTGGTAAGCCAGCCCATCATAATTTGATTTAGAATGTATCTGTTCATGTTCTGTTTGTCTTTTTTACTTTGTTGCGTTTTGTTATCAATGAGTCGGCATATTCATAAAGAGAGGGTGATGCAGACTTCGTCCTGGAATAGTATGGCAGTAAACAGGTAAACATTGAAGAAAAGAACATATTGCCTGATGTTCTCCGATTATAAACATAGGCCTAATGCGCTCTTTGTGGAATATTCAGACTTTCTAGAGTCACGTGCATACAAGCCCATATTATGAAAGTAAAACATATACTCTGCTTAATTCTGTTTGTCTTTTTCGTTAGAAGGTTTGTTATCAACTGACAGAAGCTCTCTGACATTATTTATACAAGAATGGCTTCTACTCGTGCAGAGAGAGAGAGAGAGAGAGAGAGAGAGAGAGAGAGAGAGAGAGAGAGAGAGAGAGAGAGAGAGAGAGAGAGAGAGAGAGAGAGAGAGAGAGAGAAAGAGAGAAACAAACAAACAAAAACGCACATACATTCATATTTTCTCTTTCACAAATGAATATGATTTATTTTAAGAAAGCATATGTTATACCAATTATCTCCTCCCCCATCTCTCCCTGTCTTTGAAAACAAAAGTCTTTTCTTCAAGTTGGAATCATGACATAAATCACGATACAATGTTTCAAATAGAACAGTGAACATCTATGATTTGTGTCATGAAGTGTTGGTTACAATGACGAACAGACTGACAAACATAGTGTTACGGTGAATAGGACATTACACCAATGATTTATGTCGAGGTACAGTTATAGCGCGAGCAGCAACAAGAATATTTTCTTCACTGACAAGTCACTTGATTTATTGCCTTGCAGTCAATAATATGATGCTGTGCAATTGTGTTCCTTTTATACTGATCGCAAACATTCTCACAAATACCTTGCATCCCGATCAGTAATCATACATGCTGACCGTTGTTCAGTCGATGTTATGTTTCTTCAAATCCATGTTAACATTTCGTGTTTTATCCTGACGTGTGTGTGGAGCTTTCCACTATCGATTTATTTTCCCGCGTGTGGTGGTTTTTTATTCCACTACCGATCAGAATGACTGTACTGTTGTGTTCCTTCTACAAAAAACTAGTGGCTTCTGTTTGAGCTGTTTACAAAACAACAGTTCCCTTAGTTTTAACACGCTGGCGATCTTCAACATACTGTCATCAATTAAGCGAGCTGCATGCTTCACATCATAGTGCAGTGCGCTATACACACACAGACTCACACACTCACACAGTTAAACTCGTAGTCTGAGTTAGTCTACCTCGCTAAAATTTCCAACAATTATATTAGCTGCCATAACGCTATCTTTGCACGTTGTTCTTTCCACAACTAAGCGTTGTGTCACAGGTAAAATATAAAACAGTCTTTTGATTTTAGAAACAACTTGACAACACCCTCTTTTTTGAGTTTCATCTTTGCGACACTGATTTAGAAAACATTGATTATTGTTCTGTCTTACGTAACGCTTTTTAAACATGCTTCAAAATCTCCAAAAAACATACCGTATTCTGCTTCATTTTTTTTTATGAAAACGAAAATAAAGTATGAAAGACAACAGATGTAATCACAAGGTAGGAAATAGACTTGGCCTGTTAAATGTATCATATTACATTTCAGGGTGTCTTGCGTGGTTTTCCCTGCGATGTTCGTAAAAAACAGTAATCTGAAACAAACGTGACTGCCAGCGTTCAAGCAAACACAAACCAGAAACACACAAAAACACAATTAGAACACACACACACACACACACACACACACACACACACACACTCAAACACACACACACACACTCACACACACACCAAACAAACACACACACACACTCACACACACACAACACACACACACACACACACACCCTACACACACACACACACACACACACACACACACACACACACAGAGACAAAATAGAGAGAGAGACAAAGAGAGAGAGAGAGAGAGAACGCATATGTGCCCCTGTGTATGTGAGCATGTATGTGTGTGTATGTGAATGTGTGTAGGGGTGTGTGTGTGTGTGTGTGTGTGTGTGTGTGTGTGTGTGTGTGTGTGTGTGTGTGTGTGTTGAGTGTTTTGTGCATGTATGTGTGCATGTACGTGTGTGTGTGTGTGTGTGTGTGTATGTGTGCCCGCGCGCGCGCGCGCGTTGTGTGTGTGTGTGTGTGTGTGTAGGGTGTGTGTGTGTGAGTTTGTGTGAGGTGTGTGTGTGTGTGTGCGTAGGGTGTGTGTGTGTGTGTGTGGTAGGGTGTGTGTGTGTGTGTGTGTGTGTGTAGGTGTGTGTGAGTGTGTGAGTGTGTGTGTGTGTGTGTGTGCGCGCGGTTGTGTGCGTCTGTGTATGCTGTGTGTGTGTCTGTGTGTATGTGTGTGTGCGTGTGCGTGTGGTGCGTTTGTGAACGTAAGCTATGTTTGCGTCTGTGCGTGTATTTGTTTCACCTTAAGTATACCTTAATGAATTTACTTGATAAGTACTTCAATCAATATTTCTTAGAAGAAACACAAGCAACGAATTTACCATGCAGCATAAAACGATGTTCATTGTTGAATGGTGTTCGTCCTGTATTATAGATGGGTGTCTGACTAACTGAAAATGTGACATTTTGTATCTACAATACGAAGCATTCGGTTGTTGTTTTGGTTTACTTGTATTGTTTCGTTATAAGTGATTGTACCAGCTTGTATATTGTCAAGAAAATGGAGACTGGTGGCATGGCTTATCAGTTAAGATTTAAAACTTGGTGTCAAACATTTTCATCATGTGTTTGGTCTCCAGTTCCAGAACAGAAATCATACTGATTATGGTTACATCTTGAGTCTTCTCTATGTTAGTGTTTTAACATGTGAAGGTAAACACTGATGATGCCAACATGTCAGAGAGAATGTTGGCTTCGATCTTTACTTCTTGTATTTCATTCACATGTCAGCGTGTGAGTGTGCGTGTTTGTGGGCGTATGTATGTATGTGTGTGTGTATGTGTGTGTGTGTGTGTGTGTGTGTGTGTCTGTGTGTGTGTCTGTGTGTGTGTCTGTGTGTGTGTCTGTGTGTGTGTGTATGTGCGTGTGTGTGTCTGTGTGTGTGTCTGTGTGTGTGTGTGTGTCTGTGTGTGTGTCTGTTTGTGTGTCTGTGTGTGTCGGTGTGTATGTGTGTATCTGTGCATGTTTGTCTGTGTGCGTGTGTGTGTGTATGTGTCCCATTCTCTCACACATACGTACATACACACATACACACGTGCACACACATACAAAATGCACAAATTCACGCACAGATGCATACATACACGACACAAATACACACACACACTCAAGCGCACGCACACACATGACAGACAAGCACATAAACATACACACTAAAACACACACTGACTTGCAGCACTAACAGTGTCTCAGTCTGTCTGTATAGTTCAGTACAAATTACTGGTTTTCTTTCTACTTCATTGTTTTAGGGAAGACACACTGACATTGCCATGTATGTGTAAACAGTAGGCTATTATCAGCCCATAGCTTCTTGGGTAGTATAACATGTTTCAATTCAACAATATTTCTCTCCTATCTTATGTGCTGAGCATCAAATACTAAAAAGACATAACATCTTGTAGTATAAGTTGAAAACTACACAGATTGCGTTTTAGCACTGTTGCATCGAGTCATTTCTGTACAATGTACTTGTGCATACTTCAACATGTCAGGAAATACTTTACCCTAAATAGCTGAGAGCAAATTACAGCAGTACATCACTTGTGTGATCAGACATCTGTGTCTTCTTCAGAGTGCATGTGTGCTTCAACTATTGGTACAGAGATAATGCGAACGGGTTTGGCCACATGCAAACGTGTGGGGACACTTTATATGCCTTGTTTACAGACCCGTTAATGATGATCATTCTATGTGATCTGCTGCATCCCCTTGCTTCAATCTCCATGACACGCACATTGACTTGAATTTTCATCTAACTGCTGGTGTGACTGCTGTACGTTTCAGTCTTGTAAACATAGACTTCCCCAGATGGTGATTTGTTTCTGGCTTTCTCCATCGTGTCCTTGACTTTATCCAGTGGTTGTAGCCTGTTATCAAACATGTTCTCTGGCGTTGCAAGCTATTTTCAGAACTTATTTTTTCTCTGAATACTCTCCATGTGATGCTAAATTGTGGATTCTGTCATTTTTGGCTGTTTACTCCATAGGCGTCTGTACATGTTGCATATACAGTATCTCCAAAGATGGCTAGTTTGTATTCTAGTGTGTGTTCGTCTTGTCAGTGCATTTAATATGTAAGCTATTTTCTTGTCCAGTCTCATCCATTCTTCAGTTATACCGCAACAGCAACACGAATATTTAATTCACTGCCAACTGACTTGATGTATTGTCAGGCAGCCAGTAACGTGACGCTGTACAGTTGTGTCTCTGTCTTATTGATTGCAAACACTCTCACAAGTATCCTGCATCCAGGTGAGTAACTTCACACACAGAGCGCTCTGCAATTGATTTCATTTTCCTGTTGTTCATGTTTACATTTTGGTTTTAATCGTGACGTGGGTGTGAGGTGTTCCATTATGAATGTATATTTCAGTGTGTGCAGGTCTTCCTACTTGTCAGAATGACTGTACTGTGGTGATTCTTCTGAAGAAGATTGGTGATTTCTAATTCAAACCATTTACCACACGTCAGTTTCCTTAGTAAAATCTGTTAAGTAAACTCCTTTTACAAAATGTGTAATACAAATTGCAGCAGCACAGTGTTTGTGTGACTGGACATCTGTCTTCTTCAAATGGCTTACCACACTAACAGTCGTAAATATGACTGATGATGAAATGACGCAATGCTTGTATGGCTTTGACAGTTTAAAAACGCTCTCCTGTAAATTTGTAATTTTTCATCAGAATGTGTTCAGGCTGGCACCCCTTGATACTCCCCCCCCCACCTTACATTAAAGATATCCTTAACATCTTTGACACATTATGCACAGCTCCAAGTTTTCAAAGATGCATTACAAATCTTTCATTTCAGAACGATTTCCAAAACACCAACAGCCACAACCACAGCACAAGTTCACCACCACGTCCTCAGTCCCTCTCAAACTTACCTCACTGTGCCTCACAGTTCACATTCACCACCACGTCCTCTGTCCCTCTCAAACATACCTCACTGTGCCTCACAGCTCACATTCACCACCACGTCCTCTGTCCCTCTCAAACTTGCCTCACTGTGCCTCACAGCTCACATTCACCACCACGTCCTCTGTCCCTCTCAAACTTGCCTCACTGTGCCTCACAGCTCACATTCACCACCACGTCCTCTGTCCCTCTCAAACTTACCTCACTGTGCCTCACAGCTCACATTCACCACGATGTCCTCTGTCCCTCTCAAACTTACCTCACTGTGCCTCACAGCTCACATTCACCACCACGTCCTCTGTCCCTCTCAAACTTGCTTCACTGTGCCTCACAGCTCACATTCACCACCACGTCCTCTGTCCCTCTCAAACTTGCCTCACTGTGCCTCACAGCTCACATTCACCACCATGTCCTCTGTCCCTCTAAAGCTTGCCTCACTGTGCCTCACAGTCTCGTCTTGTTTCCCCCTCCTCACCAATCTACCACTCTTGTGATTCCACCATCATTTACCCCCTCCCTAACACATGGAAGGCCATGATCGCCAACACCATGTGGCAAGGCACCTGATGATGATGAGAACATCCCTCATTCGCATTCACTCATTGTCTTCACCTCTCTGTTTCACTCTTAATCTCTCTGCTAGTCCTCTCCTCCTGGTTTCAAGTTCTCAGGAACAGCCCCAAATCTTGCTGGTCTGTGTAATAATAATAATAATAATAATAATAATATATTTTATTTATATAGCGCAAAATCTTGACAAAATCAAATCTAAGCGCTAATAGCCGATTGCACAGTGTCACCTACGAGGCAGTTGGACTGACAACAACTAGTGTGTTTCAAGTTGGATGTATGGCTGTTCCTCTCACGATGTCTCTTTGTGAAGGTGACCAATGGTCTGATGACTGTGGGATTGTGAATTAAGGTACCGGATAGGAGTTAACTTCCTTTTGATTAGTACTTTTTGACACATGGCACAGATTATAGTGGTTTTTGTAGTAGTATAGTTGTTCGTCCGTCGTGATCGACGATGACCAAGGAGCATCACGTTTCATGTGTCCGGCTGTGACTGATGAGGCCGATTCGTGCGCGGAAGGCTCGGCTGCAGATGAGACACATGTGTTCTGCTGGATTCTGGACTTGGGAGTTGGCCCGGGACTTACGCAGCTCTCGTTTTTTTGTGCTCCACTGATCCTGCTTTGTTCGTAGGAGGCGGCTCCTTCACCAACGCGGCTTCTCCATGATGAGCGGTCTTGTGTAAGGACCTCCCATGTCTTGGTGTTGATGCCAACTTTTTCAGGGACGCTTTAAGCGTGTCCTTGAAGCGCAGCTTTGGCCTTCCTCGCGAGCGTTTGCTGTCTGCCAGCTCACCATAGAGCATTCTCTTTGGGAGACGCGTGTCTTGCATACGCTGGATGTGTCCGGCCCATCTGAGTTGGGCTCTCCTGAGCAGGGTGTGAATGGTAGTCATTCCGGCCTGATCGAGGACATCTTTGTCAGGTATTCTATCCTTCCAGGTGATCTTCAGGAGCTGTCTGAGGCAGTTGATGTGGAATCGGTTGAGTTTCTTGGCGTGGCGCTCGTATACGGTCCATGTCTCACAGGCATACAGAGTATAGAATGTGGTAGATAATCTACGAGTACAGATATGATGGATTTTCTGCTCGCAATGAAATTTTCATTAGTTTTTCAGCATAGTCATGTTCCTGCATACCAGATGTTCAGATCACTAAACCATCATCAACACATGTAGATCAACACTACACACTGTGTCATGCCAAACCGGAGTTTCCATTCTATTGTCCATTGTCTGAAGTAGGTTCATGGAGTCTGTCAGAATAGTGGCATGATGCTTTCTCATCTGACTTCTTGAAGCTAGCTTTTGGGAAGCCTTCATTATCGCTTAAACTGCACGGTGGCAACGAGTGTATACCTAGTGCAAGTATAATCAGCTGGCAGTAGGCCAGCACTCACTGCCTACGCCGTGATAACATTAATGGTATGAGGTCTTGTAAGAAAAAGATACCCCAAAAAATCTCAGAATTTTCAGTTGACCAATTAACAGTTGTCTAATCTCTATCCATATCTCCCATTGCTGTGTTTAGCTTGTTGTTCACATCGTTCTGGGCTTCATGTTGTTTGAAAAAAATAGCAATCAATTGCTACTTGAACTTTTTAATATCCCAGTGAATATAAACACTGTGAAGAGAGTTTTGTCTTTCGTTTCAGTTTGATAGTAGATGGAATATGATCATTATTGGAGTGTATTTTAGATACTATGAATGACCATGTTTTCATCTTGCTTGGACTGAAATAAGCTTGCAACATCAGGATCACTTCAGACTGCCTTGCTGTGACGTTTTGGTATCTGTAAACTGATTTTGAAGAATGTGCAAATGTCATTGTTGTGTGATCATCCAGTCATGCTAACCAGGAGTTTCCATTCTGTTGTCCACTGTCTGAAGTAGGTTCATGGAGTCAGTCAGGAGGATAGTGGCATTATGCTTCCTCGTCTGACGTCTTGAAGCTGGCCTTTGGGAAGCTTCCATTATTGCTTCAACTTTTGTTTTTAAACTGTAAGTTGAGTTTTGATACACAGCGCTGTCTTCTTGTCTGTTGATTCAGTGAAGCCCTAACCAGACATGTTATACTGAACCATCTGTACATGAGATGATGACGTGAACAATGGTCACTGTCAAAATGTGACTGATTGTGTACAGAATTTGATCGACATGTTCAAAACAAAGTAGACTTACCTGTTGAGGAAATGAATATATAAATCACGCACTACTCAGGTAAAGCTAATGGTGCCAGACCTCGCCCAATGTTTGTGAGGTTTTGTTCACAAAACGCGCTGTGCTTGAACCTGGCAGAAAGCTAAAGCAGTCTAAACTGTCTCTGAGATTTTTACATTAGCGAACTGTTAACTTCTTAAAAGAGCCAATGGCCATTCAGGGACTTTTTCAGCCAGGTCATCCATTGTTAACATTCTGACCAAACTATCAAATAGGTAAACACTGAAACTCAGTGGTGAGACTGACCAAACTGATAGTCGGAAACAAAATGGTCAGATACTGGCCGAAATGAAAGTAGGAAACAAAATAATCAGAGACTGACCAAACTGATACTAAGAAACTAAGTGACAACAGACAGGTCTAAATGATACTAGGAAACAAAGTAATCAGAGACTGACTTAAATGATACTAGGAAACAATGTAATCAGAGACTGACCTAAATGATACTAGGAAACAAAGTAATCAGAGACTGACTTAAATGATACTAGGAAAACAATGTAATCAGAGACTGACCTAAATGATACTAGGAAACAATGTAATCAGAGACTGACTTAAATGATACTAGGAAACAAAGTAATCAAAGACTGACTTAAATGATACTAGGAAACAAAGTAATCAGAGACTGACCTAAATGATACTAAGGAAACAAAGTAACCAGAGACTGACCTAAATGATACTAGGAAACAAAGTAATCAGAGACTGACTAAATGATACTAGGAAAAAATCATCAGAGACTGACAATGATACTTGGAAATGTAATATAGGATGACAAGAGGACTGACCTAAATGATACTAGGAAATATAATAATCAGAGACTGACCTAAATGATACTTGGAAATATAATAATCAGAGACTGACCAAAATGATACTAGGAAACCAAATGATCAAACCCATTTAATAGACGTCTCAGTGCATCAAAGTAAATTATCATTTGAAAGGCCAAACGTTTAACACTTTCCTGACGCACGCTGTCAACAAGACACTATTCCCTCCTGCTGCACACTCGTGCAACACAGCAAACGTTGTTGACAGACATATTTCACTGCTGTTTCATTTTATTGTACTGTAAATAAAAAGGTGTAAAATGTGACATGTTTGATATGTATGGAAAGAACAAAGTATAACCTAACGTTATATGGGCTGTATATGTGTCTGCAAAAACTTGATAGTCATTGCTGGGAATAAAGAAACATAAACCTCAGGCAGTGAAAAACAATCTACATTTTCTTTTCTTGATACAACAGCAAAGCATGCTACACACGTGTAAAACCCAGTCACACTCAGCTCCAGAATGCATAAGATCACTATATTGTTTGCTGATGAATCAATGTTCACTCACAAACAAAATAACAACACAACACACACACACACACACACACACACACACACACACACACACACACACACACACAACACACACACACACACTCACACACACACTACACACATAATCACACACACGCACACAAACACATGCACGCACACACTCACACATACACGCACACACTTGCACATATTCGCACACATGCACACCCACCCACACGCACACTACACACACACACCACACACACACACACACACACACACACACACACACACACACACACACACACCACACATATACTACATAATATATATATATATATATGTGTGTGTGTGTATAATATACAGATAGATATGTATACATATATATATGTGTGTATACATATCTATCTATATATATACATGTATATATATATATCTATATACATATATACATATATATATATATATTATATACACATACATATGTATACACGCACACGCACACACACGCACAAACACACATATGTATATGTGTGTGTGTGGGGGGGGGGTGTTCGTGTGTGGGTGTTGGTGTGTGTATATAACACACACAACACACACATACAACACACACACACACACACACATACATACACACAACACACGCACACACACACACACACACACACCTCTCTCTCTCTCTCTCTCACACACACACACACACACACACACACACACGCCACGCACGCACGCACGCACGCACGCACCACACACACACACACACACACACACGGAAGCAATGGGAAAAAATGAAGCACTGTGGAACCCGTTTCCTTTAAGCTGAGTACTTGTAGTTGTACACCAACAATCAATTTACTTGACAGCTAGAGATAGTTTATGTTTGCCGTGGAACTACTCACACACATATACAGCTCTCTCTCGCTCTCTCTCTCTCCCTCTCCGTCTCTCTCTTTCTGTCTCTCATTGTTTCTCCGCCTTTGTCCATCTCTCTCTCTCTCCCTCCCTCTTTCTGTCTACATGTCTGTCTGTCTTTCTATGTGTGTGTGTGTCTCTCCCTCCTTTTCTGTCTCTCTCTGTCTCTGTCTCCTCCTTTTCTGTCTCTCTCTGTCTCTGTCTCCCTCCTTTTCTGTCTCTCTCTGACTCTATACGTCTGTCTGTCCTTCTATGTGTGTGTGTATCTCTCCGTCCCTTTCTGTCTCTCTCTGTCTCTCTCTCTCTTACTCTCTCTGACTCTATATGTCTGTCTGTCCCTCTCTCTGATCTATATGTCTTGTGTGTATGTGTGTGTCTCTGTCTCCCTCCTTTTTTGTCTCTCTCTGTCTCTCTCTCTCTCTCTCTCTCTTCCTCTCTCTGACTCTATATGCCTGTCTGTCTGTCCCTCTCTCTGGCTCTATATGTCTGTCTGTCTCTGTCTATGTTTATCTCTTCCTCTCTCTGTCTCTGTCTGTCTATCTGTCTGTCCTATTTCTGTCTATATCTGTCTGTCGGTCTGTCCCTCTCTCTGTCTGTCTGTCTGTGAAGTGTGAGACATTTTTGTTTCTCTGCGAGCCATTGATGGCCGACACGTCAGTGGATACAGTGCATGTGTCGGCCGCCCCTGTCTGACTCGTCTACAAGAAAGGTTTGCTTGCTTGCCAAGTGTGCTTAACGCATCAGGAAAAGCTTAACCTTTATCCTTTCCAGATATGACACCATTAGATTGTTGCTCATGAATGACAAGGTGTCAAAATATGTTACTGTTCGACATACTTCAGAATGGAATCTTTGAACAACCGCTGTGATCAGTTCTACATCTTTGTGAGACTGCAGCTCAGTGATGATGCAATGAAAATTGCTACAGATTTGAAGAAAATTGCAAGGATCAGAGCTGCTTCATATTCTACAACCTGGCAACGGAAACTGGAATTCACAAATGGCAAAAGGTGAACAACTCAGACAAGCCAAAGCAACTTGTGAAAAGAGGCTGAAACGAGAGTAACGTGGCTGCTATATGCAAGCGTGTGTAGTAAGACCCACACAACTACATATGAGAAGTAAGTGCGAAGCTTCCCCTTTCATATAAAACAGTTAAGAGAATTTTGAACGATGACTTTCATGTCTGAAACCTGGCCACAATGCGATTGCCATATAAGGTAAAAGAGGAAAAAGAAGTGATGGGTACATGCTGCACGTGGTGCGCTCAACCATTTTGAACTGAATGGATCCAAACGTGTGACAGATGTAGTCAGTGGAGATGAGACATGGGTTGCCCTCTGCAGTATCACCAGGAAACATAGAGACAAAGCGTGGCTGGTCACCAAGTTTGCAAACCAGGGTTTTAGAGCAGAAAAAGGCCTTTCACTGTATTTTGCAACCACCAAGGTCCTGTTGCTGTCATATTCTGCCTGTTAACAGCACTGTCTCTGGCACACACCATGCAGAACCCATATTACCCACATCATCATCATGTGCCCTGTCTCATGGCGTTGGCGATCATGACCCTCCATTATGTATTAATCCCTTGTTGCCACAAGTACGTCTTCGACCCTCTCTGTCCTCAGCCATCCTGCAAGTCGATCCAATATTTTC
>JAPXFY010000017.1:7353025-7383025 GCA_030674185.1 Monoplex corrugatus | reverse complement strand
TATCTTCAATGTGTGGGGAGAAAATCACGACGTTGTCATGAAGACTCGAAATATTATCGTTATGTGGGAATCCTGAGGTGGCTTACTCCTGAAAACCTGCATCTTTCTGGTTTCTACTTTACTTTGATGTAGACTGCGTGTTGTACAAAACTAAAACATAGCTGACATATATAAATTTAAACTTGTTTTCTGTTCCAGCTTAACAGTCAACTAAGGTAGGATTTAAGAACTTAAATCATAACTTAGTTAAGATCTAAATTCCTATCTTAGGTAAGAACTGAAATCTTACCTTAGTTAAGAACTTACATTATGTCTTAGTTAACAACTTAAATCCTATCTTAGTTAACAACTTAAATCCTATCTTATTTAACAACTTAAATCCTGTCTTAGTTCACGAGACCAGAGTCATCGGACCATTGGTCGCCGTCAAAAAGAGATGTCGTGAGAGAAACAATGACAGATCCACTTTGAAACACATAACACGATTTCTTATCAGTCTACTAGAACTGCTTCAAAGGTGACACAGTGCAATCTACTATAACAAGGACCATCAAATTTGCTGCTTTTCCTGAGAGCTTGGAACCAGCTGGAGATGACTGACAGAGAGCTGTGAAGCACAGTGAGGTAAGTTTGAGAGGACAGAGGACGTGTGGTGAATGTGAGCTGTGAGGCACAGTGAGGTAAGTTTGAGAGGGACAGAGGACGTGGTGGTGAATGTGAGCTGTGAAGCACAGGGAGGTAGGTTTGAGAGGGACAGAGGACGTGGTGGTGAATGTGAGCTGTGAAGGCACAGTGAGGTAAGTTTTAGAGGGACAGAGGACGTGGTGGTGAATGTGAGCTGTGAGGCACAGTGAGGTAAGTTTGAGAGGGACAGAGGACGTGGTGGTGAATGTGAGCTGTGAGGCACAGTGAGGTAAGTTTGAGAGGGACAGAGGACGTGGTGGTGAATGTGAGCTGTGAGGCACAGTGAGGTAAGTTTTAGAAGGACAGAGGACGTGGTGGTGAATGTGAGCTGTGAGGCACAGTGAGGTAAGTTTTAGAAGGACAGAGAACGTAGTGGTGAATATGAGCTGTGAGGCACAGTGAGGTAAGTTTTAGAGGGACAGAGGACGTGGTGGTGAATGTGAGCTGTGAGGCACAGTGAGGCAAGCTTTAGAGGGACAGAGGACGTGGTGGTGAATGTGAGCTGTGAGGCACAGTGAGGCAAGCTTTAGAGGGACAGAGGATGCGGTGGTGAATGTGAGCTGTGAGGCACAGTGAGGCAAGCTTTAGAGGGACAAAGGACGTGGTGGTGAATGTGAGCTGTGAGGCACAGTGAGGCAAGCTTTAGAGGGACAGAGGACATGGTGGTGAATGTGAGCTGTGAGGCACAGTGAGGCAAGTTTGAGAGGGACAGAGGACGTAGTGATGAATGTGAGCTGTGAGGCACAGTGAGGTCAGTTTGAGAGGGACAGAGGACGTGGTGGTGAATGTGAGCTGTGAGGCACAGTGAGGCAAGTTTGAGAAGGACAGAGGACGTGGTGGTGAACATGTGCTGTGGTTGTGGCTGTTGGTGTTTGGAAATTGTTCTGAAATGAAAAGGATTTGTGATGCATTTTTCAAAGCTTGGAGCTGTGCATATTCTATCATAAATCTTGTGGACATACTTACTGGTAAGATGGGAGAAAATCAAGGGGTACCTGCCTGAACACTTCTGATGATAAAATTACAAATTTTACAGGAGGACGATTTTAAACTGTCAAAGCCAAACAAGCATTGCGTCATTCCTTCATCATAGTCATATCAAAGACTGTCAGTGTGGTAAGCCAGTTGTGTTCAGTGACCTTAAAGTCTTACCCAATGTGTCATTTGCTACTTGTTTCAATAAATTTCTATGAATAAGGCAGATATAGCGTCCTCACATGTTTGCATGAACAAAATTATGTGGCCAAACTAGTCTGCATTATCACTGTTCAATAGTTGAAGTACTCACGCACTCTGAAGAAGACACGTTATTGTAGTCACACAAACACTGTACTGTTGTAATTTGCATTACGCCTTTTATACAAAGTGTTTACTCAACAGATGATGTGCACAGTCCTATTTTGTTTTTGCCTTTCATTAACCAATTAACTTCCGAGGTGGTTTGTAGTGGAAGACATGGTGCTCAATTTATTAGAGATACATTGCAGTTATTTATTCTTCTTTTGGCAGATGATGTACTTCTATTGTCCGAAACAGTCACTGGTCTACAGACACAACTGAAGAGCTTATATCGAGCTGCATCATCTCTTCAATTGCAAGTAAATATGTCAAAGAGGCTTGTCATATTGGCAGATGTAATGCGTCTAGTGTGTCGGCTTCGCCCTGCACCGCTGGCTAGCACTGCTGTGCGAAAAGAAGAGCAGAAGGATTAAATCTCTTCCTGTCAGTACATAGTCTCTCCATCAGCAAGCCCTACGCTGTGCCTCCTCGTGGCGACAGGCGGTAACTGAGCACCTCACGGACTCAGGCTGAATCTCGTAGGACTCGGAGGAGGTCTGGCCCCCAGCCGTGAGGCATGCAGGCCCACCGGCGTGTGGAAAGCCCTGGTGCCCACGAACCAGATCCCCAAGCTATGGGTAAATAGCTCCACTGCCTTGTGGACATCTCGGGAGAGAGTAAGGCTAAGGGAGTTAACCCTGAAAAAAAAGATGGAAGGCAAGGGGAAACCACCATCGTAGTTTTCCCCAGGAAAACAATGGACAGGAGAAAGAGAAAGAAGAAAGTTAACGACATCAATAGGTGCTCCTGTGGAGCACCTTCGTCTGGTAGAGACTGTCATGCGGCGCAGGTGACACCAGACCGTCAGCCAGCTACTGCGACCAAAATTATATTCAACACCAAAATAACAACATGAAATATCAGAACAATGCTGCAGAAAGGTAAATTAGACAACATCAAAATGGAGATGGAAAGTCTTAACGTCAGTATTTTAGGACTGGCGGAAGTGAGATGGAAGGAGGCAGGCATGATAACATCAGGAGAATACACAGTGATATACTATGGTGGTAATTCACACGAAAGAGGAGTAGGCATCATAATGGACAAAGACAAATCAAAAGCAGTTAAGGGATACTGGGCAGTGTCCAACAGAGTTTTACTGGTCAAATTCGGAGGCAAACCTTTTGATATCAACATCATACAGGTGTATGCACCAACATCCACAAGTACTCAGGAAGACATCGACAACTTCTACGAAGTTTTAGGGATGGCCAAGGTCCAATGAAAATCACAAGAAGTTACAGTCATAATGGGAGATTTTAATGCTAAAATGGGACAGGATAGGGTGGAGGATATAGTTGGACCTCATGGCCTTGGTACACAAAATAAAAGGGGGGGAACTTGTAGAATGGGCACAGATGAATGAGTTCATAGTAGGAAACACCTGGTTTGAGCAGCCTAACAGAAGAAAATGGACTTGGATGAGTCCAGGAGATAATACCAAAAAATCAAATTGACTACATCATGATCAACAAAAGATTTAGAAATTCTTTATTGTCAGCAAAAACACTACCAGGAGCAGACTGCAACAGTGACCACAATCCTGTAGTGGGAAGGTTTAGGCTGAAATTGAGGAAAAGGAAACAGACCAAAAGCAACGTCAAACTAAACCTTGGACTCTTAAAGACAGATGAAATGATACGTCAAAAATTTAATGTACATGTTCAAAACAAATTCAGTGCTCTGGAAGACGTTGGTGACAGTGAGGAACAATAGACAAAGTGGAGAAGTTCTATAAATGAAGCTTGTGAAAAAATCTCTAAGGCAAATAGAAAAGCAAAAAAGAGCTGGATGACTACTGAAATTTTGGGCCTGATGGAGGAAAGGAGGAAGGCAAAGAGAAACGAGGAGATATACAGGAAGATAAACAAAGAAATCAGGTATAGGTGCAATGAAGCTAAGGAAGCTTGGCTGAACACAAAATGCAAAGAGATAGAAGAACGACACAAAATGGATCCTCAGGGTATGTACAGACGAATTGAAGAAATTATCCACAGGAAAAATACATGCACATCAACTGGTTACTTAAAATCGAAAGATGGCACGCTTATCATGGAAAAAGACAAAATATTAGACAGATGGGGAGAGTACATTAAAGACCTTTTTGAGTATGACAGAAACGAAGAACACATTATGAAAATGAAATTCGAAGGACCACCCATAATGAAAGATGAAGTTAGAGCAGCACTGAAAAAGATGAAACCAGGAAAAGCTCCAGGACCAGACATCATTACTACAGAGATGATTGAAGCCCTGGAGGAATTTGGCATAGAAAAAATAACAGTCCTCCTAAATGAAATTTTATGACACTGGAAAAATCCCCAAAGATATGTCAAAATCAATTTTCATTGCACTTCCAAAGAAGACAGCGGCTATAGAATGCGAACTCCATCGCACAATCAGTTTGATGAGTCATGTAACAAAACTCCTGTTAAGAATAAGCATGATGAGGACAAGGAATAGAATCAAAAGAGAAACAACAGAAGAACAGTGTGGATTTGTGGAGGGGAAAGGAACTATTAGTGCCATATACATTCTAAGAACTATCATAGAGAGGTCAATTGAGATAAATAAGATTTGTATTTATGCTTTGTTGACTATACCAAGACTTTCGATCGGGTACGACATGAAGAATTGATCAACCAACTGGAGAGACTCAGTGTTGATGGAAAAGATCTACGAATAATCAGGAATATGTACTGGAACAAATAGCTGCAATGAGAATAGAAAACAATATAAGCTCTTTTCAAAACATCAAAAGAGGAGTCAGACAGGGTTGTGTTTTGTCACCAGATCTGTTTTCACTATATAGCGAAAACATCATGAGAAACCTAGAAGAAGACCCTGGATTAAAGGTTGGAGGGAAAATGATAAACAACATTCGGTACGCAGATGACACCGTGCTAACTGCAGAAAATGAAAGGGACCTATAAAACCTTGTGAATATACTAGAAATAGAAAGCAAAGGTAAGGGGTTGAAACTAAACAGCATGAAGACTGAAGTCATGGTGATCAGTAAAAACCATGAAATCCCCTCCTGCAAAATAACAGCAAATGGCACAACCTTGACACAGGTTAATAAGTTCAAATACCTGGAAATGGTCATTTCATCAGACGGCAGATGCACATCGGAAATAGCTGGCAGAATCGGCCAAGCCAAAACAGCATTCAAGATGATGACAAGCATTCTTACAACAAATGCCTATCAATTAACATCAGAAAGAGAGTCCTTGAATGTTATACAGAACCAATACTGTTGTACGGATGCCAGGCGTGGACAGTCAGCAAGCAAAGCCAGAGCAGGATTGAGGCAGCCGAGATGTGGTTTCTCAGAAGAATGTTGAGAGTTCCATGGACAGCAAAGAAAACAAAACAGGCAGTCTTGATGGAGGCAGACACAAGTAGATCACTCATAAGGAAGATTAGTAAAAGACAAGCAATATTTATAGGCCAGTTTATGAGGAAGGGGGATTTGGAGCACCTGGTCACAACGGGAAAGCTGAAGGGAAAGAGAGCACCAGGTAGACCCAGGGAGAGAATGCTGGACGGACTTGCAGAGTGGCTGGGGATGAAGAGGGTGGGGGAGATGCTGGAGGCAACGAGAGATAGAGATGGTTGGAAGTCCATGGTCGCCAACGCCATGCGGCAGGGCACCTGATGATGATGATGATGATGTCAAAGAGCAATATCGTTGTATTCAGAAAGGGTGGGTACTTAGCTAGCAATGAACGATGTACATATAATACAAATGCCATGCCAGTTGTTAATGTATATAAATATCTAAGAATATATTTTTCAACGTGATTAAGTTTTACCTCTGCGTGTAAAGACCTGGCAAGCCGAGCAAAATGGGCATTGCTCTGTATCATGCAGAAACTGTCTATGTCAGGAAATAATTCTTTTCACATATTTATGAAATTATTTGATTTATACGTACAGCCTATTACACAGTATGGAGCTGAAATATGGGGTCTTCAGAGCTTTACAATACACTATGAAAAAGTTCATTTGTTTGCCATGAACACATTTCTTGGTGTGTCAATGCAAACACCTAGTAATTTATGGGGAAACAAACAAATTCTATGTAATTTACTGTTGATATAGTACTGTTACCACTATTGGCAATATTGCTATAGTGATGTTGTTATGATTCATGTCTGTATAATACTGTTGATATAATACTGTTACCACTATTGGCAATATTGCTATAGTGATATTGTTGTTATGATTCTATGTCTGTAATTTACTGTTTATATAATACCTTTACCACTATTGGCAATATTGCTATGGTGATGTTGTTGTTCTGACTGTTATTGTTAAAGTTTGACATGCATTGATTAACAATGTCTGCCTTTGTTTCAGACGCCTTTGTAAAGCGCATGGATCACTGGCTTACATACAAAAATCAATGTTTCTCCACAACTCATGTTTACAACTTTTATTCATTTGTATGTGTAGTGATTAGATTTGGTGTTCATATTTTGTGTGCAGAGGAGCAAAGACTAACTTTAAGATTGAATACAATGGACTAACTTTATGACAGAGTAGCGAGGACTAACTTTATGACAGAGTAACAAGGACTAAATTTATGACAGAGTAGCGAGGACTAACTTTAAGACAGAGCAACAAGGACTAATTTTAAGACAGAGTAACAAGGACTAACTTTAAGACAGAGTAACAAGGACTAACTTTAAGACACAGTAACAAGGACTAACTTTATGACAGAGTAGCGAGGACTAACTTTAAGACAACGTAACAAGGACTAACTTTAAGACAGAGTAACAAGGACTAACTTTATGACAGAGTAGCGAGGACTAACTTTATGACAGAGTAACAGGACTAACTTTATGACAGAGTAACAAGGACTAACTTTATGAGAGAGTAGCGAGGACTAACTTTATGACAGAGTAACAAGGACTAACTTTATGACCGAGCAACAAGGACTAACTTTATGACAGAGTAGCGAGGACTAACTTTATGACAGAGTAACAAGGACTAACTTTATGACAGAGTAGCGAGGACTAACTTTAAGACAACGTAACAAGGACTAACTTTAAGACAGAGTAACAAGGACTAACTTTATGACAGAATAGCAAGGACTAACTTTATGACAGAGTAGCGAGGACTAACTTTATGACAACGTAACAAGGACTAACTTTAAGACAGAGTAGCAAGGACTAACTTTAAGACAGAGTAACAAGGACTAACTTTAAGACAGAGTAACAAGGACTAACTTTAAGACACAGTAACAAGGACTAACTTTATGACACAGTAACAATGACTAACTTTAAGACACAGTAACAAGGACTAACTTTATGACAGAGTAACAAGGACTAACTTTAAGACACAGTAACAAGGACTAACTTTAAGACAGAATAACAAGGACTAACTTTATGACAGAGTAACAAGGACTAACTTTATGACACAGTAACAAGGACTCACTTTATGACAGAGTAACAAGGACTAACTTTATGACACAGTAACAAGGACCCACTTTATGACAGAGTAACAAGGACTACCTTTTTGACACAGTAACAAGGACTCACTTTATGACACAGTAACAAGGACTAACTTTAAGACAGAATAACAAGGACTAACTTTAAGACAGAGTAACAAGGACTAACTTTATGACACAGTAACAAGGACTCACTTTATGACAGAGTAACAATGACTAACTTTATGACAGAGTAACAAGGACTAACTTTATGACACAGTAACAAGGACTAACTTTAAGACACAGTAACAATGACTAACTTTAAGACAGTGTAACAAGGACTAACTTTATGACAGAGTAACAATGACTAACTTTAAGACAGAGTAACAAGGACTAACTTTAAGACAGAGTAACAAGGACTAACTTTAAGATAGAGTAACAATGACTAACTTTATGACAGAGTAACAAGGACTAACTTTAAGACAGAGTAACAAGGACTAACTTTAAGACAGAGTAACAAGGACTAACTTTAAGACAGAGTAGCAAGGACTACTTTTATGACAGAGTAACAATGACTAACTTTAAGACAGAATAGTAAGGAATAACTTTATGACAGAGTAACAATGACTGACTTTAAGACAGAATAGTAAGGACTAACTTTATGACAGGGTAACAATGACTAACTTTAAGACAGAATAGTAAGGACTAACTTTATGACAGAGTAACAATGACTAACTTTATGACAGAGTAACAAGGACTAACTTTATGACAGAGTAACAATGACTAACTTTAAGACAGAGTAACAATGACTAACTTTAAGACAGAGTAACAAGGACTAACTTTATGACAGAGTAACAAGGACTAACTTTATGACAGAGTAACAAGGACTAACTTTAAGACACAGTAACAAGGACTAACTTTATGACACAGTAACAATGACTAACTTTAAGACACAGTAACAAGGACTAACTTTAAGACTCAGTAACAATGACTAACTTTAAGACTCAGTAACAATGACTAACTTTAAGACACAGTAACAAGGACTAACTTTAAGACACAGCAACAATGACTAACTTTAAGACACAGTAACAAGGACTAACTTTAAGACACAGTAACAATGACTAACTTTAAGACACAGTAACAAGGACTAACTTTAAGACACAGTAACAAGGACTAACTTTAAGACACAGTAACAATGACTAACTTTAAGACACAGTAACAAGGATTAACTTTAAGACACAGTAACAATGACTAACTTTAAGACACAGTAACAAGGACTAACTTTATGACAGAGTAACAAGGACTAACTTTATGACAGAGTAACAAGGACTAACTTTATGACAGAGTAACAAGGACTAACTTTATGACAGAGTAACAAGGACTAACTTTATGACAGAGTAACAAGGACTAACTTTATGACAGAGTAACAAGGACTAACTTTAAGACAGAATAGCAAGGACTAACTTTAAGACAGCGTAGCAAGGACTAATTTTAAGACAGATAAACAAATGCTAACTTTAATCATCATTATTCATTATTATTATTATCGTTATTGTTATTATTATCATAGAATTGTTTTGTCTATTGTTATTACTGTCATAACTACAATCATTATTATCTGCACCGTCAGCATTCATATTCATATTGATATTCATTTTGTCATCCCCCCTGGGGATGTTGGAGGCTCTTTCAGTATAAATAGTATTCCCACTTTCTGGAACTTCTGTGCTAGAAATTTCCTCTTTTCTCTCACTGTCTTTGTTTCTTTCTTCCTTCTTTGCTTTCTGTTATTTCTTCCTATCATTTTCTGCCTTGCTGGTCCAATCACCTGTATGTGTTCGATAAAGTCTTCCGCACTTTTTTTTTAGGATTGATAACTGGGTACATGTATTTAGTGCATTTTTGGCTCTAGGGAGATGAGATGTGCGAGAGCAGTTTAGGTAGTTTATGCCCGTTTTTATATATGTTTTGGTGTCCTTGGGTGTGCTTAAATTTGTATTCAGGAATGTTTTTTCTTTTTAATCCGTTGTGCGATAGATTGGACAGAGTGGTCAGTGTTGGGGTCATGTCCTTGGATTGTGTGCGTGAATGCGTTACTGTGTGTACTTGATTTTCTTTTCCTTTTTTTGTTGTTGTTGTTGACGTTTTGTATCTTTTTAAGTGGTTATAACCCTAATGTGACTGTATGCAGTCGGCTGGGCTTTAAACAACAATAACAATAACAATAACAGTATTCGTTCTGTCACACTGGATTTTACCATGTGAAACTCAGGCTGATACTCTAGACAGCACATCGCCGCAGTGCAGCGCCACCCATCTTTTCTGACTTCTAGGGAAGGGACCAGGAAACTTGACCTAGTTCTTTAATATTTTATACCAGGGCAGTCTGGAATGCCGTGCTCTTCACAATGCTCAACTGCCGTGGGATCTTTAGCGTGCAAGCGAATCACATGGGTCTGGGGTTTTTTCATCCCCTTATGAAAATTTGGACATTCAAATCGACTTTTTGTCAAAATGAAGAGAAAAGTTGAGGTCTCCATGGAAATGAACCTTGAAACTTTCAATTTAGTTATTGGCAAGTGAACGTCTGAACCACTCCGCCAGTCTTCTATTATTACTATCATTATCTTATTACTGTCAGTATTATTATTATTATTATTATCATAATCATTAATATTAATGTAACATTATTACTATTGTTACTATTATTACTATTATCATTATATCATTATTATCATTGTTCTTGTTGTTGCTGTTATTGTTATTATCATTATTATTATTTATTATTATTATATAACAATCACATCATCATTGTCATCATCATCGTCATCATCATCATCATCACCAGAACAACATGAATGTCACCAGCACCAGCACCAGCATCACTCCTAATCTACAGAACATCAGTGACCTCTGTCCAGGTGTAGACTATATCATGAATCAGAACCATAAAAACTTCACAGTCCTACAGAAAAATTGTCACGCTGTGATTATTGGATACTTCTTGTTTTTCTGGCACACCAGGGAGTGGTGTACGGGATGTGTGATGAGTTCACTACTTTCTGTCTTTTGCATGTAGTGGTACCACAGGTTATGTTGGTACGGGTTCGGATGCAACGTTTGGCATACTGAGTGACTGTTGCAAATGGAGAACAGAAATATTTGAACATAATTCTGCCTACTATCATACTGGACAGTGGACAACAAGGTACCTTGGTAAATATACAAAAGAAGTGTACATAGAATCATCTGGAAACAGCATGTATTTTGTCACTATAACAAGTCTTTAGTCAGACTACATATACAGGCAATCGAGGATCACAGTTTTATTAAGGTATCCACGTCACCCTATTGTGGGTACATGATATTGCCACACCAGTCTTTCTATTGGACTGCTTCTCACGATATCTGGGAAACAGTGACGGCACCTCCTGGCTGTGTCATCATGTTCAGTTTTCAGGGAACATCGTACAGATGGTACACAACTCAAATGTATGCAGACTTGATTTATACACAGCCAGATACAAGTCAAAGTGTCCTGCGTGTGTGTGGTGACTGTAATTCATCACCTCGCGTTTTGCCTACAACACATGTTCAAATTCATGTCAGCAGTCTCGGTCATGTATCATTAATTGTAAGTCTCACTCTGAAAATTTTATTTTCCTTTCACCCAGAGACAGCTAAACCCCATCAATTACCCAGTGGACTGTTCAACTGTTCTGTTAATCACTATTCCAGCTTTCAGCACCACCTGGACTGTAACCTGAAGTCAGAGTGTGAAGATGGACAGGATGAAACACAACACTGTCCCTTCAGCAGTCTTGATTGTCAGGGTTTGGTGGCTTCACGTGACAAATGTTTTGCATATATAGAACTAGATGCTCCTTTGCCTCCTGCACTGGCACCATATGAGTGTCCGAAGATAGGTGGACAGCTGGCTTCCATCAAAACCAGACAGGAACATGTCGACTTCCTACAAATTTTTGAATACTTTGACGAAATTGATATGCTGTCAGGTTTGTCATGTGGCTGGAAGTTTGTGCCTTTTATGTACAGCATGTTCCGTCATTGGTCTGACAACACAATCGTCTACAACATGGTTCATATCATGCACACCTGGTACTTCCCCACAAGGTTTTTTGCACGTCATTTCCTGGCCGCACACAGCGTACATATTGACGAAGTTTCACGCCATATACTTTGTGAAGTGAAATCACAATCACAAAACCTGTATTCTGTTAAAACAGTAATGTTCTCTGTTTTAGACACAGCCCTGTCCCTTTTGACACAGACACAGCAGACATTATCAGATTTTCCAGAGGGTCACATATCATATGAATTTTTGTCCTGTGATCTTCAAGTTCGCCGTGGACAAATGATGTATACAAGATCATGTGTGTTCTGGAACATGAGCACTAAGAACACAGACACACTGACTGTTCCTGGAAAATACACTGGGTACACCATTGTCATGTTTGTCTGTGATGATGACATGACAACACTGCCTTACACCCTGGTGTGTGACTTCAGACACGACTGTCCAGATCATAGTGATGAGTCATTCTGTCAACATCCTTCATGCAGTGGTTTTCTGTGCACCAATGCTCAGTGTGTGTTGGACAGCCAACGTTTTGATGACCACACAGATTGTCTGGATGACTCTGATGAGGTCAGCCATAACAGTTAGGGGTACTACCAGAAACAGGCCAACAAAAATCAGCGACTTTTCATCAACCTGGATGGTACAGGTGACTTTACTCAGCAGCTGATGACATCTCATCAGTCTTGTCCTGACACTCATTACTGGTGTACAGAAGACTGGTTGTACTGTCTCCCTGTCTACACTCGATGTAACGGATTTTCTGACTGTACATATGGTGAAGATGAACAAGAATGTGAGACGTTCACCTGTCCTGGTTTCTATAAGTGTCGTGATTTTAAAGTTTGTGTTCATGGAGATCAACTGTGTGATGGCTGGGGCCAGTGTCCACAGCTGGATGATGAATGGCTGTGTGACATGACCTGTCCTGATGGCTGTCAATGTCAAGGTCAGTCTTTCTTATGTCCGCAGCCTTTCTGTGCTGATCTCTTTCCCCAGCTTCGTTACATGGACGCCACAGGCTCAGGAATGACGCTGGCTGATTTCAGTAACAGCACATATCTCATTAGTCTAAGCCTTTCCCACTGTTCTCTAGTCAATATATCAAATGTGAAGCTTCGCAACCTACAGTTCCTTGATCTGACATACAACCACCTGAGAATCGTGGATGGGATTATTTTTCTCCAACTATGGAATTTAAGAAGTTTATTTTTAGCAAACAACCCTGTGACGTTACTGACAAGTACACCACATTTTCTGTTTCATTATGGTCTAACAAAAATATCTGTTTCAAGAACACGTGTTCAGATACTTAACGGTAAGCTGCCCATGTACTTTCCCCAAGTCACACATTTGGATTTATCATTTACTGGCATTGACACAATCAGTCCCAGAGCTACCCAGTCTATGCCACAGCTGACTGAACTGGACGTCAGAAGAAATTCGGTGACCAACTTCCCCTTGGATGCGTTGTCCACGTGGAGTCTTTTGAAAAACATATTCACCTTAAATTATAGGCTTTGTTGCCAGAATTTAATTTTGACACAATCACATACAATGCGGTGCGTTTCACCAAAACCCATGTTTTCTTCATGTACATATTTGATACCAACTGAACTGTACAGGCTTTTCTTTTGGTTACTTAGTGTGTTCTCTATTATACTGAATTTGGTTTGTTTCATAGCAAAATTCGTGTAAAAGAAAATATTTGGCGGTACGTTCATCACATGTATTTTCCATTTGCAGATTGTTAACATTTGTATGGGAATCCATGTCTCCATGGTTACAGTGGCCCACGAAACGTTCTATGAAAAATGCATCTACTTTGAAAAGACATGGACCAACAGTGTGACTTGCAAAGTTGCTGGTTTTCTTTCCCTTCTGTCCAGTGAGGTCTCAGTTCTGATCCTCTGGTTCATGACACTGGATCACATCATTGTCCTTTGTTTCCCCTTAATTACGTGGACATTCAATAGGCGTCTGACAGCTGCAGCTTGTGCAGTGTCATGGTGTGTTGGACTTGTGTTGTCTGTGATACCTTTTCTTCCTGGACTGTCACACTGGGGCCTTGATGGCCAGTCTGGTCTGTGTCGTCTGGCTCTATCTGATAGTAATTCCAAAGAAAAGTTCAGGTGGTTCACAGTCACTGTCGTGTTTAACTGTATCCTGTGCTCCATGGTGGTTGTTGGTCAGCTCATCATTTGCAGACGAATACTTATCCATCCAATCCTTATGGATCCCACAGAAAAAAACGATTTATTTTTTCAGTCCACCTGTTGATAAACGTGGCTGTTACAGATGCTGTGTGCTGGTTCTCCCTAGGTCTGACCAGTATGATGACATTAGATGGCAGCAGTGCCTCAGACAAGGCTCATGTGACCATGATTGTGTTGTTGCTACCACTCAACTGTGCACTCAACCCACTGCTGTACATATGGACTGTTGTAACACAACAACGACAACAAGAACAGGAAGTAAGACTTTTACACGTGTTAAAATCAAAACATTTGCAAGAAAAGCAGTCCATCAATGAATTGTCAAGTGATTTGATCATTACCAGAGCCCATTTTTCGTTGAACTGTAGACAGGAGTTGACTGTGTGTTTGGCTCTGTTGTGTATCTACATGTCAACCTGCCTGTGATGCCATAATCAAGACTAGTGTTGGCTGTGTGTTTGACTCTGTCTATTGTGTATCTACATGTCAACCTGCCTGTGATGCCATCATCAAGACTAGTGTTGGCTGTGCGTTTGTCTCTGTCTGTTGTGTATCTTCATGTCAACCTGTATGCAAGGCTTTCAGTAGGACAGGTATGAGGGATGGAGAAACAGGTGGATCTAGCTCTAAACTGAATTCTTCATGGATGTAGCAGTAGACAAGATTCTTCATGGATGTAGCAGTAGACGGGATTCTTCATGGATGTAGCAGTAGACGGGATTCTTCATGGATGTAGCAGTAGACAGGATTCTTCATGGATGTAGCAGTAGACAAGATTCTTCATGGATGTAGCAGTAGACAGGATTCTTCATGGATGTAGCAGTAGACATGATTATTCATGGATGTAGCAGTAGACATGATTATTCATGGATGTAGCAGAAGACAGGATTCTTCATGGATGTAGCAGTAGACAGGATTCTTCATGGATGTAGCAGTAGACAGGATTCTTCATGGATGTAGCATTAGACAGGATTCTTCATGGATGTAGCAGTAGACATGATTATTCATGGATGTAGCAGCAGACAGGATTCTTCATGGATGTAGCAGTAGACAGGATTCTTCATGGATGTAGCAGTAGACAGGATTCTTCGTGGATGTGGCAGTAGACAAGATTATTCATGGATGTAGCAGTAGACAGGATTCTTCGTGGATGTGGCAGTAGACAAGATTCTTCATGGATGTAGCAGTAGACAAGATTCTTCATGGATGTAGCAGTAGAAAAAACAGCACATAAGAAATGAAATAGTACAATTCATGCACACTTTTATTGGTACATTAACAGGAAATAATACAACTCATGAGAATTCATAACGACACACAACACACTAACACAACTAACAACTCCTGAAGGCACGCAGCAAAGTAACACAATCAACAACAACTCCTGAGTGCACACAGCACACTAACACAACTCACAGCAACTCTTGAAGACACACAACACATTACAACAACTAACAATAACTCCTGAAGGCACACAGCACACAAAACAGTACGACTCATTAGAACTCCTGAGTGCACACAGCACACTAACACAACTAACACCTCCTGAAGACACACAGCACATTAACACAACTAACACATCACACAAAACAGTACTACTCATTAGAACTCCTGAAGGCACACAGCACACAAAACAATACGACTCATTAGAACTCCTGAAGGCACACAGCACACAAAACAGTACGACTCATTAGAACTCCTGAAGGCACACATCACACAAAACAGTACGACTCATTAGAACTCCTGAAGGCACACAGCACACAAAACAATATGACTCATTAGAACTCCTGAAGGCACACAGCACACAAAACAGTACGACTCATTAGAACTCCTGAAGGCACACAGCACACAAAACAGTACAACTCATTACAACTCCTGAAGGCACACAGCACACAAAACAGTACAACTCATTACAACTCCTGAAGGCACACAGCACACAAAACAGCACAACTCATTACAACTCCTGAAGGCACACAGCACACAAAACAGCACAACTCATTAGAACTCCTGAAGGTACGTCGGCCTCTTTATGTTTCAGGAGATGATAGTCTGCACCAGGAGGCATTGTGGTCATGACGTGCACTTTCTGCCGTGGCTGTGCAGGCTGATTCTTGAGTGGCAATCTCTGTCACATCTGCCACATACTAATTGAGTCGTTGTTGTTTGGTTTCTGGAACGTCGCCTGCGAAGAGCCCTTTTCTGAACTGCCCTTTCTACTCTCCTCCTCTACGCATTCACAACGCCTTGCTGAACGGCTGTCCTCCATGCCATCCTGTCTTCCACCAGAGTCTCCCAAGAGCCTGGGTCAATCCCTGAGCTTCTGTAGTCCCTTTTGCATGCGTCTACAAAGCGTAGCTGTGGGCGGCCTGGAGTTCGCTTCCGGTTTGCGAGTTTGCCTTAGAGAACGTCTTTTGGTATGCGTCCATCCTCCATTCGACGCACATGGCCAAGCCAGCGTAATCGGCGTTGGCTTAGAAGGGCAACGATGGTCTGTAGGCCCGCACAACGGAGGACCTCTGTGTTGGTTACCTTGTCTTGCCATCAGATGCCGAGGATGCGTCGCAAGCAGCGGAGATGGAAAATGTTGAGCCTCTTTTCTTGGCTGGCGTATGTGGTCCAGGCTTCTCTAGAGTAGAGAAGTGTGCTCAACACACATGCTCTGTAACCTGCATTTTGGTGTTCGCAGTGAGATTGCTGTTGGACCAGACCCGCTTATTCAGTTTAGCCATGACTGATGAGGCCTTTGCAATTCTGGCGTTGATTTCAGCGTCTAGAGAGAGGTTGTCGCTTTTGGTACTGAAATTTGTGGACAGTGTTGAGGTCGTAGTCTCCAATGTGTAGAAATGGTGGTTCTTCACAGCCTTGGCCTAAGATCTCAGTTTTCTTCAAGCTGATTGTGAGACCAAACTCTCTGCAAGCGTGGGCGAAGCGATCAACGAGCCCATGGAGATCTTGTTCACTGTGGGAAGCCAGCGCAGCAGCATCTGCAAAGAGAGCTTCCCTGATGGTCTCCTTTTCTACCTTAGTTTTGGAACGAAACCTGGCAATGTTGAAGAGGTTTCCATCGATCCTTGTATGAAGATGTACACCTTCTTCAGATTTGCAGAAGGCATATGTCAGCAGCAACGAGAAGAACATCCCGAACAGAGTTGGGGCCAAAACACACCCCTGTTTCACTCTGCTGCTGATCCTAAAAGGCTATGATGTGGCATTATTGCAGCACACAGTGCTATGCATATCCTCGTGGAAAGACTCGATGACAGCTGATAGTCTTGGGGGGGGGGGGGGGCAGCCGATTTTCTTCAAAAGCTTGAAAAGACCATTACAACTGACCAAGTCGAACGCTTTCGTGAGATCAATGAAGGCGAGGAAAAGGGGCATGTGTTGCTTGCAGCACTTTTCCTGTAGTTGCCAGACAGTGAAGATCATGTTGATGGTTGATCTTCTGGCCCTGAAGCCGCACTTGGATTCAGGATAGATGCGAGCTGCCAGCTCTGAAGACGACTCTCGCGAATTATTTTCCCAACAATGCTGAGGAGTGAGATTCCGCGATAAATATTACAATCACTGCGGTCGCCCTTGTTCTTATACAGAGTTACTATCCTTTCGTCCCTCATGTCTCTTGGAATGAAGCCTTCCTTCCAGTACATGCTCAAAAGTTCATGCAGGTCGTTGAGAAGAGCAGGCTTCCCGCACTTGATGACCTGTGAAGGTATTCCGTCGTCACCAGGGCTTTTCCCGTCGTCAAACCGTCAATCGCCTTGCTTAGTTCTTCAAGGCTTGGCTCAGCATCCAACTCCTACATGACAGGCAAAATCTTCAATTGCATTCAGGGCTGTATCGGTGACAGAGTTCTGCATGGAGTACAGCTCCAGATAGTGCTCTACCCACATCTGTTTTGAACATGTACATTAATTAATTTTTTTACGTATCACTTCATCTGTCTTTAAGAGTTCAAGGTTTAGTTTGATGTTGCTTTTGGTCTGTTTCCTTTTCCTTAATTTCAGCCTAAATCTTCCCACTACAGGATTGTGGTCACTGTTGCAGTCTGCACCAGGTAGTATTTTTGCTGACAAAGTAAAGAATTTTTAAATCTTTTGTTGATCAGGATGTAGTCAATCTGATTTTTGGTATTATCTCCTGGACTCATCTATTAGGCTGCTCAAACCAGGTGTTTCCTACTATGAACTCATTCATCTGTGCCCATTCTTCAAGTTTCCCTCCCCTCCCCTTTCATTTTGTGTACCAGGACCATGAGGTCCAACTATATCCTCCACCCTATCCTGTCCTACTTTAGCATTAAAACCTCACATTATTAGCGTAACTTCTTTTGATTTACATTGGGCCTTGGCCATCTCTACATGTAATACTTCATAGAAGATGTCGATGGTTGCCTTCCATCAGTTTGTTTACGGTCTCTCCGCTAGCCTTTGTCGTTCCCACGACAACTTGCAAGGCAGTAGGGTGATTTTTTCAGGATTACCTCCCTCAGTCTTATTCTCTCCCGAGATGTCTACAAAGCAGTGGAGCTATTTACCCATAGCTTGGGGATCAGATTCGTGGGCACCAGAGCATATCCACATGCCAGTGGGCCTGCGTGCCGCACGTCTGGGGGCCGAGTCCCTAAAGATTTAGCCTGAGTCCGTGAGGTGCTCAGTTACCGCATGTCGCCACGAGGAGGCATAACGTAGGGCTTGCTGATGGAGAGGCTATGTACTAACAGGAAGAGACTTACGCATTCTGGTCTTCTTTTTGCGTAGCTGCAAGCAGCAGAGCTACCCAGTGGTGCAGGCTGAAAGTGAGAGGTGACAAGCACGCAGTCACTAGCCGACACATGAGACGCATCACATCTTCCTTTGACACACACACACATACATACATAGATAAATAAATACATACATATATATACATACACACAATATACACACACACATACATACACACATACATACATACATACATACATACATATATAATACACAGATAAAAATATACAAACATATATACATACATAAATGAATAGATGGATGAATAGATGGATGGATGGATGGATGGATGGATAGATGGATGGATGATGGATAGATGGATGGATGGAGAGAGAGAGAGAGAGAGAGAGAGAGAGAGAGAGAAAGAGATTGCAATTATATATGAATATATGGTATCCATGTATATACACGTCATGCATGCATATACTTATGAATGCCAACGATGTGCATGTTTGTATAAATGTAGGTATGTGTGCATGTATGTATCACGTGCGATTATATGCATATGTGCATATAGTTATGTGTGAAAACATGTGTGTGTGTGTGTGTGTGTGTGTGTGGGTGGGTGGGTGGTTGCGTGTGTGTGTGTGTGTGTGTGTGTGTGTGTGTGTGTGTGTGTGTGTGTGTGTGTGTGTGTGTGAGTGTGTATGTGCGTGTGTGCGCGCGCAATAAAGCATATATCATACATGTTAACATTATATATGAGTTGGCAGCCTACACAACTGAAACATTGTCAGTGTCAGTATCACGCTCTCTCTCACTCACACTCGCTCTCTCTGTGTGTGTCTTTTCTGCTTTTGTTTGAAGGGTGCGTAGATTGGATGGCTCTATGGTTTACAGGATTGTTTGTTGATTGTTGTGTCTGTTGGGGGGCTCGTCTGTGTGCAGGTAACAATTCTGTGCCTCAAAATCTGCTGATGGTGAAGACATCACCGTTATCAGGGTTCATCACACCAAAAGGGAATTACGGTTTGACATCAGCGAGGCAATTTTTTTACATGGACACAGACATCTCTGTCCCAGCAGGACATGCCATTATGATCAGTCTAAGACGAATAGTGAAGTACCATGCAGATGTCTCAGTTTGTATAGTCAGCAATACTGGATCTCGTACCAAGGTATGGGATACCTTTGAGGAATGGCGGTATAGCTGTGTGTTCCACACCTCAACACTCACAGTTAAATACAACACTGGTAATTGCCTAAACATTCCATGTTTCAGACTGTTCTTTTCCTTTCACCCTGAAAGTCAAACACCCCAACAGTTAGCCAATGGACTGTTCAACTGTTCTGTTGATCATCATTCTAGCTTTCAACATCACCTGGACTGTAACCTGAGGATACAGTGTGAAGATGGACAGGATGAAACAGAACACTGTCCCTTCAGCAGTCCTGAGTGTCAGGGTTTGATAGCATTATGTAGCCATTGCTACAAATACGTCTGTGTTCCATATAAGGATAACCAAAAAAAAATGATTTGAATCAACTATCTAACGAATATTGTACGTCTTTGGGGGCATTCCTGGTATGCCCGCATGTGAGGAGGACTGGGCTAGAAAGGCTGACATTTTCACCAGTCAATACTGGTATATTTCTGGTCTGGTTTGGGTCGGCCTGACTACTGGCAACATGTCGTTTCCCAACATGTACAGAAAGAACGTCGTCAGTGGAGACAGTACCGTTCTTTACCATTCTGTTCAGTTTAAAGATGATACAGGCCATATCACCAGACTGAAACTACAGTGTATCTTCATGTTAAGAAGTTGGCTTTTCAGACGTGATTGTGATTGGAAAAAGATTTTTGTTCAGCTTTAATGAGCGTAAAGATTGTCTTATCTGTGAATTTAAGAAAAATCAGACCCACCATTCTTCACATTCAATAGCGTTGACCAGAACCCTGTTTCCTTTGTACAAACACCAATCCGAAATGACGTGTTCCTGATGGTCATGTGACACACACATTTCTAATGTGTGGATCACACCAGTGGGACGTGTGTGGTCAAGGTCACACATCTTGTACTTTTTATGATCACTCGTCACACACACAGGGTGGGTTTGATTCAACAGTTGATCACGTCACTTTCGTCCCTTTGTTTACCTGTGATGATGACGTCACCACACTGTCCTACACCCTGGTATGTAACTTCCTACCAGACTGTCAGGATAAGAGTGATGAGTCTTTCTGTAAACATCCTCCTTGTGTCAACATGTTTACCTGTACTAACGGTCAGTGTGTGTCCTATGATCTTTGTGACCGAGTGTTCCATTGTCAGGACGAATCAGATGAGCTGAACTGTGAAGACTACAGACACAAGTACGTTGAATTGGCACCAGTTTTTCAATCTCCTGTTCTCATCAATTTCGATAGTATCAACAGTTTTATTTCAACCCCAATGAAGTCCAATGAGTCCTGTCCTGACAGCCACTATCGTTGTCCTGGTAAGTTTAATGACTGTCTGCCTGTGTACACACAATGCAACGGAATATACGCTTGTATGGACCATGAAGACGAAGATGGATGTAATGAATTTACCTGTCTAGGGTTCTTTCAATGCAGAAATTCCAAAACATGTCTACATGCAGACTACCTGTGTGATGGCTGGCCTCACTGCCCACTGTATGATGATGAATTGTTGTGCGATGTGACCTGTCCTGTGGGCTGTCTGTGTCAAGGTTACTTATTTTTGTGTCATCAGCCTTTCTCTGCTCCCCTGTTCCCACAGCTCCGCTACTTGGATGTCAGAGGTACAGGAATGGATATGTCTGATGTGGGTAATCATACCTATCTTGTTCATCTGATCCTTGCCCACTGTTCTTTGACTGTCCTGTCCAACGTTAAGTTGCCCAACTTACAGTTTCTTGATCTCACTGGCAACAAACTACAACATGTCAACATGACGTATTTTGTTGGTCTAGAAAACCTACAGGTGCTGTCCCTGTCCAACAACCCTATCACTTCATTCTCCTCTGATCCCTTGTCTGACATTCTTCAATATGCACTCACAACGATAGATTTATCATATACCACACTGACAGTGTTTGACACCGAAGTCTTGTCCAAGTTCGCGAATTTGCAGACACTGAATTTAACTTTACTACTACCAATACTATCAGCACTGGTGGCTTTCAGTTTACACCAAAGTTAACGGCGCTGTATATGGAAGGTAGTCCTCTGAAATCATTTCCACCTGACATCTTCAAAGATCTTTTTAATCTCCATGTCATATCGACACTGAATTCTAAATTGTGCTGCAAAGAAATCCTGCTACATAAATTTGATGATAAGTTATGCTATTCCCCCAAAGACGACATTTCATCATGTGAAGATTTACTTCAATCAGCTAGGTACCGAGTGTTTCTCTGGCTGATCAGCTGTCTGTCAGTGACTGGTAACATTTTCTGTTTTGTTGTATGTTTGCGTGCACAGAAGAAAACGTCTTCAAGTGGCTTCAGTATGTTTGTCACCAACCTGACCATGGCTGACTTTCTGATGGGTGTTTACATTGCTATTATTGGTGTGGCTGATGAACTGTTCCGTGGCAGATATATTTATTATGATGACACATGGACAAGCAGTGTGGCCTGTAACGTGGCCGGTGTTCTGTCTTTACTGTCCAGTGAAGTATCAGCTCTGTCCATTTGGCTCATCACACTGGATCGTTTCATTGTCCTTCGTTTTCCATTCAGCACTTTGCGATTTGAAAGAACATCAGCAGCAGTGGCTTGTCTGTTGACTTGGTTTGTTGGTTGGCTTGCTGCTTTGTTGCCTTTACTTCCAGTGACATCACACTGGGAGTTCTACAGTCAGACAGGTATCTGTATTCCACTCCCAGTCACTCATAAAGTTTTTAAAGGATGGATTTATTCCTTTGGTATATTGATCGTCTTTAATTTCATTTTGTTTGTGCTGATTTCAGCTGGCCAAGCTTTTATCTACTGGTCAATACAGAAAAACGCACTGAGAACCAACACGACCAAAGCATCACGAGACATGACCATAGTACGGCGGTTGATCACTGTAGCTGTAACAGATTTCATGTGCTGGTTTCCCATTGGACTGTGTGGTTTTCGGGCATTGGCTGGTATTCCCATGCCTGGAGAGGTGAATGTTGCCTTGGCTATCTTCGTACTGCCCTTAAACTCTGCTCTGAATCCCTTTGTATATACCTTTAACACAGTGGCAGAAAAGAGAAGAAAATCTCGAGAGACAGAGCTGTTAAAGTGGCTGGAATCTTATGCTGATTTGCATGACAATAACTAACTGCAGAATGGGGAGGCTTCGTAATATACCAGGATGGATGACACATGGGATACCTTAAAGCGTGTGTGCGTGCGTGCGCGTTTGTGTATGTGTCTGTGTGCATGTGTCTTGCCTATTATGTCAAGTAGGCCTTCAAAGTTTATATTAACTTGACTATATATGTTTTGTTATGTTGTCTGGCTGTTTGTCTGTGCCACACATCTATCAGCAAAATTTTCTCAGCTGTTACCACATGGATCTTTACTGAGTTCGGGTCAAAAATGTGGATCGTTTTGGAATTGACAATACAAGAATTTCAAAAAGGGAAGGTGCATAAAGGACAAGGTCACATGGACTCAAAAGTTACCTAAAATCAGCTCATTTTGGAAAAGATGTGTTTGGTCTCATAATACTTGAACTTTGTTTTCACTGTTGTGGCACCTTATCAGTTTCAGTTTCAGTTTCAGTTTTTCAAGATGATGTCTCAATGCTTGGAATGAGTTCCATATGCACCAATGCCACAAGCGCCATGATATGGAGAAGATCCAAAATGATCATAGCTCAAGCCTTAAGTTTGTACATAAACCCTGTGTTGGAAAGCCACTGATGCCATGTGATGGAGAAGATCCAAAATGATCATGGCTCAAGCCTTAAGCTTGCACATAAACCCTGTGTTGGAAAGCCACTGATGCCATGTGATGGAGAAGATCCAAAATGATCATGGCACAAGCCTTAAAGCCTTAACATCAATTCCTCTGAATATTTCTAATATGCACCTGCCGTCTGGTGAGGTGACTGTTCATAAATAATTAAACCTATCAATCTGTCTCAATGCTGTATCACTTGCTGTTATTTTACATGAGGGGATTTTTTCACTGATTACCATGACGTCACTCTTCTTACTGTTACACCCTACCCCTTTACGTCTTCTTTCTTACTTGAGTTACTACATCAGGTCTTGTTTCTGCATGAAAACACTGCAGGATACGTGATGCTGATGTTGAATCAATAAAGAAAGCTATTCTGAAGAATACAGGCTGAAGGTTTTCAAGACAAACCAATGCTTACAAAATGGCAGTTAATTCAGCTATAAACATAGGTACACTTGCCTCAACGAAATATGACTTTTCTACTTTAATTATAGGAATAAAGAATACTGCTCCTGCATTTCTATTTTCCACGACCAGTCCTCTGGTAAAAAATATGGAGATTTTACTGGTACATTTCATCGACATGATATTTTGCTGCAGTAATGTTGACATGTTCACCTTCTTGTAGCGACTGTATAATCAATATCAAATGTGACCTTTAACATGTCACAAGCAGGGAGAGGCGTTGTGGATGGTTTCTCAAATATAACGTCAGAATAACGGATATAATAATAATTAATAATAATAATAATAATTACAATATTTATATATCGCAAAATCTTGATAAAATCAAATCTAAGCGCTGAAGCAGACACACACGCAGGCACGCACGCTCGCACACACACGCACGCACACATACAGACACACACACACACACACACACACACACACACACACCCACACACACGCATGGCTATAAATGGGGAGAAAGAATAAAAGCAATAAAAGCAAGAATAAAAGCAATGGAAAATTATAGAGAGCATAGCATACAATTATATATTATAACCATGTGATTCCCTCCGAGCGGAGACAGGCTGCAGAGGGGAGGGTTGAGTGAGGTTAGGATTTTATGCAGGAGAGAAAAGGTGAGTTTTGAGAGCGGACTTGAAGGAGACAAAAGTAGGTTGCTGACGGACTGAGAGAGGAAGTTTGTTCCAGGAGAGTGGACCAGAAACAGAGAAGGCTCGTGGACCATAGGTATTGAGCTTAGTGCGTGGAAAGCGAAGAGTCAGAGGATCAGAGGCAGAGCGGAGGGTACGTGAGGGAACATAGATCTCAAGTAGGCTTGACAGGTAATCGGGGGCTGCGTTATTGAGGCTTTTGTAGCACATGGTGTCTAGTTTGTACTGTATGCGCTTTGATACAGGGAGCCAGTGAAGTTGTGCCAGGAGAGGAGATATGTGGTCAGCTTTTTTCTTTTTGAGTACAAGGCGTGCAGCATTGTTTTGAATGCGCTGTAGGATGTGAATGGTGGAGGCAGGAAGACCAGACAGGAGTGAATTGCAATAGTCAATGCGAGACATTATGAAGGAGAGAACGAGTTTTGCAGTTGTTTCGACAGAGAGATACTTCCTGATCAGCTTTATACGATGGAGATGATAGTAGCAGGATCTGGCAGTTTGAGAAACAAAGTTGTTCATGGAGAGGGTAGAGTCAATGCAGACACCAAGGTTTTTAGCTGAATCAGAATATTGGGACTGATGTGTTACATAATGGGAGAGAAAGAGGAGGCAGCTGAGAAAGTTTCTGACGGGTGCCAATGAGGATAGCTTCTGTTTTGTCGTCATTAAGCTGAAGTCTATTGTGTGTCATCCAGTTCTTAATGTCCGAGTAACACTCAGTGGTGCGAGTCAACAGGCGCTGTATATTATCAGGTGAGTCACTGTCTTGAAGTTGGGTGTCATCAGCATAGAAGTGGTGTTTTATAGAATGGGAGATGGTGATGGTGGACAGGGGGGAGGTGTAAAGAGTGAAAAGAACAGGGCCAAGGACAGATCCTTGTGGAACACCACAGGTCAGGTATGCAGGTTGAGAGTAAGTGCCATTGATGAGAACGGTTTGTTTTCTGTTTGATAGGTATGAAGTGAACCAAGACAGAGCAATGTCAGAGATGCCAAAAGTATGATGAAGTCTAGAAAGGAGAATACCATGATCAATGGTATCAAAGGCTGCAGACAGATCAAGGAGTGTGAGGAGAGAGACTTTGCCAGTATCAGTTGCAAGGAGGAGATTGTTGAGAATGTGTAGTAGGGCAGTTTCAGTGCTATGGCACTGGCGGTAGGCTGACTGGAAAGGATTGAGGAGGTTGTTGGCAGACAGGTGAGAGTTCAGCTGGTTGAGGACGACTTTTTCAAGGAGTTTTGACAAGAAAGAGAGATTAGAGATAGGCCGGTAATTTTTCAGTTCATTTGGATCTAAATTGTGTTTCTTGAGGAGAGGGTGAACAATAGCAGACTTGAAAGAATCTGGGACAGTTCCAGTTTGAAGAGAAGTGTTGATGATGTCAGTGATGAATGGGAGGAGAGTAGGGAGACAGTCGGCGTAGACAGAACCTGGAAGAGGATCCAGTTCGCAGGTTTTGAACGACATGGATCTGATTGTATTGAGAATTTCTTCTTGTGAGACTGGGGTAAAAGTAGTAAGAGGTGTGCCAGAGAAGGAAGGGTCAGGTGGGCATGGTTGACAGGGTGTCCTGTCAAGCCTGTCACGAAGAGTTTGTATTTTGGTGGTGAAATAGTTGGAGAATACAGATGGGAGTTCTTCATTTGTATGTTTTGTTGGGAGAGGTAAATCTTTTCGTGTGCCAAGGAGATGATTCATGGTTGTAAAGAGTTCTTTTGAAGAAGAGGCATTCAGGATTTTGGTTTGGAAATAGCTTGTTTTTGCTGATGCAATGAGGGTGGATACTTTTGTTTTAGAGGCTTGGAAAAGTTGCCTGTGTACAGTGAGTTTGGATTTGCGCCAGCGGCGCTCTGCTCTAAGGCGGGCACGTTTTGCACAGGCGATCTCATGAGTGAGCCAGGGGTAGGGGGGCGGTCAGGTAAAAGACGGGTTGTGGCTGGAGCATGAGTGTCCAGAAGATGGTGGAGAGTAGTATAGAATTCATCGGCAAGGTTATGTGACTTTTCAGAAAGGAGACGGGAGGCATCAGATGAAAATGTGGAGAGGTCGATAGATTTGAGATTGCGTCGAGTCACTGTGCGCATGGTACGGGAAGGAGGAGAAATGTCGAGAGAACAGAGAATTGCAGAGTGGTCAGATGGAAGGGCTGAAGTTAGACGGGTAGAAAGAACTAAGCAGTTGTCAGTAGCGGAATTGTGATGATCACGAGAAATGATCCAGTCAAGAATGTGACCTTTCTGATGGGTTGGTTCAGAAATGTGTTGAGTCATATTGTGATTGGACAGAGAGTTGATGATATGTCTTGTGTCATAGCGGTGAGTGTTGTCATAGTGGACATTGATATCACCTAGAATGATGAGATTTCCAGGTAAGAGGCAGTAGTGGTCAAGCAATTGGTCAAAGTCAGAGAGAAACATGGATGTGGTGAGTTTGTTGGCAGAGCTAGGTGGGGGTCGATAGATACAGGAGAAGGTGATGGGGTGAGGGGTGGATTGGAAGGATATTGATTTAACATACCAAGGATGTTTGTTAAATCAATATAATCGCAGGAAAATGATGAAGATTCTAGAAGAATACGGCATTCCTGACTAGATAGTGAGAGCCATCAGCAAGTTATACGAAGGTACTCGAGCTAAAGTCCTCTCAGCAGATGGTGAAACAGAATACTTTAAAGTCTCAGCAGGGGTACTTCATGGAGACACACTTGCACCTTATCTGTTTGCTGTAGTCGTGGACTATCTGATGAGAAAGGCTATAGCTGGAAAAGAAGAAGAACTTGGTTTTACCTTGCAGCCCAGAAAAAGTCGGCGATATCCTGCTGACAGCTTGACTGATCTAGGCTTTGCACTGCTATCCAATGAAATATCACAAACAAAGTGGCTACTGGAACAGGTTGAAGTTAAAGCAGTTAAAGTTGGACTGCACTGCAATGCTAAGAAAACGAAAGTGATGATGTACAAAGAAAGTAGTAAAAACTATATGAAAATTTATATCAATGGGGGAGACATCGAGCAAGTCACCAACTTCAAGTATATGGGCAGATGGATGGAGAGCAGTCAGAAAGATATATCTGTCCCTTGATTGGTGTACACATCACAAGCTGAAGATGATATGGACTTCTAACTTGAACAAAGAACTAAAGATTCGTCTCTTTATGTCCACTGTCGAGTCTGAGTTGTTCTACAACTTGGAAACATGTCCCTTAACAAAACAGATGGAGAAGAGTCTTGACGGGACGTATATTCGCATGCTGAGGATGGCATTAAATGTCTCTTGGAAGCAGCACATGACTAACAAAGAGCTATATGGATACCTCCCTAAAGTTAGTGACAAGGTAAGAACACGTAGGCTTCGCCTAGCCGGTCAATGTATGCGACATCCAGAGGAAGTTGCTTCACAACTTGTACTGTGGCATCCAACTGGAGGTAGAACGAACAGGGGAAGGAAGACAACAGACTTCATTGATCTTGTCAAAAGGGACATTAGCTTCGAAAACATCGATGAGATCAAAGCAGCTTATGTTGGACAGGAGCAAGTGGAAGGAGTACATCACAGAGGCTCGATTGGGAGATCGGCCAAACTAACTAACTAAACCAACTAACTGATTTAACATTAATACCACCACAACCAGTTCCACCCCATCACCCATCAACAACATCAAGTTCGATGGTAGCCACAACAGCAGATGTCACAACAACTCTCCTCCATTTACTCCGGCCTTGAATTCTTTCTGTGCTACATTGTAGATTCCCAGAACGCTGATGTTCTTTTTGTTTTGATTTGGCCTTGAGAAACCTGACCACCCTGGAGGAACGGGCTTGAATCCAGGTGAGAAAAAGGGACAACAGCTGTGTCATCCATGACCACCTTAGAGGTGTAGGTTTGCAACACAAGTTGGACAAAAATGGTGAGATCAGAAGGACATCCAGGATTCATGACCAGTTTTTCCGAGGGTTTCTTACTATCAAATAAAATTACTACATAAAATCCAGTCCTTGTCTTTCTTAGGAACATTGCCACCTTGAAGAAATGACAGTTGAAGTAAAACAGGTTTAGCGTCGAGGACAATGGCAGACTGTTACAACAGACAAAAGAACAAACATTTCAGATGTTGTCACACGTTTCTGAGAAAGTGCTGTTTACACGTCTTCCTCAGAAAGTGCTGATTTATAATCTGTTTTTTTTTTCTTTTACGTTCGTATGAACTTGACCTTGAGCTCGACCTACCAAACGTAAGGTTTCGTGATTCATCAGCAATCCTCAGCTTTGACTCAACTTTGGTAAAAATCCACTGATAACAATTTGAGAACATCTTCTTCATACATTATTTCATTTTGTATGTTTGAACGTGTGTGTGCTTGTGTATAACCGTGTTTTGTGTGTCTGTGAACACTTTTATTCATTTATCTTATTTTGTTCTCTTAATTGTTTTATCATGGTGCCTAATAGTTATGTTACTATGGTGCCATATATTTATGTTACTATGGCGCCTAATGTTTATGTTACTATGGTGCCTAATATTTATATTACTATGGTGCCTAATATTTATGTTACTATGGTGCCTAATATTTATGTTACTATGGTGCCTGAAATCCCCTCATGCAAAATAACAGCAAACAGTACAACCTTCAGACAGGTTGATAAGATTAAATACCTGGGAACAATCATTTCACCAGACAGCAGATGCACATCAGAGGTAGCCAGCAGAATCGGCCAAGCAAAAACAACATTCAAGAAGATGACAAGCATTCTTACCAACAAATGCCTATCAGTTAACATCAGGAAGAGAGTTCTTGAATGTTATATAGAACCAATACTGTTGTACGGTTGCGAGGCGTGGACAGTCAACAAGCAAAGCCAAAACAAGATTGAGGCAGCCAAGATGTGATTTCTAAGAAGGATGTTGAGAGTTCCATGGACAGCAAAGAAAACAAACGAGACAGTCTTGATGGGGGTAGACACAAGTAGATCATTCATAAGGAAGATTAAGAAAACTCAGGCAACATTCATAGGCCATTTTATGAGGAAAGGGGAATTGGAACACCTGGTCACAACGGGAAAGCTGGAGGGAAGGAGAGCACCGGGTAGACCCAGGGAGAAGATACTAGGCGGACTTGCAGAGTGGCTGAAGACAGGAAAGGTGAGATACTTGAGGCTACAAGAGATAGAGACAAATGGAAGTCCATAATTGCCAACGACATGCAGCAAGGCATCTGATGATGATGATGATTATGGAATTATAATGATGTTCTATTTCCGTAAAGTGCATCAATCATGTTTTGTCAGTATCATGTTTTAATTGATTGGAATTATAATGATGTTCTATTTCCGTAAAGTGCAACAATCATGTTTTGTCAGTATTGTGTTTAATTGATTAGAATTATAATGATGTTCTATTTCTGTAAAGTGCATCAATCATGTTTTGTCAGTATCATGTTTTAATTGATTGAA
>JAPXFY010000017.1:7275525-7348025 GCA_030674185.1 Monoplex corrugatus | reverse complement strand
TAACTGTGTGAGTGCATGGGTGAATGTGTGTGACTTGTGTGTGTATAGAGCACTGCATCATGATGTGAAGCATGCAGCTCGCTTAACTGGTGAAAGGTATGTTGAAATCGCCCGCACATCAACTAAAAAAAAAACCTGTTGTTAAGTAAACAGTTTAGAACAGAAGTCGGTAATTTTCTGAAGACGAAACATGACAGTACAGTCATTCTGATCAGTAGTGGGACAGAAAACCACTACACACAGAAAAATAAACCCATAGTGGAAAGCTCCACACAAACGTCACGGTATAAAACGAGACATTAACATGAACTTAACAGGAAAATAAAATCAACTGAAGAGCGCTCGGCATGTAAGGTTAGTGACTACAGTGCAAGGAACTTGTGAGAATGTTTGCAACCAGTGCGACAGGAACACAACTGCACAGCGTCATATCATTGACTGCTGGACAATAAATCAAGTGACTTGTCAGTGAAGAAAATATTCTTGTTGCCACTCACGCTATAACTATATCTTGACACAAACCATTCGTGTAATTCCCTGTTCATTGTTATACTATTTTTGTCAGTCTGTTTGTCATTGTGACCAACATGCCATGACATAAATCATGGATGTTCACTGTACTATCTAAAACATTTTCTCATGATTTATGGCACGATTACAACTTGAAGAAAAACTTTCCCTTTTCAGCGTGAGAGGGGAGAGGGAGGGGATAATGGGTATAGCATATGATGTCTTAGAAAATAAATCATTCATTTGTGATTGAGACAATATATTTGTGTGTGTTTGTGTGCTTGTGTGTGTGTGTGTGTGTGTGTGTGTTGTGTGTGTGTGCGTGTGTGTGTGTCTGTGTATGTGTGTGTGCGTGTGTGCGTGTGTGTGTTTGCGTGCGCACGTGTGTGCCTGCGTGTGTGTGTAGAAGCCATTCTTTTATAACTAATGTCAGATGGCTTCTGTCAGTAGATAGTGAAACCTCTTGCAAGAAAAGACGAATACAATTTAGCAATGTGTATGTTTAATCAACATAATCTGGGCCTGTATGTGCATAACTCCTGAGAACTGCAACATTCCACAGAGAGCAAGCTGGCCTATCTTTAGAAGTGGAGAAAACCAAGAGACTACTACGTCTTCTTCCATGAGTTACTTGTTCGTTGCCCAACTATTTCAGGATGAATCTGCACCACGTTCTCTTTATGTATACGTCGATTTATTGGAAATGAAAAGCAAGAAAGTAAAAGAGATCAGCAGAACATGAAAAGCTAGATTCTGTATAGAATTATGATGAGTAGCCTTACCAAAGTATGACAGTGATAACTTACTTCAAGAGTGAATTTAGAGCTCACTATCTGAAGGACGTGACGATAATGTAGAGTTTTGCCATAACTGGCAAAATATAGCTAAGTTGTAAGCAACAGCAACAACAGCAATAAAGGAAGATTGAGTGGCATACTTTTCCCATTTTACAGTGTATTCGATCTGTGTTTGACAAAGCATCAACATCTTGACAGCAGTTTTCTGAATGTGCACGCCTCAATATTCTTGCTCGATGCCACCTTCTCTAATAGAATTGAGTTGCTACAGATCTAGACTTAGGCAAGATGATTATTCCAGAGAAGAACTCACCAAGGAAGATCACTTTCAAAGCAAGCTAGTGTCAACCGTTCTGAAACACATTCTTTTGTAGACAACTTGCACAAGTTCACAATACAACGTACGCAGCACAACAAGGTCATTTGGTACAATTTAGCTCGCCTGTCAGTATCATCTGTTCAAACCATTTTGTTATTTGACAAGTCTGTTACACGAGCCTCGATTCGTCAAAGTGTGAACATGTTTTGCTTCATCATTAAGAACCAGAATAACTGACGAAGCAGACATTTCATATACTGTAGAACACTTTTAATGGTGAACTGATTCCTCAAAAAAGGTTGTTTTGTGACTTCTTGGCTCACGTTGAAATGACGATGGATGACAAACACTTTGTTTATACCTTAAAAAGTTTTGTTTCCAAAAGTGATAGGTGTGATAACTTAAATCATCATCATGTGCCATGCTGCATGGCGTTGGTGATCATGATCCTCCATACGATCTATCTTTTGTCACTGGGAGTTTATCTCCAACCCTTTGCGTCCCCATCCACTTAGTAAAACTGTTTAAAATAGGTGCTCTTTTTCCCTCTAGCTTTTCTGTTGTAACTAGGTGCTCAAATTTTATTGTCTCATCAAATGTCCCACGAATATTGCTTGTATCTTCCTGAACTATTACATTCCTGTTGTTATGTTTGCATCTTTCAATACCGTCTCATTTGTTTCTTTGCTGCTCATGTATCCCTTCAGTTTCTTCTTGGATACCACATTTCAGCTGCTTCAGTCTTGTTCTGACTTTGTTGACTGTCTAAACTTCGCATCCATAGAACAATATGTGATAATTTTACTGGCAGTGAACATTTTTTATTTATCTTGTCCGTGTCCTTGTACATACCACAGAAGGGCTCCTATCTGTCCAGACAGCTATTGATGTATACATCTATGTATCCAGTTCTGTGCAGAGATTTGGTAATAATAACAAGAACAACAATGCTGATAATAATAATAAAACATATTAGTGATAATAATATAATAATGATGATAACAACAATAATAATAATAATAATAAATGATGATAATAATAATAATAATATAATAAAAACACTAAAAGTATGAACAACAATAATGATATGACGGTGCCAAATCTTTATACATAAATCATTTAATCAAAGTGAAACATCTCATCAGTCACAAAAGCTCACACCCACAACAACAAAACCTCAATGTACACAACACACTCAGACCAGGAGGGGTGAAGGACAAAATGGTGGGCACACAGGAGGAATCTTTGCTGGACACAAAGGTATGTCTTCATATTACATTTGACTGTGTGACTGTCCTATAGACAGGGGACATTACTGCTGGACAGAAAGGTGTGTCTTCATATTACATGTGACTGTCTGACTGTCCAATAGACAGGGGACATTACTGCTGGATAAAAAAGGTGTGTCTTTAAATTACATTTGACTGTGTGACTGTCCAATAGACAGGGGGAGATCACTGCTGGACACAAAGGTATGTCTTCAACTTATATTTGAATATGTGACTGTCCAGAAGACAGGGGGAGATCATTTCAGTTGTATGAACCTGACACAGAAAAAGAAAGGCGACTGTTGTGGAACATCTGTATCATCAGCCTCTTTACATCTCAGGAGATGATAGTCTGCACCAGGAGGCGTTGTGGTCATGACGTGCACTTTCTGCTGTGGCTGTGCAGGCCGATTCTTGAGTGGCAATCTCTGTCACATCTGCCACATACAAATTGAGTCGCTGTTGTCTGGTTTCTGGAACGTTGCTTGCGAAGAGCCCTTTTCTCATCTGCGCTTTCTGCTCTCCTCCTCTCTGCATTCACAAAGCCTTGCTGAACGGCTGTCTGCCACGCTGCCCTGTCTTCCGCCAGAGTCTCCCAAGAGCCTGGGTCAATCCCTGAGCTTGTAAGGTCCCTTTTGCATGCGTCTACAAAGCGTAGCTGTGGGCGTCCTGGAGTTCACTTCCGGTTTGCCAGTTCGCCATAGAGAACGTCTTTTGGAATGCGTCCATCCTCCATTCGACGCACATGGCCAAGCCAGCGTAGTCGGCGTTGGCTTAGAAGGGCAAAGATGGTCCGTAGGCCCGCACGACGGAGGACCTCTGTGTTGGTCATCTTGTCTTGCCTTTGGATGCCGAGGATGCGTCGCAAGTAGCGGAGATGGAAAATGTTGAGCCTCTTTTCTTGGCTGGCGTATGTGGTCCAGGCTTCACTTGAGTAGAGAAGTGTGCTCAACACACATGCTCTGTACACCTGCATTTTGGTGTTCACAGTAAGACTGCTGTTGGACCAGACCCGCTTGTTCAGTTTAGCCATAACAGATGAGGCCTTTGCAATTCTGGCGCTGATTTCAGCGTCCAGAGAGAGGTTGTCACTTATAGTGGACCCCAAGTACAGAACTTTGTGGACAGTATTGAGGTCGTAGTCTCCAATGTGTAGAGATGGTGGTTCTTTACAGCCTTGGCCTAAGATCTCAGTTTTCTTCAAGCTGGTTGTGAGACCAAACCCTCTGCAAGCCTCTGGAGATCTTGTTCACTGTGGGAAGCCAGCGCAGCATCATCTGCAAAGAGCGCTTCTCTGATGGTCTTCTTTTCCACCTTGGTTTTGGAACGAAGCCTGGCAATGTTGAAGAGCTTTCCATCGGTCCTTGTATGAAGATATACCCCTTCTTCAGATCTGCAGAAGGCATAGGTCAGCAACATCGAAAAGAAGATCCCGAACAGAATTGGGGCCAAAACACATCCCTGTTTCACTCTGCTGCTGATTCTAAAAGGCTCTGATTGGGCACCATTATAGCACACAGTGCTATGCATATCCTCGTGGAAAGACTCGATGACAGCTGATAGACTTGGGGGGCAGCCGATTTTCTTCAGAAGCTTGAAAAGACCACTCCGACTGACCAGGTCGAACGATTTCGTGAGATCAATGAAGGCGAGGCAAAGGGGCATGTGCTGCTCGCGGCACTTTTCCTGTAGTTGCCAGACAGAGAAGATCATGCCGATGGTCGATCTTCCGGCCCTGAAGCCGCACTGGGACTCAGGGTAGATGCGAGCTGCCAGCCTCTGAAGACGGGTTAAGAGGACTCTGGCAAATGCTTTCCCAACAATGCTGAGGAGTGAGATTCCACGATAATTATTATAATCACTGCGGTCGCCCTTGTTCTTATATAGAGTCACTATCTTGGCGTCTCTCATGTTTCTCGGAATGAAGCCTTCCTTCCAGCACATGCACAAAAGTTTATGCAGCTCGTTGAGAAGAGCAGGCTTCCCGCACTTGATGACCTCCGGAGGTATTCCGTCTTCACCAGGGGCTTTTCCCGTCGCCAAACCGTCAATCGCCTTGCTTAGCTCTTCAAGGCTTGGCTCAGCATCCAACTCCTCCATGACAGGCAAGTCCTCAATGGCATTCAGGGCAGCATCGGTGACAGAGTTCTGCGTGGAGTACAGCTCCAGGTAGTGCTCTACCCATCTCTCCATCTGCTTTGCTGAGTCTGTGATGCTCTCTCCTGCTTTGGACTTAATGGGAGCTGACTTGGAGGCTGCTGGACCAGTCGCTTGTTTGATGCCAGCGTACATGCTGCCAGTGTTGCCTGAATCTGCTGACTGCTGAATACTTGAGCTTAACTGTAGCCAATAGTCATTGGCGCATTGCCGAGCAGTTTGTTGGGCCTTGCTGCGGGCAGCTCTGTAAGCATCACGAGTAGTTTGGATATTGTTGTTTTTATACGCAAGTAAAGCCTTGCTTTTCGCTTCCACCACTGGTTCCATTTCCTGCCAGTTTGGCTCAAACCAGTCGGGATTCTTTCGTTCTTTTTTCCCCAAATATACTCAGGGCAGACTGATAGATTGTGTCCTTCATATGATTCCACTTTTCCTCAGCGTTTTGGATCTCTGAGCCACTCTTGAGCGCTTCATTCTGGGTTTCTACAAACTCCCCGGCCTTGGTCGGATCGGACGTGCGACAGGCATCAATCCTTGGGCGACCTTTCTTCTTTGAGTGGTGCAGTCTTCTGGGTAGAAGATTGATCTTGCTGCGTACCAGGGTGTGGTCTGTGTCGCAATCAACGCTGTGGAAACTCCTCGTGTTGAGGACGTTGTTAAGGTCCGACTTCCTTGTTAAGACGAGGTCGAGCTGATGCCAGTGGTGGGATCTGGGGTGGTGCCATGACACCTTGTGCTTCTCCTTATTGTTGAAGAAGGTGTTGGTGATGGCCAGCTTGTGGTAAGACCAAAGTTCCAGGAGTCTTTGACCGTTCTCATTTTGCTTTCCAACACCATGATGTCCAATGCTGGTTGGCCAGGCCTCAAAATCAGCACCTACGCATGCGTTCAGGTCTCCCAATATGAAGAGACCTTCCTTGCTGGGAACTCCTCTGACAACAGCATCCAGGGCCTCATAGAACTGGTCCTTGACGTTGGGTGAGGAGCTTAATGTTGGGGCATAGGCACAGATGAAGTTGACTGTGCCTGAACTAGTCGTCATTTTTAGAGTGAGGAGTCTCTCCGTACCTCCTGTGGGGAGCTCTACGGTTGCTAGGAGGGAGTTCTTTACAGCGAAGCCTACACCATGAATACGTGGCTCCTCTGGGTTCTTCCCCTGCCAGTAGAACATGTAGTTCTTCTCACGCAGTGATCCGTCCCCAGGTAGCCTTGTCTCCTGTAATGCAGCGATGTCGACGTTGAGTCGCTGAAGCTCCCTGTCTATCATAGCCGTCTTCCACGTGTCGTCTAACAGCTGTAGGTCGCTGTCAAAACCAGGACACATTGCCCTTACATTCCAAAAAAGCCTAGGCTTAAAACCGGTATCTGCTACTCTCCGTGTTGTGTCGATGCTGTGTTACCAGCAAAGCTGGAGTGACCTCTCCAGATGCAGGCCTGGGCAAGTGAATATGGAGGACGAGCTGTTGCCCATGCAGCAGATCCCCCCTCTCCTTGCCACTAGTAGAATCCAGGGGAAAGACAGAGGCCTGTACGCCTGGTACCAGGGGTGATGCAGGAGTTGCCAGAACGAGGTTGTAGACAACAGCGAACTGCCTTAGGGACTCCGACTCCGGATTTTTCCTCGAGATTTACTTCTGAAGCCTCTCCCTTGAATGGGTGTAGCTGCAAGGCAGTGGAGGTTTGAAGTCGGAGTTTTCCTTCTCCTAGACAGGCTGCCTTCCAGGGCTGACGAGTCCCATCTACCCGATGCAGTGATAATATCATATCACCCCCTCACGTGGTTTGGCACGCCTGCTGAGGCGAGGTCCCGGGGTGTGGCGCTTGGAGCCAGCACGTGAGATCTGTATCAATGATTGAATTAACAACTTGTCTAAGAATCAGAATGAAGAGGTCAGGCAGAATTATAATCACAAAGACAACTAGGTGCAGCACCATTGATACACTATGTAGCATAAACGTTTTGATTTTGCATGAACTTCTTTGAGAAGCAGGTGACTCATCATCATCATGTGCCCAGCCCAGTGCCATTGGCAATCATGGCCCTCCAAACAAATATATCCCTTGTCGATGCAAGTATATCTGTGTCCGTCTCTGTCCTCAGCCACCCTGCAAGTTCGTCCAATATTTTTTTCCCTGAGTCTACCTGGTGCTCTCTTTCCCTCTTACTTTCCTGCTGTGATCAGGTGCTCTAACTATCCTTTCCTCATAAAATGGCTGATAAATGTTGCTTGCCTTTTCCTAATCTTCTTTATCAATATCTTCTTGAGGCTGACTCCATCAAGATTGTCTTGTTCGTTTTTGTTTGCTGTCCATGGAATTATCAACATTCTTCTCAGAAACCACATTTTGGCTGCCTCAGTTTTGTTCTGGTTTTGCTAAATTTCTTCCCAAGACCATTTGAAACTGTTCAGCGATGTCAGGATGTTCCAGTCTGTCTGGATTTGACACGACTGGTTTTTTTTCTTCAACCAAACTTTAACGTTTATTATGGAAAGGTCATGTTCACTGCCAAGGTCAGCTCCTGCAAACGGCCTTGTATTCACCCCACTGATGACCTGTTCCAGTTCTTCACAAAGCTGTAGTGTGCATGGCTGTGATATTTGATACTGACCATGTGGGGAATGCTGTCTTTTGTTACAATGCTTAATGTTCACAAGGATATAGTGTATATGGCTGTGATACTGACCATTTGGGGAATGCTGTCTTTTGTTACGATGCTTAATGTTCACGAGGATATAGCATACATGGCTGTGATACTGACCATTTGGAGAATGCTGTCTTTTGTTACAATGTTTAACCCTTTTCCTGCCAAGAAAATAGATCACTGTACTAACTATTGACCAAGTAATGTTGGGAGAGAGACTTCAGAAACACTCAAATTACGCCTGTTTTTTGCCACTTTTGCCGCTTCAAACATTGTGTAAACGCAGAGAGGAAATGACAAGAGTATACTCCCTTTGCCGGAAAAGGATTCACGTCAGCAATGCGGTCATTTTCTATTCATATACTCGAAACTGAAACTACGGTTCAGGTCACGAAATCCTCGTGACGCGGTCCATGGAGAGAGAAGCTGAGTCACGAGGATCTCGTGACGCGGTACGGAATGTGTTAATGTTTACCAAATATGTTAGGACAACCTAAGTCATTATCACTGGCGCTTAATATTTACCAAGAATGATAGCAAGAACTAAGTCATATCCCTTTTGATTTCTAGCAGGCGTAGTCCCCTACCATTGGTACTCTAGTTACGAAAGAGAACAGAGAAAATTCCCCAGCCATCTTGGGCAACCAGGCCAAACTTGCGTAGTTTTCCAGTTGCCCTGAACAATAACAATGTCCTTCTAGTCAACAACCAGGCCACACTTGGTGTTCCAGTGCCCTGAACAATAACATGTCCTTCTAGTCAACAACCAGGCCAACTTGGTGTTCCAGTTGCCCTGAACAATAACAATGTCCTTCTAGTCAACAACCAGGCCAACTTGGCATTCCAGTTGCCCTGAACAATAACAATGTCTTTCTAGTCAACAACCAGGCCAAGTCCCGAACATTGGTGTTGCCAGGTGCCCTGAACAATAGCAATGTCATTCTAGTCAACAACCAGGCCACACTTGGTGTTCCAGTTGCCCTGAACAATAATAATGTCTTTCTAGTCAACAACCAGGCCAGACTTGGCATTCCAGGTGCCCTGAACAATAACAATGTCTTTCTAGTCAACAACCAGGACAGACTTGGCATTCCAGGTGCCCTGAACAATAACAATGTCTTTCTAGTCAACTGTGTTGATGATCACATAAAGCTGATGGAAGAAATTTTCAGTCTGCTCATCATCATAGTTTGATGTGTGAGCTGTATCTACACTACTGTAGTGTTGACTGATCTCGTTCATAGACGGATGGTGATTATCTTTGTGGAAACAGGATAGTATACTTTCATAGCTACTTGATGTTGTTGTTGAGCAAAAACTCCACTCCATGTGCATGTTTTTCTCTTTGTCCACTGTAGCACAGGCCACGCCCTTCTACTGTCTGTATTTCTCTGTTGTTTCTCCATCCGACTTCATAGAAGTGTCACAGGAAGCCAAACCTGGTGGATCCCATCACTGTCCAGGTTGGATTTTGTTGTCTTCACTCTCAAATACAGCAGTTAGTACTGGGTTACTTGGTTACCACCAGGCAGTATGGTAGTTGATTCCATTTTTCTTTTCTCTGGCTTTGTCCATAATTTATGGAAAATGATAAAGACTAGACAATCTGTTGTGCAGCATCCTGTCCAAAGTTTCCCTGCATGTTTGCATTTTTCATTTCTGTATGATCTTGATATTTTCTTTGACATATATCTGTTGTTGTTTTCTTAACTGAACTGCTTTCTAGCTAATGTCTGTCCACCAAAACATTACCCAGTCGTTATTGGACTTACAAGTAAAAGATTTCAATGTTAGAATCGATACGTCTGTGGCAATTAAAACTGAGTATTGGACTTAAGAAAACATGTCTACATTTTCACTTTCATGAGATGTGCAATCATTATCAGCAAAGTTGTTCTCAAAAAAGGACCTGTCTGTGCATGTGGAACTACAGTTTGGAATAATGTGAGTGGTGCTTTTTCTTTTTTCTGGAGATGTATTCATCATTTATTATTGTGAGGATCACTGTCTGAAGTATCTGTGTCAGTTTACTAGGAAGAAGATGGAAACATGAGATGTCAGCCATGTTATCCACAACACCAACACAACCCTAATGACAGCAGTTTTGCAAGGAACAGTGGCAGTTAAAAGAAATCTGAGCAGACCACCCACCTCCCATGTGAACATCATCACCATCAGCAGCGTTTTGAGGGTCTACAAAGTAGCGCAGAAAAGATCAGACTGGAGCAGACAAAGAGGTAGCTGTTGCTGTGACGCTGATGATGTTGATGGGTGATGGGTGACGGTGATGGAACTGGTGTAGTGGTATTAATGTCACATCAATAGCTGTTCTTCAAGTTTTAGTTGAAAAACCAGCCACAACACCTTTCCCTGTATGGGAAATGCTAAGGCATACTTGGTACTGATTAAACAGACGCTACAAAAAGATGAACACGTCAATATTACTGCAGCAACAGATCATGTCAACTAAAAGCACCGCAACCATCTCTCGTATTTTACCAGTAGAATAATCTTAGAAAATAGAAATGTAGGAGCAGAATGTGTTATTCCTAACCATACATTTAAAATAGAGCAATCATGTTTCACTGGGGTAAATGTATCCATATTTGTAACTGAAGTAGTTCCCTTTATACAGCATTGGATCATCTCGAAAACCTTTAGCCTGCATTCTTCAAAGTAGCTTTCTTTGTTGATTCAAACCCACTTATGTCACTTTATGCAGGGCGCCTTTTCACGTTGGTATTTACTGTAATAAAGCAGTAGATGGACAAGTGCACACAAGTCTGAACAACCTATAATATAATGTTCACACTTCAGTGCAAAAAGCTTACAACTCACTGCATTTAACATTATAGACACGATATTCTGAAGAGTTAAATAAGTCTTTGTCACTAGGAAGGATAAAATTGTCTTTATAACTTATATGAAAACAATATTAGAATGCTTCTTTATCTCACATGCAATCGTTGTTATTGTTTATTTTCATATTTGACTAAATGCCATGAATTCAAAATAGTGTAAAATTCACTGTTTCTTTCTGCAAAACCTGCATTGCTTTTTAACAAAGAAAAATTACACACACAAAATCTATATGCTGAGGGGCATTTAAAGAAGAAACATTGAATAATCTATGCTTGCAGAAATTTCAGATTCATTGATACAGTCTTGTAATACTTTTTCTTCTTAGCTATCGTTATCAGCGTTGAGTATCAACTCCATATATCTACTCAGTCAGGTCTCTTTTCTAGGTCTTTATATCTTCCTTTTAAACTTCCTGTCTCTTGCTCTGTCTCCTCCATCACCCTCCTACCTCCACATTTTTGTTATTTTAGTCTGTTTATTTGTTCGTTCATTTGTTCATTTGTTAATTTATGATTTTCTCTGTTTAATATAGATCACAGTAAAAAGACATTAGATGTAAGAACGAAGACACAAGTTATAAATCATCATGGGTAAGAACAGTACATTTTCACAAAGTACAACAATATAGCATGGTTTATGATGTAGCTCAGTGTGCACCATGACGCAGAAGTTGAAAGAAATATGAATGAGGAATCACCAGACGATTGATGGCATGTGAAAAATTATCACACAGATGGACAGAGAACCACACTGTTGTAAGTGGGCTTGATGTACTGCAGTCTGTCAACTATATACCAAGCAGTGTGGTAGTGTTGCATTCATGATTCCATGCCATTCGTCTTCAGAACATAGTGACTGAACCAAGCAGGCATTTGAAATCACAAGGATTTTGAATGAGACCAGTGTCATAGTCAAGACTACTGTTGTTTCAGTGAATACAGTAGTTGTGCCTGTGTCAAGGTCTACAGGTATTTTTATTTTTGTTTTTGTTATTCATGCAGGTCCGAGTTTTTGATCTAATATCTGCTGCACACACAGATAGAAAATAGCTTACCTCTTTTGAACCCTATGTAATCTGACTTATAGCAAGTCCTCATTCCCTTAAAACATTATGTAACCTGATTTCTAGCAAGCCTTTATCTCTTTTTAACACTATGTAACATGATTTATAGCAAGCCCTCATTCCCTTTAAACATCATGCAACCTGATTTCTAGCAAGCCCTTATCTCTTTTTAACACTATGTAATCTGAAATGATTTAGAAATTGTTTACTGTCAGCAAACACATTACCAGGTGCAGACTGCAACTGTGACCACAGTCCTGTAGTGAGAAGATTTAGGCTGAAATTAAGGAAAAGGAAACAGACCAAAAGCAACATCAAACTAAACCTTGGACTCTTAAAGACAAATGAAGTGATACGTACAAAATTTTAACGTACATGTTCAAAACAAATTCAGTGCTCTGGAAGAGATTAGTGACAGTGAGGAACAACGGACAAAGATGAGAAATTCAAAAAAATGAAGCGTGTGAAGAACTCCCTAAAATAGAAAAGCAAAAAAAAAATATACTGAATGACAAAAGAAATGTTTAGGCTTGATGGAGGAACGGAGGAACGCAAACAGAAACGACGAAATATACAGGAAGATAAACAAACAATCTGGAATAGGTGCAATGAAGCGAAGGAAGCTTGGCTGAATACAAAATGCAAAGAAATGGAAGATCGACACAAAACGGATCCTCAGGGTATGTACAGACGAATTGAAGAAATTGTCCACATGAAAAATACATGCACATTAACTGGTTGCTTAAAATCGAAAGATGGTACCCTTATCTTGGAAAAGGACAAAATATTAGACAGATGTGGAGAGTACATTAAAGTCCTTTTCGAAGATGACAGAAACGAAGAACAATTATAACAAAGAATGTTGAAGAACCAACCATAATGAATGATGAAGTTACAGCTGCACTGAAAAAGATGAAACCAGGAAAAGCCCCAGGACCAGACAACATTACTACAGATATGATTGAAGTCCTGGAGGAATTTGGTATTGAATATATAGCAGTCCTCCTAAATGAAATGTATGTTTGAAGTAACATAAAAATACAATGTATGATGATATGATAGCTACATCTCTGATTAGACAATGAATTCTCCAAGCTGAGGACTCAGCTGGATATGAATCAGACTGAGCTGTGGCTGAACAAGCCAGTTCTTGAGTGGCAACCCTTGGCAAAGCTGTGACACACAAATACTGATTGCTGTGATAGAGTGGTTGCTGCTGCAGCTTTCCTTCTCTCTCTTCTGTCTGAAAACACAGGAGCTCTTTCGTCTCTGGAATTTGTGGCTGTCACGTTTGCAACAAACTCTCCTTACAGGATACTTTAATTATTTTGCAAACATCCTAAATGTGGCGGACATAGCAGATCCCACAAAGTCACCACTGTATAAAATAAAAATGGCATATATTATTGGCACACTGTCATGGACCAGAATGTCCTTGTTTTGTGGCACACTGTCCTTCTGGGAAATTCCCATGGCACAAGCGCTGTGAGTGGACGCTACTGTCATGGTGCTCTTGGTGTGAGTAGCTTGTCCAGCAGTCTGTTCTGTAGAGAAGGGAAATCAGTATGCAGGCTCTGTATACACCAGTTTCAGTGGCAGTGGAAAGCTTGTTATTGACCCACACTCTGTTAGACATCTGGGCCATGGCAGTGTCAGCTTTCCCTCTTTGTTGAGCTCTGAATGAGGAATAGGCTGCTGAGTCTGTCGATCCTAAGTAGGTCAATTCATGTACTTCTTGCAGATTGCGATCATCAGTGCTGATGCTGCGATCTTCACTGATGTTCTGCCCCATGATCTCTGTCTTCTTCAGACATGTAACGAGGCCAAACATTGGCAAACATCTACGAGGGTCCTGACTAGTCTCTGGACACTAATCTGTGTGTGAGATGTCAAATCGGCATCATCAGCAAAGTCTATCTCCCAGATCAGGACCTGAAACAATAATGGTCTTTGATCTTAAGCGTGCAACGTGGAATAGTTTTCCGTCTGATTTTGTGAAGTGAGTAGGTACACGCCATCATCAGATGGCAGTTCAAGGGAAAAGAAGATCTCATAGAGTATTGGAGGGAGGACACATCCCTGTTTTCCTCTACTTTGACTAGGAAATGACTCTGATTATAGTGCATCAAACTGTGATGCCCTATACATGCTATCATGGAACGAGACGATGGACCCAGCAGCTTTGGTCGGCATCTGATCTTTCTAATGATTTACAACCTTTTCAAAAGCACTTAGGCAAAAATCTGTCTGACGGTACTGAGATGTGATCTGTTACTTGTAATCTGTACAGTTGTCATCTTCCTTCTTTTTCTCGTGTGTTCCTGTATTAATAACGTTTTATAACTGCTTACCATGATATCTATTATACTTTATATATATTTTCCTCATTGCCTTAGTTGACACATCTCCCCGGCCCCCAGTCTTGTTTGTTCTTAATATGTCATTTACCTTCTTGTTTTTCTTTGATTTCTAAGTTTGTAGTTTACTTTTTTATATCTAATATTGTTACTGCGATGGGCAGGGCATGCATATGTAGTTTGTGTCAGACTACCAGCTTCCATAGAAACTGTTATTTAGTAAACTACAGGAAAACAAACGCTCCCAGAACTTCAAAAATACTCTGAAAGTGTCACTGAGGGCCTTCAACATCAGCCCTGATACGATGCAGGAGACAGCTTTGGACAGACAAAAGCGGCAGTCAGCTGTCTGCAAGGGGTCGAAAAGCTACAAAGCCAACAGAACCAACACAACTGAGAAATGGACGTAGGCCATCTACACTGTCAGAGACTTTTCTAATGTCTAGTTATATTGTCATCTGTTTGTGGTATTTCTTTGTATCTTTATCTTTTGTTTTTCTTATTACAAATGTATATACATATGTAATCCATTGCCTAACCAGACAAACTGAACAATTATTTTAGTCATCAAGTGACTTAGTGTTTACAGAAACAAAAGGTGATTTCAGTTACGAGTTGTCTTTATTGTGATATTATATTTCATTTATCTTTCGAAACTGGCTTGATGTTTGTTTCACGCATTTAAAGGATTCAATTTGCCTGTTATATCGTGAATTTGACAATTTGTGAAATGCCGCATTCTTTGTTTTCCTCGCAACATCTTGCGCAGCAATATTTCGTGGAAAAATGGCTGCATTTAGCAGTCTTAAACATATCTCTTCTCCATGGCCTGTGGCTTATGGCAGCTGGCCAGAAACTATGTCACTACTAAAACATCGCTTTTTTTCACAACTGCCAAAGTGTATTGTCTATAGAAGAACTATCCATTCCCATTCTGCACATCATGATATCTTGATGCTGCTGAAGATGACAACGGCGACGACTTTGGTGATGGAGATGATGGTGGTGATGGTGATGGTGATGGTGATGATAATGATTATTGTTGATGTTAATGGTTTTAATTTTGGTGGTGGTGATGATGATGATGATGATGATGATGATGTCAATCTTGGTGGTGGTGGTGGTGTCATCAACATCATCACCAGCAACAGCAGCAGCAGCAGATGCAATAGCATTTCATCATCAAAGTCATCATCATCATCATCATCGTTCTCCAGAACAACATGAACATCACCAGCACCAGCATCACTCCTGATCTACAGAACATCAGTGACCTCTGTCCGGGTTTAGACTACATCATGAATCAGAACCAAACAAACTTCACAGTCCTACAGACCAATGTGTCAGACTGCCAGCACACGGTGTTTTCAGATTTTCTGACACACCAGAGAGTGGTTTATGGGATGTGTGATGAGTTCACTCCTGTCTGTCTTCTGCATGTAGAGGTACCACAGGGTATGTTGGTACGGGTTCGGATCCAACGTTTGGCATACTGGTGTGGCTCTAGGAAATGGAGAACTGAGATATTTACTTGGAATTTTGACCGTGATTACAAAAGAGAATGGTGGACAGTACAATGTGATCAACATTCTATGGATGTAGATTACATCGAATCATTTAAAAACCACATGTCTTTTGTGCACTATAACAAGCCTTTAATCAGACTTCACATACAGGTGATTAAAGAACACTGTTTCATTAAAGTATCTACATCACCCTATTGTGGGTACATGATATTACCACGTCAGAGTTTCATTTGGACAGCTTCTCATCACATTTGGGAAGAAGTGACAGCGCCCCCTGGCTGTATCATCATGCTCAGTTTTCAGGGAACATTGTATAAATTGTACGCAGACTTGATTTACACACAGCAGGATACACGTGAAATCATCCTGCGTATGTATCGTGACAATAACTTTTCAACTCGCACTTTCCTTACGATATATATCAAAATTCACGTCAGCAGTCTAGGCTTCGTAGCACTAGAAACCAGTGTCAGTCTAAAAATATTGTTTTCTTTTCACCCAGAGACAGTTAAACCCTATCAGTTACCCAGTGGACTGTTCAACTGTTCTGTCAATCACTATTCCAGCTTTCAGCACCACCTGGACTGTAACCTGAAGTCAGAGTGTGAAGATGGACAGGATGAAACAGAACACTGTCCCTTCAGCAGTCCTGACTGCCGGGGTTTGGTGGCTTCACGTAACAAATGTTTTGCATATGTTAAAACAAATGCTAGTTTGTCTCCTGCACTGGCAACATATGAATGTCCGAAGATGGGTGGACAGCTGGCTTCAATCAAAACCAGACAGGAACAAATCGATTTCTTGCATATCTTTAATGACCATGACGACTTTTATATGTTTACAGGTTTGTCATCAGGCTGGAAGTCAGTGACTTTTATGTACAGCAAGTTCCGTCATTGGCCTGAGAGCACCATGATCTACAACATTGATCATTTCTGTCACAATGAATACTTACCCAAAAGGAACATTGAACAAGTAATTCTCGATGCACGCAGCATTTCTTGTGTTTTTTCTGCACATATAAAATTCATACTTTGTGAGGTGAAATTTCGGCCACGAAATATGTATTCCATTCAAACCGTTGAAATCTCTGTTTTAGACCCAGCCCTGTCCCTTTTGATACAGACACAGCAGACGTTATCAGATTGTCCAGAAGGTCACGTGACACATGCATTTTTGTCCTGTGATCTTCATGTTCACTGTGGACAAAAGATGTATAAAAGATTATGCGAGTTCTGGAACATGAGCATTAACAACACAAACACACTGATTTTTCTTGGCAAGCATACTGGCTACACCATTGTCATGTTTGTATGTGATGATGATATAACAACACTTTCTTACACCCTGGTGTGTGACTTCAGTCATGACTGTCCAGATCACAGTGATGAATCATTCTGTCAATATCCTTTGTGCAGTGGTTTTCTGTGCATCAATGGTCAGTGTGTGTTGGACATTCACCATAATGATGACCACGCAGACTGTCTGGATGATTCTGATGAAACCATCCGCCCCTATGACTGGAGAAGCCAATGGGAACACAAAGAGGCCAACACAAATCAGCGACTTTTAATCAACCTGGATGGCACAGGTTACTTCATTCAGCAACTGATGACATCTCACCAGTCTTGTCCTGACACTCATTACTGGTGTACAGAAGACTGGTTGTACTGTCTCCCTGTCTACACTCGATGTAACGGATTTTCTGACTGTACATATGGTGAAGATGAACATAAATGTCAGACATTCACCTGTTCTGGTTTCTACTGGTGTCGTGATTCTAAAGTTTGTGTTCATGGAGATCATCTGTGTGATGGCTGGGGTCAGTGTCCACAGCGTGATGATGAATGGCTGTGTGACATGACCTGTCCTGATGGATGCCAATGTCAAGGTCACTCTTTCTTATGTCACAACGGTTTTTGTGCTGACCTCTTTCCCCAGCTTCGTTACACGGACGCCACAGGCTCAGGAATGACGCTGACTGATTTCAGTAAAAATACTTACCTCTTTCATCTGAGTCTTTCCCACTGTTCTCTTGTCAATATATCAAGTGTGAAGCTTCGTAACCTACAGTCCCTTGATCTGACCTACAATCACCTGAGAACTGTGGATAGGATTGTCTTTTTCAACCTATGGAATTTAAGAAATTTATTTTTAGCAAATAATCCTCTGACGTCACTGAGGGGTAAACCATATGTTCTGTTTCATTATGCTCTAGCACAAATAGACGCTTCAAGAACACGTGTCCAGATACTTAACAGTAAGCTGCCCATGTACTTTCCTCAAGTCACATATTTGAATCTATCATTTTCTGGCATTCAAATAATCAAGCCCAGAGCAGTTCATTTTATACCCCAGCTGACCGAACTGGACGTCAGTGGAAATTCCAAGTTTAACTTTCCCTTGAATGTATTGTCACTGTGGAATCAAATGAAAAGCATCTTCTCTTCAAATTATAGGCTTTGTTGCAGGAATTTACATTTTAAACAGTCATACACAATACGCTGTGTCTCACCACAACCCACGTTTTTTTCTTGTGAACATCTGTTACCAACTGATTTGTACAGGTTTTTCTTTTGGTTACTTAGTACATTTTCCATTCTAGTGAATCTGGTTTGTTTCACTGCAGCATTCAAGGAAAAGAAAATGTTTGGAAGTGCTTTCATCACCTTCATTGCCCAGTTACAGATGGCTAACATCTGCATGGGAATCCAGGTCAGTATGGTTGCAGTGGTCAATGAGATATTCCTTGGAAAATACATCTACTTTGAAAAGACATGGACAAAGAGTGTGACTTGCAAGGTTGCTGGTTTTCTTTCCCTTCTGTCCAGTGAGGTGTCAATTCTGATCCTCTGGTTCATGACACTGGATCACATCATTGTCCTTTGTTTCCCCTTAATTAGGTGGACATTCAACAGATGTCTGACAGCTGCAGCTTGTGCAGTGTCCTGGTGTGTTGGACTTGTGTTGTCCGTGATACCCTTTCTTCCTGGACTGTCACACTGGGGCCTTGATGGCCAGTCTGGTCTGTGTCATCTGGCTCTATCTGATAGTAATTCCAAAGAAGAGTTCAGGTGGTTCACAGTCACTGTCGTGTTTAACTGTATCCTGTGCTCTGTTGTGGTTGTTGGTCAACTCATCATTTACAGACGAATACCTATCCACCCAATCCTAATGGATCCTACTAATAAATTAATTTACTTTTCAGTCCACCTGTTGATAAAAGTGGCTGTTACAGATGCTGTGTGCAGGTTCTCCATTGGTCTGTCCAGTATGATGACCTTAGATGGCGGTGGTGTCTCATACAATGTTTATGTGACCATGGTTGTGTTCCTGCTTCCACTCAACTGTGCACTCAACCCACTGCTGTACATATGCACTGTTTTAACACAGCGACGACAACAAGAACAGGAAGAGAGACTGTTACAAATGTTAAAATCACGACATGTGCTATAAGTGTAAAACAACCCATCAGTAAGATTATAAAATGGCTTGGTCATTGCCAGAGTCCATTATTCATAGCGCTGTAGGACTGCTGTCTACATGTCAATCTCTACATGTGGCCTTCACCATGACCAGTGCTGGCTGTGTATGGCTCTGTCTGTTGTCTATCTACATGTCAACCTGTATGTGAGGCCTTCATTACGACTACTGCTGGCTGTGTGTATGGCCCTGTCCTGTGTGTATCTACATGTCAACCTGCATGTGAGGCCTTCATTAGGATTAATATTCACTGTGTGTTTGTCTCTGTCCTTTGTGTCTCTACATGTCAACCTGTATGCATGTGATTTTTGGACACCTCATCGATCTGTTTCAAATTGACCTCAGTCTTATAGGCATGTATCTATGAAAGAGATACACTGCGTCAGAATAGGAGAGCTAGGCCAGGTATGCACAGGTGAATGGCAAGTGGCTTCATCTCTGTCAGTTAGTCTGACAGAAAGCTGTTGTTGCAGATGGACTGATGCCTTGGAACAATGAGGAAAGCAGAGTTCGTTGTTTGGATGTATGTAGACCAGGAAGCTGTCCACGTCTGGTAGAGGGTGAAGGTCCTGCTGTGCCGTCGTGTCTGTCTGTCTGTCTGTCAATTGTGTCTTGTGTGTGTTTGTTGTAGATCTGTGGTCATCCACACCTGGTAGATGGTGAAGGTCCTGCTGTGCCGTCCTGTCTGTCTGTCTGTCAATTGTGTCTTGTGTGTGTTAGTAGTAGACCTGTGGTCATCCACACCTGGTAAAAGGTTCAAGGGGCATCCCAGTCAAGGTTCTGTATTATTCTTTTTTTGTGTCTCTGTGATGTACCCATGTTATTGTTAGGCAGTGATTTATTCTAGCGTTGTGTGTGTGTGTGTGTGTGTGTGTGTGTGTGTGTGTGTGTGTGTGTGTGTGTGTGTGTGTGTGTAAGTGTGTGTGTGTGTGTGTGTGTGTGTGTGTGTGTAAGAGTGTATGTGTGTGTGTGTGTGTGTGTGTGTGTGTGTGTGTTGTGGTCGTTGAAGAGTGTCAGAAATGCGTGTATGCGTTTGGTTCGTAACATATTGTCACACAAGTGTGTTGATAATTTGTCAGTTGTCATGTTTGATGTCTAGAACGTCGTCAGATGTATGCTTGGCTGAAATCCTGGTGTTTAAAAGATTTTCCATAAGGACAAAAATGTCTTCACTTGTAGAGGTTAATATTTTTATGACGCACCAGCTACCAGGAGCCAGTGTCGAAAAAGTTCCCAACTGACGCAACATACCCCTAGTGCCAGTAAGGCATCTGTTCTCTCAGACACACCAGCTTTCACTGTAAAGAATGTCAGAAAAACCATCAGTACTGTTTAGCAGAAGGTTTTAGCTAAGGGACAATGTGTTTTGTTGGTGTAGCTTTACACTTCATGCTCTGACTGATAACAACATTAAGTGACCACCTGACCATGTAATTCCAATGGAATGTGTTAGGTCCGCACTTTCTTCCTTTATAAACTGCTACGTGCTAGGCGAGAAAATAATGCCTCTTGACGAGTTATTAGAAACCATCTGTGTTGACTGCTCTCTCTCTCTCTCTCTCTCTCTCTCTCTCTCTCTCTCTCTCTCTCTCTCTCTCTCTCTCTCTCTGTGCCTCTGTGCCTGTGTGTGTGTGTATGCGTGTGTGTGTGTGTGTGTTTGTTTGTGTGTGTGTGTATGTGTGTGTATGTGTGTGTGTGTTTGTGCGTGAGAGAGAGAGAGAGAGAGAGAGAGAGAGAGGAAAGATTTCAAAGGTTCCTGTAGATTTCAGTACAGTTACTACAGGTGAATAGCTCCACTGCCTTGTGAACATCTCGGGAGAGAGTAAGGCTAGTGGAGAGACCGTACACAAACCGATGGAAGGCAACGGGAAACCACCATCGTATTTTTTCCCAGGTTATCATGGACAGAAACAACAAAAATCAAAGACAACGACGTAAATAGGTGCTCCTATGGAGCAGCTTCGTCTGGTAGGGACAGTCATGTGGCGCAGGTGACACCAGACCGTCAGCAAGTTACTGCAACCAAACCACCTAAACTCAGATTAAAAAACATCACAGTTGCAACATGGAATATAAGAACACTGTTGCAGAAGGGTAAATTAGAAAATATCAAAACAAAGATGGAAAGACTTAACATTGGTATTTTAGGACTAGGCGAAGTGAGATAGAAGGGGGCAGGCATGATAACATCAGGAGAATACACAATGATATACTCTGGTGGTTACTCACATGAAAGAAGAGTAGGCATCATAATGGACAAAGACAAATCAAATGCAGTTAAGGGATACTGGGCAGTGTCCGACAGTTTTACTGGTCAAATTCGGAGGCAAACCTTTTGATATCAACATCATACAGGTGTATGCACCAACATCCGCAAGTACTCAGGAAGACATCGACAACTTCTACGAAGTTTTAGAGATGGCCAAGGTCCAATGTAAATCACAAGAAGTTACAGTCATAATGGGAGATTTTAATGCTAAAGTGGGACAGGATAGGGTGGAGGATATAGTTGGATCTCATGGTCTTGGTACACAAAATGAAAGAGGGGGGAAGCTTGTAGAATGGGCACAGATGAATGAGTTCATAGTAGAAAAACATCTGGTTTGAGCAGCCTAACAGAAGAAAATGGACTTGGATGAGTCCAGGAAATAATACCAAAAATCAAATTGACTATATCCTGATCAACAAAAGATTTAGAAATTTTTTATTGTCAGCAAAAACACTACCAGGCGCAGACTGCAACAGTGACCACAATCCGGTAGTGGGAAGGTTTAGGCTGAAATTGAGGAAAAGGAAACAGACCAAAAGCAACATCAAACTAAACCTTGGACTCTTAAAGTCAGATGAAATGATACGTCAAAAATTTAATGTACATGTTCAGAACAAATTCAGTGCTCTGGAAGACGTTGGTGACAGTGAGGAACAATGGACAAAGTTGAGAATTCTATAAATGAAGCTTGTGAAGAAATCCCTAAGGCAAATAGAAAAGCAAAAATGAGTTGGATGACTACTGAAATTTTGTGCCTGATGGAGGAAAGGAGGAAGGCAAAGAGAAACGAGGAGATATACAGGAAGATAAACAAAGAAATCAGGTATAGGTGCAATGAAACTAAGTGAGCTTGGCTGAACACAAAATACAAAGAGATAGAAGAACGACACAAAATGGATCCTCAGGGTATGTACAGACGAATTGAAAAAATTGTCCACAGGAAAAATACATGCACATCAACTGGTTGCTTACAATCGAAAGATGGCACGCTTATCATGGAAAAAGACAAAATATTAGGCAGATGGGGAGAGTACATTAAAGACCTTTTTGAGGATGACAGAAACGAAGAACACATTATAAAAAAGAACTTTGAAGGATCACCCATAATGAAAGATGAAGTTAGAGCAGCACTGAAAAAAATGAAACCAGGAAAAACCCCAGGACAGGACAACATTACTACAGAGATGATTGAAGTCCTGGAAGAATTTGGCATAGAAAAAATAACAGTCCCCCTAAATGAAATTTATGACACTGGAAAAGTCCCCAAAGATATGTCAAAATCAATTTGCATTGCACTTCCAAAGTCGACAGGGGCTATAAAATGCGAACTCCATCGAACAATCAGTTTGATGAGTCATGTAACAAAAATCCTGCTAAGGATAATCATGATGAGGACAAGGAATAGAATCAAAAGAGAAATAGCAGAAGAACAGTGTGGATTTGTGGAGGGGAAAGGAACTATTAATGCCATATTCATCCTAAGAACTATCATAGAGAGGTCAATTGAGATGAATCAGGATTTGTATTTATGCTTTGTTGATTATACCAAGGCTTTCGATCGGGTACGACATGATGAATTGATCAACCGACTGGAGAGACTCAATGTTGATGGAAAAGATCTACGAATAATCAGAAATATGTACTGGGAACAAACAGCTGCAATGAGAATAGAAAACAATGTAAGCTCTTTTCAAATCATCAAAGGAGGAGTCAGACAGGGTTGTGTTTTGTCACCAGATCTGTTTTCACTATATAGCGAAAACATCATGAGAAACCTAGAAGAAGACGCTGGATTAAAGGTTGGAGGGAAAATGATAACAACATTCGGTACGCAGATGACACCGTGCTAATTGCAATAAATGAAAGGGATCTACAAAACCTTGTGAATATACTAGAAACAGAAAGCAAAGGTAAGGGGTTGGAACTAAACAGCAGGAAGACTGAAGTCATGGTGATCAGTAAAAAACATGAAATCCCCTCCTGCAAAATAACAGCAAATGGCACAACCTTGACACAGGTTAATAAGTTCAAATACCTGGGAACGGTCATTTCATCAGACGGCAAATGCACATTGGAAATAGCTGGCAGAATCGGCCAAGTCAAAACAACATTCAAGAAGATGACAAGCATTCTTACCAACAAATGCCTATCAATTAACATCAGAAAGAGAGTCCTTGAATGTTATAAAGAACCAATACTGTTGTACGGATGCGAGGCGTGGACAGTCAGCAAGCAAAGCCAGAGCAGGATCGAGGCAACCAAGATGTGGTTTCTCAGAAGAATGTTGAGAGTTCCATGGACAGCAAAGAAAACAAATGAGACAGTCTTGATGGAGGGAGACACAAGTAGATCACTCAAAAGGAAGATTAGGAAAAGACAAGCAACATCTATAGGTCATTTTATGAGGAAGGGGGATTTGGAGCACCTGGTCACAACGGGAAAGCTGGAGGGAAAGAGAGCACCAGGTAGACTCAGGGAGAGAATGCTGGACGGACTTGCAGAGTGGCTGGGGATGTCGAGGGTGGTGGAGATGCTGGGGGCAACGAGAGATAGAGATGGTTGGAAGTCCATGGTCGCCAACGTCATGCGGTAGGGCACCTGCTGATGATGATGAAGGCAAACTCTAAGAAAAAATAACAAAATAACAAAATACATCTGACAATGATAACATAAATTGTGTGTCGAGTCAAAGGCATGAACTAAAATAACAAACAAACAAACGAAATAATGAAAATATAATCCAAAAGAGGAACGCTCGAAAGATTGAACAATGAAACGTAAAACCACAGGAAACATAATCATAAAAATGAATTGGGAATTACAAGCACTTGGTATGATGAAAGCCCTTTAAAGGGTCAATGGCCTGTTATATGAAAAAAAACATATGACGTCTGAAGTCTAATGTTTCTCTCTGTTTACTTTTTGTTTGGTTATGACTGGTTTCAGGGATGGTTTGATGACTGGTGTGTCTGTTGGTTTGATGACTGATGTGTCTGTTGGATTGATGACTGATGTGTCTGTTGGTTTGATGACTGATGTGTCTGTTGGTTTGATGACTGGTGTGTCTGTTGGTTTGATGACTAATGTGTCTGTTGGTTTGATGACTGGTGTGTCTGTTTGTAGGATGACTGATGTGTCTGTTGGTTTGATGACTGGTGTGTCTGTTGGTTTGCTGGTTGGTTTGATGACTGATGTGTCTGTTGGTTTGCTGGTTGCTTTGATGACTGATGTGTCTGTTGGTTTGTTTGTTGGTTTGATGACTGATGTGTCTGTTGGTTTGATGACTGATGTGTGTGTTGGTTTGATGACTGATGTTGTGTTGGTTTGATGACTGATGTGTCTGTTGGTTTGCTGGTTGGTTTGATGACTGATGTGTCTGTTGGTTTGATGACTGATGTGTGTGTTGGTTTGATGACTGATGTGTGTGTTGGTTTGCTGGTTGGTTTGATGAATGATGTGTCTGTTGGTTTGATGACTGATGTGTCTGTTGGTTTGATGACTGATGTGTCTGTTGGTTTGATGACTGATGTGTGTTGGTTTGCTGGTTGTTTTGATGAATGATGGTCTGTTGGTTTGATGACTGATGTGTCTGATGGTTTGATGAATGATGTGTCTGTTGGTTTGATGACTGATGTGTCTGTTGGTTTGATGACTGATGTGTCTGTTGGTTTGATGACTGATGTGTCTGTTGGTTTGATGACTGATGTGTCTGTTGGTTTGCTGGTTGGTTTGATGACTGGTGTGTCTGTTGGTTTGATGGTTGGTTTGATGAATGATGTGTCTGTTGGTTTGATGACTGATGTGTCTGTTGATTTGCTGGATGGTTTGATGACTGATGTATCTGTTGGCTTGCTGGTTGTTTAAGACTGATGTGTCTGTTGGTTTGATGTCTGATGTGTCTGTTGTTTTGCTGGTTGGTTTGATGACTGATGTGTTTGTTGGTTTGATGACTGATGTGTCTGTTGGTTTGTTGGTTGGTGTGATGATTGATGTGTCTGTTGGTTTGCTGGTTGGATTGTTGACTGATGTGTCTGTTGGTTTGATGATTGATGTGTCTGTTTGTTTGGTGACTGATGTGTCTGTTGGTTGCTGGTTGGTTGATGACTGTGTGTTGTTGGTTTGTGACTGATGCCTTTGTTCTGTTGTTTGCTGACTGATGTGCCTGTGTTTCCTGGTTGGTTTGATGACTGATGTGCCTGTTGGTTTGCTGGTTGGTTAGATGACTGATGTGTCTGTTGATGTGATGACTTATGTGTCGTTGGTTTGATGACTGATGTGTCTGTTGGTTTGCAGGTTGGTTTGATGACTGGTGTGTCTGTTGGTTTGATGACTGATGTGTCTGTTGGTTGTTGGTTGGTTTGATGACTGATGTGTCTGTTGGTTTGATGACTGATGTTTCTGTTGGATTGCTGGTTGGTTTGATGACTGATGTGTCTGTTGGTTTGCTGGTTGGTTTGATGACTGATGTGTCTGTTGGTTTGCTGGTTGGTTTGTTGACTGATGTGTCTGTTGGTTTGTTGACTAATGTGTCTGTTGGTTTGATGACTGATGTGTCTGTTGGTTTGATGACTGGTGTGTCTGTTGGTTTGATGACTGATGTGTCTGTTGGTTTGCTGGTTGGTTTGATGACTGATGTGTCTGTTGGTTTGCTGGTTGGTTTGATGACTGGTGTGTCTGTTGGATTGATGACTGATGTGTCTGTTGGTTTGATGGTTTGTTTGATGACTGATGTGTCTATTGGTTTGCTAGTTGGTTTGATGACAGATGTGTCTGTTGGTTTGATGACTGATGTGTCTGTTGGTTTGATGGTTGGTTTGATGACTGATGTGTGTGTTGGTTTGCTGGTTGATTTGATGACTGATGTGTCTGTTGGATTGATGACTGATGTGTCTGTTGGTTTGATTACTGATGGTCTGTTGAATTGATGACTGATGTGTCTGTTTGTTTGATGAATGATGTGTCTGTTGGTTTGCTGGTTGGTTTATGACTGATGTGTCTGTTGGTTTACTGGTTGGTTTGATGACTGATGTGTCTGTTTGGTTTGCTGGTTGGTTTGATGACTGATGTGTCTGTTGGTTTGATGACTGATGTGTCTGTTGTTTGATGACTGATGTGTCTGTTTGTTTTCTGGTTGGTTTGATGACTGATTTGTCTGTTGGTTTGATGACTGATGTGTCTGTTTGTTTAATGACTGATTTGTCTGTTGGTTTGATGACTGATGTGTCGGTTTTCCTGGTTTTGTTTGATGACTGATGTATCTGTTGGTTTCTGGTTGGTTTGATGACTGATGTGTCTGTTGGTTTGATGACTGATGTTTCTGTTGGTTTGATGACTGATGTATCTGTTGGTTGATGACTGATGTGTCTGTTGGTTTGATGACTGATGTGTCTGTTGGTTTGATGAGTGATATGTCTGTTGGTTTGATGACTGATGTGTCATTTGGTTTGATGACTGATGTGTCTTTTGGTTTGATGATTGATGTGTCTGTTGGTTTGATGATTGATGTGTCTGTTGGTTTGATGACTGATGTGTCTGTTGGTTTGATGACTGATGCGTCTGTTGGTTTGATGACTGATGTGTCTGTTGGTTAGATGACTGATGTGTCTTTTGGATGTGTCTGTTGGTTTGCTGACTGATATGTCGGTTTGCTGGTTGGTATGATGACTGATGTATTGTTGGTTTAATGACTGATATGTCTGTTGGTTTGCTGACTGATGTGCCTGTGGGTTTGCTGGTTGGTTTGATGACTGATGTGTCTGTTGGTTTGATGACTGATATGTCGTTGGTTTGCTGGTTCGTTTGATGACTGATGTGTCTGTTGGTTTGCTTTTTGGTTTGATGACTGATGTGTCTGTTGGTTTGATGACTGATATGTCTGTTGGTTTGCTGGTTGGTTTGCTGACTGATGTGTCTGTTGGTTTGATGACTGATCTGCCTGTTGGTTTGATGACTGATGTGTCTGTTGGTTTGCTGTTTGGTTTGAAGACTGATGTGTCTGTTGGTGTGATGAGTGATGTGTCTGTTGGTTTGTTGACTGATGTGTCTGTTGGTTGGATGACTGATGTGTCTGTTGGTTTGATGACTGATGTATCTGTTGGTTTGCTGGTTGGTTTGATGGCTGATGTGTCTGTTGGTTTGATGACTGACGTGTCTGTTGATTTGCTGGTTGGTTTGTTGACTGATGTGTCTGTTGGTTTGCTAGTTGGTTTGATGATTGATGCGTCTGTTGGTTTGATGACTGATGTGTCTGTTGGTTTGAAGAATGATGTGTCTGTTGGTTTGCTGGTTGGTTTGTTGACTGATGTGTATGTTGGTTTGATGGTTGGTTTGTTGACTTATGTGTATGTTGGTTTGATGACTGATGTGTCTGTTGGTTTGATGACATATGTGTCTGTTGGTTTACTGACTGATGTGTCGGTTTGCTGGTTGGTATGATGACTGATGTATCTGTTGGTTTGATGATTGATATGTCTGTTGGTTTGCTGACTGATGTGTCTGTTGGTTTCCTGGTTGGTTTGATGACTGATGTGTCTGTTGGTTTGATGACTGATGTGTCGGTTGGTTTGCTGGTTCGTTTGATGACTGATGTGTCTGTTGGTTTGCTGGTTGGTTTGATGACTGATGTGTCTGTTGGTTTGATGACTGATATGTCTGTTGGTTTCCTGGTTGGTTTGATGACTGATGTGTCTGTTGGTTTGATGACTGATGTGTCTGTTGGTTTTCTGGTTCGTTTGATGACTGATGTGTCTGCTGGTTTGCTGGTTGGTTTGATGACTGATATGTCTGTTGGTTTGATGACTGATGTTTCTGTTGGTTTGATGACTGATGTATCTGTTGGTTTGATGACTAATGTGTCTGTTGGTTTGATGGTTGGTTTGATGACTGATGTGTATGTTGGTTTGATGACTGATGTTCTGTTGGTTTGATGACTGATGTGTCTGTTGGTTTGATGACTGATGTGTCGGTTGGCTGGTTGGTTTAATGACTGATGTGTCTGTTGGTTTGATGACTGATTTGTCTGTTGGTTTGATGATTGATATGTCTGTTGGTTTGCTGGTTTGTTTGATGACTGATGTGTCTTTTGGTTTGATGACTGATGTGTCTATTGATTGCTGGTTCATTTGATGACTGATGTGTCTGTTGGTTTGCTGGTTGGTTTGATGACTGATGTGTCTGTTGGTTTGATGACTGATATGTCTGTTGGTTTGCTGGTTTTGATGACTGATGTGTCTGTTGGTTTGATGACTGATGTGTCTGTTGGTTTGATGACTGATGTGTCTGTTGGTTTGCTGGTTGGTTTGATGACTGATGTGTCTGTTGGTTTGATGACTGATGTGTCTTTTGGTTTGCTTGTTGGTTTGCTGACCGATGTGTCTGTTGGTGTGCTGGTTGCTTTCAGGAAACGATTCTTTGCCTCAGTTACTGCTGTTGGTGAAGACATCACCGTTATCAGGGCACATCACGCCAAAAGGCAATTATGAAAGGTATGGTTTTTTCATGTACAAACATATCTCTGTCCCAGCTGGACATGCGATAATGATCAGTCTGAGAAGAATGGTAAAGTACTATGAATATATAGATGTCAAACTGTATCCAGAAGACAATAAGGGATTTGGTATCAGTGTGTGGAATTACTTAGCAAAATGGTGGTATGACTGTGTGTTCCACACACCAACAATCACAGTTGAATATGACAACTTTGACTGCCTGGACGTGCCATGTTTCAGATTGTTCTTTTCCTGTCACCCTGAACGTCAAACACCTGAAACGTTTTCCAGTGGTTTGTACAATTGTTCTGTTGATCACTATTCCAGCTTTCAGCACCACCTGGACTGTAACCTGAAGTCACAATGTGAGGATGGACAGGATGAAACAGAACACTGTCCCTTCAGCAGTTCTGACTGTCAGGGTTCGGTGGCATTATGTAACCATTGCTACAACATTGTCCACGTTCCATATACAATTCTTAGGACACATGATATGTTTGAACTGTCGAACAAGTACTGCAAATCTTTGGGAGGCGTGTCTGGTATGCCTAAATGTGAGGAGGACTGGTCTGGAATGATAGATAATTTAACCAGTCCATATCGGTATATATCTGTCTTCATTTGGGTCGGTTTGACCACAGACAACATGCTGCTTCCCAACATGTACAGAAAGAACGTCATCAGTGATGACAGGACCGTTCTCTACCATTCTGTTCAGTTTTCAAAGAAATGGAATACCATTAGTACACTTGGGGACGTTCTCTGTATCTACAGACAAAAAAGTCAATTCGTGATACATGCATGTAATACCTATGAATATTTTGCTAATATAATGTGTGAATTTAAGACAAATCAGACCCACCATCTCCCACAAATAATAACGTTTACCAAGACCCCTTTTCCTGTCCAAATACACCAATCTCTGATGACGTGTCCTGATGGTCACGTGACACATACATTTCTACTGTGTGGTTCACATCAGTATGACGTGTGTGGTCAAGGTCACATACCTTCTTGTATTTTTTCTGATTATGTGTCACACACACATGATGGGTTTGATTCAACAGTTGATCACGTCACTTTCGTCCCTTTATTTTCCTGTGATGATGACGTCACTACGCTGTCATACACCTTGGTATGTAATTTCGTACAAGAATGTCAGGATAAGAGTGATGAGTCTTTCTGTAAACATCCTCCTTGTGTCAACATGTTTACCTGTACTAATGGTCAGTGTGTGTCCTATGATGTTGTCTGTGATAAAGTGTTCCATTGTCTGGACGAGTCAGATGAGCTGAAGTGTGAAAAGTACAGATTGGATCTGCTTTACTGGGCACCAGTTTTTCCATCTCCTGCTCTCATCAATCACGATGGTGTTGGCACTTTTATTTCAACTCCAATAAAGTCCAATGAGTCCTGTCCTGACAGCCACTATCGTTGTCCTGGTAAGTTCAATGACTGTCTGCCTGTCTACACACGCTGCAATGGAATGTACGACTGTATGGACCACGAGGATGAACAGAAATGCAATGAACTGACGTGTTCAGGATTCTTTCGATGCAGAACGTCCATAATATGTCTACATAGTGACCACCTGTGTGATGGCTGGCCTCACTGCCCACTGTATGATGATGAATTGTCATGTGATGTGACCTGTCCTGAGGGCTGTCTGTGTCAAGGTCACACATTTCTCTGTCATCAGCCTTTCTCTGCTCACCTCTTTCCACAACTATGTTCCTTAAATGCTACAGGTACAGGAATGAGTATGTCTGATGTGAGTAATAACACTTATCTTATTCATCTGATTCTTGCCAAGTGTTCATTAACTGTCTTGTCCAACATGAAGTTGGCCAACTTAAATTTCTTGATCTCACTGGCAATAAACTACAACATGTTAACATGAATTATTTTGTTGGTTTGGAATATCTACAGACACTGTCCCTGTCCAACAATCCCGTCATTTCACTCCACTCTGATCTCTCGTCTGATATTGTGCAAAGTGCACTTACAACGATAGATCTGTCATATACCACACTGACAGTGTTTGACACCAAAGTCTTGTCCAAGTTCTTGAAATTGCAGAAACTAAATTTAACGTTTACTACTATAAGTATCATCAGCACGGGTGGTTTTCAGTTTACACCGAAGCTAAAGGCGTTGTACATGGAAGGTAGTCCTGTGAAAACATTTCCACCTGACATATTCAAAGATCTTGTCCATCTCCATGTCATATCAACACTGAATTATAAATTGTGCTGCAAAGAAATATTACCACATAACTTTGATGACACGTTTTGCTATTCCCCAAAAGACGAAATTTCATCCTGTAAAAATTTACTTCAATCAGCAATGTACCGAGTGTTTCTCTGGCTGATTAGCTGTCTGTCAGTGACTGGTAACATCTTCTGTTTTGTTGTACGTTTGTGTGCACACAAGAAAACTTCTTCAAGTGGCTTCAGTGTATTTGTCACCAACCTGACCATGGCTGACTTTCTGATGGGTGTCTACATTGCTATTATTGGTGTGGCTGATGAACTGTTCCGTGGTAGATATCTTTATTATGATGACACATGGACAAGCAGTGTGGCCTGTAAAGTGGCCGGTGTTCTGTCTTTACTGTCCAGTGAAGTATCAGCTCTGACCATCTGGCTCATCACACTGGATCGTTTCATTGTCCTTCACTCTCCATTTAGCACCTTGCGATTTGAGAGAACATCAGCAGCAGTGGCTTGTCTGCTGACTTGGTTGATTGGTTGGCTTGTTGCATTGTTGCCTTTACTTCCAGTGAAATCACACTGGGAGTTCTACAGTCAGACAGGTATCTGTATTCCACTCCCAATCACTCAGAAATATTTCAAAGGATGGATTTATTCTTTTGGTGTTTTGATCATCTTCAATTTCATTGTCTTTGTGCTGATCTCAGCTGGCCAAGCTTTTATCTACTGGTCAATACAGAAGAATGCACTAAGAACAAACACAACCAAGGCATCACGAGACATGACCATAGCACGGCGGTTGATCACTGTGGCTGTAACTGACTTCATGTGCTGGTTTCCCATTGGGCTGTGTGGATTTTTGGCATTGGCTGGTATTCCCATGCCTGGAGAGGTAAATGTTGCCTTGGCTATCTTCGTACTGCCCTTAAACTCTGCTCTGAATCCCTTTGTATATACCTTTAACACAGTGGCAGAAAAGAGAAGAAAATCTCGAGAGACAGAGCTGTTAAAGTGGCTGGAATCTTATGCTGATTTGCATGACAATAACTAACTGCAGTATGGAGAGGCTTTGTATTATACCAGGATGATGACACTTGGGATACCTTAAAGTAGAGTATTATTCTGTTTGTTTAAAGCATTTAGTGGTGTTTTCTTCATTTTAAATATACATGGCCATTTTACCACCAAAAAAATTTCTAGATAATCGAGGTTGCAATATACACGGTGTAATTCCTTTGTAATTCATTTCCTTTATAAAAGGATCAGGAAGAATATTCATATTATTCAAAAGGGATGTGTGTCTACACGTGTTCACCCGTGATAGCAAGAGTGTGTGCGTGCGTGCACGTGTGTGTGTGTCTGTGTGTGTGTGTCTTGCCTATTATGTCATGTTGGCCTACAAAGTTTATATTAATCTGAATACATATGGTTTTGTTATGCTGTCTGGCTGTCTGTCTGTACCAAATATCTATCAGCAACAGTTTCTCAACTGTTACCAGATGGATCTTTACTGAACTCGGGTCAAAGATGGGGATCGTTTTAGAATCGACATTGCAAGAATTTGGAAGGGAAGGTGCTTAAAGGACAAGTTCACAGGGACCCGAAAATCACCTAAAATCACTCATTTTGGAAAAGATGTGTTTGGTTTTAAGAACTTCTCATAACACTCGAACTTTGTTTTCACTTTTGCGGCACCTTATCAATTTCAGTTTCAGTTTCAATTTTTCAAGATGATGTCTCAATGCTTGGAATGAGTTCCATATGCACCAATGCCACAAGCGCCATGATATGGAAAAGATCCAAAATGATCATAGCTCAAGCCTTAAGTTTGTACATAAACCCTGTGTTGGAAAGTCTCTGATGCCATGTGATGGAGAAGATCCAAAATGATCATGGCTCAAGCCTTAAGCTTGCACATAAACCCTATGTGTTGGTAAGTCACTGATGCCATGTGTTGGAGAAGATCCAAAATGATCATGGCACAAGCCTTAAACCTTAACATCAATTCCTCTGAATATTTCCAATATGCACCTGCCGTCTGGTGAGGTGACTGTTCATAAATAATTAAACCTATCAATCTGTCTCAATGCTGTATCACTTGCTGTTATTTTACATGAGGGGATTTTTTTCACTGATTACCATGACGTCACTCTTCTTACTGTTACACTCTACCCCTTTATGTCTTCTTTCTTACTTGATTTACTACATCAGGTCTTGTTTCTGCATGGAAACACTGCAGGGCACGTGATGCTGATGTTGAATCAACAAAGAAAGCTATTCTGAAGAATACAGGCTGAAGGTTTTCAAGACAAACCAATGCTTGCAAAATGGCAGTTAAATCAGTTATGAATATGGATACAAATGCTTCATTGAAATCTCACCTTTCTACTTTAAATATGGGAATAAAGAATACTGTTCCTGAATTTCTATTTCCAGGACTAATCCACTGGTAAAAATATGGAGATATTAGCGGTACTTTTCATCGACATGACCTTTTGCTGCAGTAATGTTGACGTGTTCATCTTCTTGTAGCAACTGTATAATCAACATCAAATGTGACCTTTAACATTTCCCAAGCAGGGAGAGGCGTTGTGGATGCTTTCTCAGATATAACCTCAGAAGAACGGATATTGATTTGACATTAATACCACCACAACCAGTTCCACCCGTCACCCATCAACATCATCAAGTTCGATGGTCGCCACAACAGCAGATGTCACAACACCTCTCCTCCATTTACTCCAGCCTTGACGTTTTTTTCTGTGTTACTTCCTAGACCCCCAGAACGCTGATGTTCTTTTTGTGTTGGCTTCCTAAGGCTTCAGATGTTTCCACAATGCTGTCAGAAACCTGACCACCCTGGAGGAACGGGCTTGAACCCAGGTGGGAAAAAGGGACAACAGCTGTGTCATTCACCTTAGAGGCGTAGGTTCGCAGCATAGGTTGGAAGAAAAATGGTGAGATCAGAAGGACATCTGGTATTCATGACCTGGATGTGGCCCGGCCCCCTTAGAGTGTAAGGAGTTTATGGCCAAAACAATTGCCTGAGGGAGGCTTCTCCTTTGAGGATCTTTGGCTGTCCAGCTCTTCCCAGGGTTTCTTGCTATGTACATGTAATAAAATTATCGGTCTTTGTCTTTCTTGAGATCACTGCGACCTTGAGCAAATTACAGTTGAAGTAAAACAGAATATTTGAAAATACCTAGTTTGTAAAAGATCTTTGGGAGTATATAACACGACGTTTCGAGCCCAGGCCCTTCGTCAAGTGAAAAACGGCCTGGGCTCGAAACGTCGTGTTTTATACTCCCATGGATCTTTTACAAAGAAGGTATTTTTTAATATTTTGTTTTACCCTCAAGATCCAGCAGTCATATTTTGTTTTACCTGAAGTAAAACAGGTTTTGTGTCAAGGACAATGGCAGACTTTTACAACAAACAAACGAACAAACATTTCAGATGTTGTCACAAGTTTCTGAGAAAGTGCTGTTTACACTTCTTCATCAGAAAGTGCTGATTTACAATCTTTTTTTCTTCTTTTCTGTCCGTATGACCTTAACCTTGGAGCTTAACCTGCAAAACTTAAGGTTTCGTGACTCCTCAGCAATCCTCAGCTTTGACTCAACTTTGGTAAATATCCACTGATAGCAATTTGAGAACGTCTTGTTCATACATTATTTCATTTTGTCTGTTTGAACGTGTGTGCATGTGCACAATCGTATTTTGTGTGTATGTAAATATATTTATTACTCGTTTATCTTGTTTTGCTGTATTAATTTTTTAATATGGTGCCTAATACTTATGTTACTATGGTGCCTAATACTTATGCTACTATGGTGCCTAAATTATACGTCGTTTGTTACTATGGTGCCTGATATATTTATATCACTATGGTGCCTAATATTTATATTACTATGGTGCCTAATATTATGTTACTATGGTGCCTAATATTTATGTTACTATGGTGCCTAATATGTATGTTACTATGGTGCCTAATACTTATGTTACTATGGTGCCTATATTATGTTATATGGTCCATCTATGTTACTATGGTGCCTAATTTTATATTCACTATGGTGCCTAATGTTTATGTTACTATGGTGCCTAATATTTATGTTACTATGGTGCCTAATATTTATGTTACTATGGTGCCTAATATTAATGTTATTATGGTTATGTCACTACGGTGGCTAATATCTTTCTTTCATATTTTGTCAGTATCTTCTTTGACTTGATTGGAATTATAATGATGTTCTATTTCTGTAAAGTGCAGCAACCATGTTTTGACATGGACTGTTGATGTTACATAAGTGAGAATTTTCATCATCATCATCATCATCAGGTGCCCTGCCGCATGGCGTTTGCGATCATGGATTTCTATCTGTCTCTATCTCTTGTTGCCTCAAGCATCTCCTCCACCCTCCTCGTCTTCAGCCACTCTGCAAGTCCGTCAAATATTTTCTCCCTGGGTCTATCTCGTGCTCTCTTTCCCTCCAACTTTCCCGTTGTGACCAGGTGCTCCAATTTCCATTTTCTCATAAAATGGCCTATAAATGTTGCCTGTCTTTTCCTAATCTTCCTTATGAATGATCTACCTGTGTCTGCCTCCATCAAGACTGTCTCGTTTGTTTTCTTTGCTGTCCATGGAACTCTCAACATTCTTTTTAGAAACCACATCTCGGCCGTCTCAATCTTGTTCTGGCTTTGCTTGTTGACTGTCCACGCCTCACAACCGTACAACAGTATCGGTTCTATATAACATTAAGAACTCTCTTCCTGAGGTCAATTGATAGGCATTTGTTGGTAAGAATACTTGTCATCTTCTTGAATGCTGTTTTGGCTTGGCCAATTCTGCTGGCTATTTCTGATGTGCATCTGCCGTCCAATGAAATGATCGTTCCCAGGTATTTAAACTAATCAACCTGTCTCATGGTCGTGCCGTTTGAAATTAATTTGCATGATGGGATTTCATGTTTTTTACTGATCACCATGACTTCAGTCTTTCTGCTGTTTAGTTCCAACTCCTTACCTTTGCTTTCTATTTTTAGTATATTCATAAGGTTTTGTATGTCACTTTCATTTTCTGCAATTACCACGGTGTCATCTGTGTATCAAATGTTATTTATCATTTTTCCTCCAACCTTTAATCCAGGATATTCCTCCAGGTTTCTCATGATGTTTTCGCTGTAAAGTGAAAACAGATCTGGTGACAAAACACAACCCTGTCTGACTCCTCTTTTGATGTTTTGGAAAGAGTTTATATCGTTTTCTATTCTCATTGCAGCTGTTTGTTCCCAGTACATATTTCTGATTATTCGTAGATTTTTTCCATCAACATTGAGTCTCTCCAGTTGGTTGATCAATTCTTCATGTCTTACCCGATCGAAAGCCTTGGTGTAGTAACAAAGCATAAATACAAATCCTTATTCATCTCGATTGACCTCTCTATGATAGTTCTTAGGACGTATATGGCATTAATAGTTCCTTTCCCTTCCACTAATCCACACTGTTCTTCTGCTATTTCTCTTTTGATTCTATTCCTTGTCCTCATTATGATTATTCTTAACAGGATTTTTGTTACATGACTCATCAAACTGATTGTGCAATGGAGTTCGCATTCTATAGCCCCTGCCTTCTTTGGAAGTGCAATGAAAATTGATTTTGACATATCTTTGGGGAAGTTCCAGTGTCTTCAATCATCTCTGTAGTAATGTTGTGTGGTCCTGGGGCTTTTCCTGGTTTCATCTTTTTCAGTGCTGCTCTAACCTTATCTTTCATTATGAGTGGTCCTTCAAAGTTCTTTTTTATAATGTGTTCTTCGTTTCTGTCATCTTCAAAAAGGTCTTTAATGTACTCTCCCCGTCTGTCTAATATTTTGTCTTTTTCCATTATAAGCGTGCATTCTTTCGATTTTAAGGAACCAGTTGATGTGCATGTCTTTTTCCTGTGGACAATTTCTTCAATTCGTCTGTGCATACCATGAGGATCCATTTTGTGTCGGTCTTCTTTTTCCTTGCATTTTGTTTTCAGCCAAGCATCCTTAGCCTGATTACATCTCTTCCTGATTTCTTTGTTTATCTTCCTGTATATCTTCTCGTTTCTGTTTGCCTTCCTCCTTTCCTCCAAAATCCCTACGTACAAGAAAAAATGTTACTATCGGCACCTGGAATGTGAGATCGCTGAGAGCAGCAGGAAAAGTTGCAGAACTAACGCATGAAATGAAGAGATACCGATGGAACGTCCTTGGGCTCTGTGAGGTACGATGGAAAAACCTCGGAGAAACGTCTATCCCAGAAGGCCACAAACTCTACTTCAGTGGCAGTGAAGACAAACATGAACATGGAGTTGGATTCCTCATTCACAAAGACACTGTTAATGCCATCATGGGATGCCGACCAGTCTCTAGCAGACTCATTACTATTCGGCTTAAGGCTTCACCTTTTAACATCACCGTCATCCAAGCTTATGCCCCAACAACTGACTATGATGACGAGGCTGTCGAAGATTTCTATGATCAACTGCAGGAAATCGTAGATCAGACGCCAAAGAAAGACATCATTATAGTGCAGGGCGACTGGAATGCGAAGATTGGAGAGGATGAACACAATAACTGGAAAGGGATATGTGGCCAATACTGCAACCCTGAGACCAACGAAAGAGGTTTGAGGCTCCTAGAATTCGCCAGTTACAACGACCTGAAGGTGGTGAACACGTTCGGTCCACACAAACCATCTAGACGCTGGACATGGCACAGCCCAGGAGAAAAATACCACAGTCAGATCGACTACATCATGGTTAAAAGACGCTTCCAGTCAAGTGTTAACATCGCAAAGACCAGGAGCTTTCCAGGAGCCGACATTGGAAGCGATCATGAGCTTGTAATGATGACCTTCAAACTCCGCCTCCAGAGGATGAAGAAACAGGGCAACATAAGAATTAAGTTCAATCTTGAGAAGCTCAAAGACCCCAACATAGTTGAAAACTTCCAAGCAACGATAGGAGGGAAGTTTGCTCCTCTCCTCGTCCTTGACAATGTGGACACCGAAGTAGACACTCTGATCAACAACTTCAACACTGCCGTGACCGAAACAGCCAACGACATCCTTGGAAAACACCGACCAACAAAGATGCCCTGGGTCACGGAAGAAGTATTAAAGCTGAGCGACAAACGCAGAGAACTAAAGCAAAAGAAGAGTACGGATGAAGGTGCTAAACTATACAGAAAAGCCAACCAACAAGTTAAAGAAGGCATGAGGAAAGCAAAGGAAACATGGATTGAAGAACAATGCCAAGATATCGAAGCAAACCTGCAGAAAAATAACAGCAAAAAAGCCTACCAGCTTGTGAAAGGACTAGCAAGCTCAAAACAAGGCAGAACCACTACCATACAGAACAAAGCAGGGAAATGTCTCACAGAAGATCAAGAGATTCTGCAGAGGTGGACAGAGTACTGCTCCGAATTATACACACACACAACAACAGGAGATCCCAAGGTGCTAGACGTTCCTCCACCAACCAACAACGACAGCTACCCCATCGTGCGAGAAGAAGTTGAAGCTGCAGTAAAATCATTGAAGAAAGGCAAGTGGGCAGGAATGGACAACATTCCCTCAGAACTGGTCCAGGCAGGAGGAGAGGCCATGATAGATATGTTACTCATCATCTGCAATAAGATCTGGCGGACAGGTGAGTGGCCAACACCTTGGACCCAGTCCCTGATCATCACTCTCCCGAAGAAAGGCAACCTACAACTATGCCAAAACTACCGTACCATCAGCCTGATCAGCCGTCCAAGTAAGGTCATGCTAAAAATCCTTCTGAGTAGACTGAAGCCACAAGCTGAGGAGATAATAAAAGAAGAGCAGGCAGGTTTCAGACCAGGAAGAAGTACCACAGAGCAAATGTTCAACCTCAGATTGCTCTGTGAGAAATACCTGCAACACCAGCAAGGCCTTTACCACGTCTTCGTGGACTTCAAGAAGGCATTCGACAGAGTTTGGCACGCAGCCTTGTGGGCAACCATGAGGCTGTACAACATCAATGCCAACCTGATCAGAACCATAGAATGCCTCTACGAAAAGGCGACCAGTGCAGTCTACCATGACAACAACATAGGCGAATGGTTCCGAACCACAGTTGGAGTGCGCCAAGGATGCCTGCTCTCCCCCACTCTCTTCAACATCTTCTTAGAGAGAATAATGGCTGACGCACTTGAAGACCACGAGGGAACAGTCAGCATCGGAGGTAGAACAATCACAAACTTACGCTTTGCCGACGACATTGACGGACTAGCTGGGCAAGAGCAAGAGCTAGTCAGCTTGATAAAACATCTTGATGAGGCCTCCACAGCATATGGCATGCAGATCAGTGCAGAGAAAACCCAGTTGATGACAAATAATACCAATGGCATCAGCACTGACATTACCATAGACAACAAGAAACTTGAGACCGTCCATAGATTTAAATATCTGGGAGCTATAGTATCAGATGAAGGATCAAAGCCCGAGGTACTTTCCAGGATTGCCCATACCACAGCTGCAATGACCAAGCTAAAAGTCATCTGGAACGACAAGAATATCGCAATCGGCTCCAAGATCAGACTGATGCGTTCCCTGGTCATGTCAATATTTTTGTATGCATGCGAAACATGGACCATAACAGCAGACATTGAAAGAAGGATACAGGCAATGGAAATAAGATGCTTCCGCAAACTCCTTGGTATCTCGTACAAAGATCATATAACCAATAAGGAAGTGAAAACCCGAATCGAAAACGCCATCGGGCCGTATGAAGACCTCCTGACCTCAGTGAAAAGGCGCAAACTGAGGTGGTACGGGCACGTCACACGATCATCTGGACTGGCCAAGACCGTCTTGCAGGGAACAGTTCAGGGAGGGAGACGAAGAGGCAGACAGAGAAAAAGATGAGAAGACAATATCAGAGAGTGGACTGGCCTTGAATGGAATATTATTCTGCGGAAAGCTGAGGACCGTGAGGAGTGGAGGAAGTTGGTTGCAAAATCTTCAGTGGTGCCCCAACGGTCAACCAGACTATGGGACTGATGATGATGATGATGATGATATATTCTCGTTTCTGTTTGCCTTCCTCCTTTCCTCCATCAAGCCCAATTTTTTTTTTTTAAATTTTTTTTTTGTCATCCAGTTCTTTTTTGCTTTTCTATCTGCCTCGTGTATCTTTACAGTCTGAAAACCACGGCGTATTCACGAAGACTAGAATTACCATTATTATATGTGTGGGAAGATTACGGTGTTGTCATGAAGACTACAATTATCATCCTTACCTGTAGGAGATAATTACAGCGTTGTCATGAAGACTAGAATTATCATCATTACATGTAGGAGAAAATCACAGCGTTGTCATGAAGACCAGAATTATCATCATTATATGTAGGAGAAAATTACAGCGTTGTCATGAAGACTAGATATATCATCATTACATGTGGAGGAAAATTACGGCGTTGTCATGAAGACTAGAATTATCATCATTATGTGTAGGAGAAAAATACAGCATTGTCATGAAGACTAGATATATCATCATTACATGTAGAGGAAAATTACGGCGTTGTCATGAAGACTAGAATTATCATCATTATGTGTAGGAGAAAATTACGGTGTTGTCATAAAAACTAGAATTATCATCATTATATGTAGGAGAAAATCACAGCGTTGTCATGAAGACTAGAATTATCATCATTATATGTAGGAGAAAATTACGGTGTTGTCATAAAACTAGAATTATCATCATTATATGTAGGAGAAAATCACAGCGTTGTCATGAAGACTAGAATTATCACATTATATGTAGGAGGAAAATACGCTTGTCATGAAGACTAGAATTATCATCATTACATGTGAGGAAAATTACGGCGTTGTCATGAAGACTAGAATTATCATCATTACATGTGTAGGAGAAAATTACGGGTTGTCATAAAAGACTAGAATTATCATCATTACATGTAGAGAAAATCACAGCGTTGTCATGAAGACTAGAATTATCACCATTATATGTAGGAGGAAAATTACAGCGTTGTCGTGAAAACTAGAATTATCATCCTTATGTGTAGGAGAAAATTACGGTTGTCATAAAACTAGAATTATCATCATTATATGTAGGAGAAAATACAGCGTTGTCATGAACACTAGAATTATCACCCATTATTGTAGGAGAAAATTACAGCGTTGTCGTGAAGACTAGAATTATCATCATTATATGTAGGAGAAAATCACAGGTTGTCATGAAAACTAGAATTATCATCATATGTGAGGAGAAAATCACAGCGTTGTCATGAAAACTAGAATTATCACCTTATTGTAGGAGAAAATACAGCGTTGTCGTGAAAGACTAGAATTATCATCATTATGTGTAGGAGAAAATCACAGCGTTGTCATGAAGACTAGAATTATCATATATGTAGGAGAAAATACAGCGTTGTCATGAAACTAGAATTATCATCATTATGTGTAGGAGAAAATTACAGCGTTGTCATGAACACTAGAATTATCATCATTATGTGTAGGAGAAAATTACAGCGTTGTCATAAAGACTAGAATTATCACCATTATGTGTGGGACAAAGTACGAATAATAGCCCAGTCGTTGTGAACAAATGACCAGCATAATGAACTAAGGACCGAGAGGTCTTGACTTTGAATCTTATTATTTTTTTTCATTTTAAAATCTGTGTCAGATTTGTTCAATCCCAACTGGTTCCTACAAAATGCTGAACATGCCATGAGCTGTAAGGGACCACACAGTCAAGTGTTCTTCGTTTTGTAATGTCATGTAAGAACTGAAGTACAGGCAGACATTTGAAGAAAGTTCTGCTAAACATTTGATAGCTTCACATTTACAATGTTTCGACCAGTTTCCTTTTCTCTTTCTCAAACACGCATGTGCACAAATCACACAACACACACACACACACACACACACACACACACACACACACACACACACACACACACACACACACAAATATACACACAACACACACACACATCACACACACACACACACACACACCACACCACACACACACACACACACACACACACACACAAAACACACACACAGACACACACACACAATAAACACACACACAGACACACACACACACACCACCGCACGCACGCACCACGAACATGTTTACACACGCACAAACACACGCACGTCATGTATATCAATGTGGTCTAGAGAATGGGAAATAACCCAAGAACAAATGATTTATTGGTTAAAACCCAGTTTCTTCCCTTACATCTTCACAGCAAGAACATTAGGACAACGTCACGTAGACATGAATTGTCCTTACCAGTGTGGCAGAAATTATTGATACGAAACCAGTTATGTTGACGAAGACCTTATCGTAACTCATGATGCTCCAGAACGTCTTAGGTTAGAATTCTTGTGTACTTTTTCTGTCAATATCACTGTGGGTTCAACTGGTTCCTACTAACATTGTTTAATCAGATGGATGTAGCCATCAGTGATAATGATAATGATAATGATAATGTGTTTTTCAGTAGTAGAAGATAATATATGGCCTCTTTCGTCGATGGCGACGGTCGGCAGTGGAAATTTAGTTATTTTAAAACACAGCGATGCTCTTGGCTAAAACAACCAGAGCGTGATCACACGGTTTCTGACAACGACTACAGTAGTAGAATACTGTGTAGTAATCCACCAACGGGCATTTACGTCTTTGTCTAGCCTCTATAGCGCACTCGACTCTATCCTCTTCATAGCTCTTTGCTCCCGCGAAAACAGCAGCTCTCCACCCCACTCGATCCTGGGCAACCATATCCCAGTTCGCAACATTGATACAAACTTCTATCATGGACGTTTCACACTGGACCTTAAAGCGAAGCTTGGGTCGTCCAACGTTACGCAAGCCCTCAGATAGTTCCCCATACAGTATCTGCTTAGGGATTCTGGAGTTATCCATGCGCACAACGTGACCAAGCCACCTGAGATGCCGAGACCACAGGATGGGATAATAATGAATAAATGCCAGCTCTTTTTGAGCACTTCTGTATCCGGGATTCTATCTTGCCATTTAATGTTTTAAAGTTTTCGTAAACATCTCATATGAAAACAATTCAACCCTCTCTCCTGACCAGCATACAAGGTCCATGTCTCACTACCGTAAAGGAGTGTTGAGAGGACGCATATTTGGTAAATTAGAGCGTTGGTTTTTATCCTAAGCTTATCATTTTCCCGTGCTCTTTTCATAAGTTTATTGAATGCAGCTATAGCCTTTCTATTCTGCTTGTCAATTCCTCATCCAAAGATAGGGTCGATGTTATGGTGGATCCCAAGTAAACAAACTTATCTACTGTTTTCAGAGATTCACCACCGAGTTTTATCTCTGGTGGTGAGTTTGTCCCTTGTCCGATTACCTCAGTTTTCTTGACGCTGATTGTTCACCTGAAGTGATCTTATGCTTCCGCTAAACGATCGACTAGTCTTAGAAGCAGCATCAGTGAAAAGCAACTCTCTGATCAACACTTCAGTCTTCAGTTGTTTTGACCAGTCTTTTCAGATTGAAAAAAGATCTGTCAAACCTGGTTTTGAGGTCAACTCCATCCTCGCTCCCATCAAAAGCATGGTGCAGGAGAGCAGTAAAATAAATAACAAAGAGAATGGGTGTCAGGACAACCCTGTTTACCGCCATTCCTCACCTTGAATGGCTCTGATGTCTTTCTATCGAATTGGATGCACACGTTCATGTCCTCAAGAAAAGAAATGACTAACTGCAAAGGAACAGGTGGACAACTGATTTTTTTCCAGTACCCCATAGAGCGATTTCCGGCTAACAGTGTCAAATGCCTTCGTCAGATCAACAAAGGCGATGAACAGTGGTTTTCTTTGTTCCCTGCATTTCTCCTGCGGCTGGCACAGTGTAAAGACCACATCAGTCGTTCTTCGACCCTAAAACCAGACTGTGTCTCTGGCAGGATGCAGTCAGCCAACCTTTGCAGGTGTTTCAGAAAGACCCTAGCGAAGACCTTAACCACCACAGAAAGAAGAGATATCCCCCTGCAATTGTTACAGTCGCCCCTGTCACCCTTATTTTGACGATTTTTAATACCGTTGATTGTATGAGGATGACTAAGTTAATATGTGTCACTTTGGAACTGGGACAAAATTTCATGATTGAATCAGCTCAGTTTATGAATACAAAAACTTAATATTTGGCTCAAAGAGTTCAAAATTTGCTTTGCACGTAGTGAACCAGCAGCAGTTTGACTGTTGAGCCTGCCAGATGCCATGCCATACTCTAAGGTCTGTCAGGATTCCTTTGTGTTGTCAGTGACAGTCATGAACTCATGTCATGCACTGAGGCAGTGAACAAGCAGCCTTATTTACTGTCCATTTGTTATGCATGGAGTTAAGCGCTGCTGCTGTTCAAAGAATCTATCAATAACAATAAAATCGCAAATGTTGATTTCTCCTTGCTGCATCCACTTTTATTAGGATCCATAAGCAAAGCATAATTTTTTTGCGTCTTTTTTTTTCCATGACTGAAATTGTATTTCTGTCATCTGATTCTTTCCTGATTTTTTGCCTCTTTTGGACAACTCCAAGGAAACATTAAACTGAAATCTTAACATTTCAACACCGGGAACCATTTTTGTATTAGTTCAGCTATGATGTTAGGGTCTTTTTGACCAGTAGATCTGGACCATTTCTGTGCCTCCTGATGAGATGCACAAGTGCTGAAATACCTATCAGGCCTAAACACGTACAGTCAAATGGTTTCCTTTAGAATGACACATTTCAGTGGTCTCATGGATAAGTCTCCTTTTGGGGGGCCGTGAAGCTAGAATATGAAAATTCAGTACTGATGGAGATGTCTCTCCTTCATAATGTCTCGCATTGACTATTGCAATTCACTTCTGTCTAGTCTTCCTGCCTCCACCATTCACATCCTACAGCGCATTCAAAACAATGCTGTATGCCATGTACTCAAAAAGAAAAAAGTTGACCACATATCTCCTCTCCTGGCACAACTTCACTGGCTCCCTGTATCAAAGCGCATACAGTACAAACTAGACACCATGTGCTACAAAAGCCTCAATAACGCAGCCCCCGATTACCTGTCAAGCCTACTTGAGATCTATGTTCCCTCACGTACCCTCCGCTCTGCCTCCGATCCTCTGACTTTTCGCTTTCCACGCATTAAGCTCAATACCTATGGTCCACGAGCCTTCTCTGTTTCTGGTCCACTTTCCTGGAACAAACTTCCTCTCTGTCCGTCAGCAACCTACTTTTGTCTCCTTCAAGTCCGCTCTCAAAACTCACCTTTTCTCCTCCGCATAAAATCCTAACCTCACTCAACCCCCCCCCCTCTGCAGCCTGTCTCCGCTCGGAGGGGAATCACATTGTTATAATATATAATTGTATATGATATGCTCTCTATAATTTTCCATTGCTTTTATTCTTGCTTTTATTGCTTTTATTCTTTCTCCCCATTTATAGCCGTGTGTGTGTGTGTGTGTGCGTGCGTGTGTGTGCGTGCGTGCGTGTGTGTGCGTGCGTGTGTGTGTTTCAGCGCTTAGATTTGATTTTATCAAGATTTTGCGCTATATAAATATTGTAATTATTATTATTAATTATTATTATTATTATTTATTTTTGTAACGATTTTGGTGTCCCACATTTTGTGTGGTATTTCACGTTGTCGCCAGCATTGCAGCGGCAATGCATACAACTGCGGGAGAAGAACATCCTTATTTTCCTTAAAAAGTTCAGCAGGAATACTATGTTCGCCCAGTGCTTTCCCATTTGTCAGGGAACTTATTGCTTCAGAAAGCTCTTCTTCAATAGGCTCTTCATCCAATTATGCAAACACGCCAAAAGAGGGCAAGACCGCTTCCAAACCTGGACGTTCAGGGAGGTCTTGAGCATAAAGCTTGGAGTAGTGTTCCACCCATCTTTCAAACTGTTTAACCTGATCTTCTATCGGTTAGCCATCCTCAGATTTCAGTTTCGCCAAGTGAGTAATGGTCGTGCCTAGAGCAGTCTTCATTAGAGAGTGCATTGTTTTTGTATCTCCACGATCAGGTGCTGCTTGAATTTTTTCGCAAAGATTTCTCCAATATTCATTCGCACACCTCCTTTCCTCGCGTTGCAATATGGGTTTGGTTGAGCGAAGATATTCCTTTGATTCTGACTTGGATTTTTCTCATCGGCTAAAAGTGGTTTCTTTTTTATTTCGTAGAGTAGCAAGAGATGGTTGGCATACTCACGCACCCAATCTTTTTTGAGTACACCATAGGTCGACTTAACTGACTCATAAATAGCAGTTTCCATCACCTGCCAGCTCTCATCCGCAGATTCACGCAGTTGAAATCATTTTTGTTTTGTATTTCATTTTTAAAAGTTTCTTTTTTTTAAATAATTTTTACAAATGTTGACATTCATTTTTGGTTTTGCAGCTGGTTTAGAATGGTGCTTTGGCTTAGGCTTGACACTCAACTTACTCAACAACGAGAGTATGATCCGTGTCACAGTCCTCACTGTGGAAGCTACACGTAACACGGACACAGTTAAGGTCAATCCATCGTGCTAGAACGAAATCAATTTGTTGCCAATGCTTACACCTGGGATGACACCATGATACTTTGTGTTGATCCTTCAAGGCAAAGAAGGTGTTTGTTACAGCAAGATCATTGATGGTACAGAACTCTAATAGCCTCTGACCATTTTCATTCATCTGGCTGATCCCATGATAGCCTAAGGCTCAGGGCCAATGACTCTGCTGATTGCCGACACGTGCGTTGAAGTCTCCAAGAATGAAAAGCGGTTGTTCAGTATTCATGAGCCTAACAGTATCTGTCAGAGCCTCATAAAAAGAATCCTTAACATCTGGAGAGGCACCAAGTGTACGAGCATACGCACTGACAAGGTTAACATTGCCCTTTCTGGTTTGGAGGCAGATCGACATAATTCGCTCTGAAATTCCCGTCGGTGCTGATCGACCGCACTAGACTATTTGGATGGCAAGACCAACACCATAAAATCTGTGCTGGTTGGTATTTAGAAAAAATCCTCCTTGAGAGATTTGCTAGGCAACATTACTACAGAGATAACTGAAGCCCTGGAGAAATTTGGTGGTATTGAAAAAAATAACAGTCCTCCGAAATGGGATTTATGACACTGGAAAAATCCCCAAAGATATGTCAAAATCAATTTTAATTGCATTTCCAAAGTAGACAGGGGCTACAGAATGCAAAATCCATCTCACAATCAGCTTGGTGAGTCATGTAACAAAGATCCTATAAGAATAATCATCATGAAGACAAGGAATAGAATCAAAAGAGAAATAGCAGATGCACATTGTGGATTTGTCGAAGGGAAAGGAACTATTAGTGCCAGATACACCATAAGAACTATCATAGAGAGGTCAATCGATAATAATAATAATAATAATTACAATATTTATATAGCGCAAAATCTTGATAAAATCAAATCTAAGCTCTGAAACAGACCACACGCACGCACGCAACACACACGCACCACACACACACACACACACACACACACACACACACACACACACACACACACACACACACACACACACACACACACACACACACACACGCATGGCTATAAATGGGGAGAAAGAATAAAAGCAATGGAAAATTATAGAGAGCATATTATATACAATTATATATTACAATGTGATTCCCCTCCGAGTGGAGACAGGCTGCAGAGGGGATTGAGTGAGGTCAAGATTTTATGCAGAGGAGAAAAGGTGAGTTTTGAGAGCGGACTTGGAGACAAAAGTAGGTTGCTGACGGACTGAGAGAGGAAGTTTGTTCCAGGAGAGTGGACCAGAAACAGAGAAGGCTCGTGGACCACAGATATTGAGCTTAGTGCGTGGAAAACGAAAAGTCAGAGGATCGGAGGCAGAGCAGAGGGTACGTGAGGGAAGATAGATCTCAAGTAGGCTTGACAGGTAAACGGGGGCTGCGTTATTGAGGCTTTTGTAGCAGATGGTGTCTAGTTTGTACTGTATGCGCTTTGATACAGGGAGCCAGTGAAGTTGTGCCAGGAGAGGAGATATGTGGTCAGCTTTTTTCGTTTTGAGTACAAGGCGTGCAGCATTGTTTGAATGCGCTGTAGGATGTGAATAGTGGAGGCAGGAAGACCAGACAGGAGTGAATTGCAATAGTCAATGCGAGACATTATGAAGGAGAGAACTAGTTTTGCAGTTGTTTCGACAGAGAGATACTTCCTGATCAGGCTTATACGATGGAGATGATAGTAGCAAGATCTGGCAGTTTGAGAAACAAAGTTGTTCATGGAGAGGGTAGAATCAAGGCAGACACCAAGGTTTTTAGCTGAATCAGAAATCTGAACTGATGTGTTACATAATGGGAGAGAAAGAGGAGGCAGCTGAGAAAGTTTCTGACTAGTGCCAATGAGGATAGCTTCTGTCTTGTCGCCGTTAAGCTGAAGTTTATTGTATGTCATTCAGTTCTTAATGTCCGAGTAACACTCAGTGGTGCGAGTCAAGAGGCGCTGTATATTGTCAGGTGAGTCACTGTCTTGAAGTTGGGTGTCATCAGCATAGAAGTGTGTTTTATAGAGTGGGAGTTAATGATGGTGGACAGGGGGGAGGTGTAAAGAGTGAAAAGAACAGGGCCAAGGACAGATCCTTGTGGAACACCACAGGTCAGGTATGAAGGTTGAGAGTAAGTGCCACTGATGAGAACAGTTTGTTTTCTGTTTGATAGATATGAAGTGAACCAGGAGAGAGCAATGTCAGAGATGCCAAAAGTATGATGGAGTCTAGAAAGGAGAATACCATGATCAATGGTATCAAAGGCTGCAGACAGATCAAGGAGTGTGAGGAGAGAGACTTTGCCAGTATCAATTGCAAGGAGGAGATTGTTGAGAATGTGTAGTAGGGCAGTTTCAGTGCTATGGCACTGGAGGTAGGCTGACTGGAAAGGATTGAGGAGATTGTTGGCAGACAGGTGAGAGTTCAGCTGGTTGAGGACAACTTTTTCAAGCAGTTTTGACAAGAAAGAGAGATGAGAGATAGGCCGGTAATTTTTCAGTTCTCTTGAGTCTAAATTGTATTTCTTGAGGAGAGGGTGAACAATAGCATACTTGAAAGAATCTGGGACAGTTCCAGTTTGAAGAGAAGTGTTGATGATGTCAGTGATGAATGGGAGGAGAGTAGGGAGACAGTCGGAGTAGAGAGAACCTGGAAGAGGATCCAGTTCGCAGGTTTTGAACATGGATCTGATTGTGTTGAGAATTTCTTCTTGTGAGACTGGGGTAAAAGTAGTAAGAGGTGTGCCAGAGAAGGAAGGGTCAGGTGGGCATGGTTGACAGGGTGTCCTGTCAAGCCTGTCACGAAGAGTTTGTATTTTGGTGGTGAAATACTTGGAGAATACAGATGGGAGTTCTTCATTAGTGTGTTTTGTTGGGAGAGGTAAATCTTTTCGAGTGCCAAGGAGTTGATTCATGGTTGTAAAGAGTTCTTTTGAAGAAGAGGCATTCAGGATTTTGGTTTGGAAATAGCTTGTATTTGCAGATGCAATGAGGGTGGATACTTTTGTTTTAGAGGCTTAGAATTCATCGGCAAGGTTATGTGACTTTTCAGAAAGGAGACGGGAGGCATCAGATGAAAAAGTGGAGAGGTCGATAGACTTGAGATTGCGTCGAGTCACTGTGCGCGTGGTACGGGAAGGAGGAGAAATGTCAAGAGAACAGAGAATTGCAGAGTGGTCAGATGGAAGGGCTGAAGTTAGACGGGTAGAAAGAACTAAGCAGTTGTCAGTAGCTGAATTGTGATGATCACGAGAAATGATCCAGTCAAGAGTGTGACCTTTTTGATGGGTTGATTCAGAAACGTGTTGAGTCATATTGTGATTGGACAGCGAGTTGATGATATGTCTTGTTTCATAACGGTGAATGTTGTCATAGTGGACATTGATGTCACCTAGAATGATGAGATTTGCAGGTAAGAGGCAGTAGTGGTCAAGTAGTTGGTCAAAGTCAGAGAGAAACGTGGATGTGGTGAGCTTGTTGGCAGAGCTAGGTGGAGGTCGATAGACACAGGAGAAGGTGATGGGGTAAGGGGTGGATTGGAAGGATACTTCAACGTGCTCGAAGGAAGGATGGGAGAAAGGCAGAGACTGCGAGAAAGATATGCGGGAATGGAGTGAGTCGTTGTAGAAGATGGCGATACCACCACTTCGGGATGAGCGATGGAAAGAGGCAAGCCTGTAACCACTCGGAGTGAGACTCGCATGTACAGGTTCATGACCAAGGGGTTAAGCCATGTTTCGGTGATAAAAGCAATGTCAACATGCTCATCTGCGATGAAGTCAGCAATGACATCCGCTTTGCCATCTTTGCATGTTGACTGAGCGTTAAAAAGGCATATTTTTAGTTTATCAGAGTCACATGGCGGTGGCCGAGGTGGAGATGAAGGCGGCACCAACGGGCCAGAAGATGAAGGCGACACCAGCGGGGCAGAAGATGAAGGCAGCAACGACAGGACAGGAGACGAAGGTGGCACCCGCAGGACAGAAGATGAAGGTGGCACCAGCGGGACAGAAGACAAAGGCGGCACCAGCGGGACAGAAGATGAAGGCGGGACCAGCGGGACAGAAGGTGAAGGTGGCACCATCAGGACAGAAAATGAAGGCGGCACCATCAGGACAGAAGACAAAGGCGGCACCAGCGGGACAGAAGGTGAAGGCGGCACCAGCGGGACAGAAAGTGAAGGTGACACCATCAGGACAGAAGATGTAGGCGGCACCATCAGGACAGAAGGCAAAGGCGAAGATGGCAGAGGAGGAGACAAAGTCTGCAGCAGCAAGGTCGAGGGCAGGGGCAGTGGAGGAAACAATGAAGCAGAAGACGAAGTGTGGTGTCGGACTGGTACAGCAGGAGGCAGGTTGTGCCAAAGACGGTGGAGACGTCCAGCACGACAGGATCGCGGAGTGCAGGGCTTACGACACAGCCCCAGTGTACGTATGCGCTGGTAGACGTCTCCACCGAGGTAGCACTTGCTGTTTTTAAAAAGTGTCGGTCCAATTTGTCGAGATCAATAAGGATTTATATTTATGCTTTGTTGATTATATCGAGGCTTTCGATCCGGTAAGACATGAAGAATTGATCAACCAACTAGAAAGGCTCAATGTTGATGGAAAAAATCTACGAATAATCAGAAATATGTATTGGGAACAAACAGTTGTTATGACAATAGAAAACGATATAATTCTTTCCAAAATATCAAAAGAGGAGTCAGACAAGGATGTGTTTTGTCACCAGATCTGTTTTCACTTTACAGTGAAAACATCATGAGAAACCTAAAAGAAGACCTTGGATTAAAGTAAAGAGGAAAAATGATAAACGACATTCGATACACAGATGACACCGTGCTAATTACAGAAAATTAAAGGGACCTACAAAACGTTGTGAAAATACTAGAAATAGAAAGCAGATGCACATCAGAAATAATCAGCAGAATCGGACAAGCCAAACCAGCATTCAAGCAGATGAAAACATTCTTACCAGTAAATGCCTATCAATTAACATCAGGAAGAGAGTTCTGGAATGTTATATAAAACTGATAATGTTATACGGTTGTGAGGCATGGGCAGTCAACAAGCAAAGCCAGAACAAGATTGAGGCAGCTGAGATGTGGTTTCTAAGAAGAATGTTGAGAGGTCCATGGACAGGAAAGAAAACAAACGAGGTAGTCTTTATGGAGGCAGACACAAGAAGATCATTCGTAAGGAAGATAAGGAAAAGGTAGGCAACATTTATAGGCCATTTTATGAGGAAAGGGGAATTGGAGCACCTGGTCACAATAGGAAAGCTGGAGGGAAGGAGAGCACCAGGTAGACCCAGGAAAAAAAATTGGACGGACTTGCAGAGTGGCTGAAGACAGAGAGGGTGGAGGATGTGCTTGCAGCAAGAAGGGATAGAAACAGATGGAAGGCCATGATCGCCAACGACATGTGGCAAGGCACTCGATGATGATGATGATGATGATGACATTATTGTGAGATTGTACAGAGAGTAGACTGTCTGTGCTCTGTACAAGTAAATTGTGACAGGATTGCTTACGTATGGAGCTGACGACAAGGCTGTTTGTGCTCTGTACGTTATTGTGAGATTGTACAGACACCAGGCTGTTTGTGCTCTGTACGATTATTGTGAGATTGTACAGACCAGTGGCTGTTTGTGCTTTACGTTATTGTGAGATTGTACAGACAGGCTGTTCGTGCTCTGTACGTTATTGTGAGATTGTACAGACACAGGCTGTTTGTCTCTGTACGTTATTGTGAGATTGTACAGACAGCATGGCTGTTTGTGCTCTGTACGTTATTGTGAGATTTTACAGACAGTAGGCTGTTTGTGCTCTGTACGTTATTGTGAGATTGTACAGACAGTAGTTTGTTTGTGCTCTGTACGTTAGTGTCAGATTGTACAGACTGTAGGCTGTTTGTGCTCTGTACGTTATTGTGAGATTGTACAGACAGTAGGCTGTTTGTGTTCTATACGATTATTGTGAGATTGTACAGACAGTAGGTTGTTTTTTGCACCATACTTATTGTGAGATTGTACAGACAGCAGGCTGTTTTGCTCTGTACGTTATTGTGAGATTGTACAGACAGTAGGCTGTTTTTGCTCTATACGTTCTTGTGAGATTATACAGACAGTAGGTTGTTTTTTGCACCATACGTTATTGTGAGATTGTACAGACAGTATGTGTTTGTGCTCTATACGTTATTGTGAGATTGTACAACAGTATGCTGTTTGTGTATACGTTATTGTGAATTGTACACACAGTAGGCTGTTTGTAAATGTACAGACATAGCTTTGTACTCTGTACGTCATGTGAGATTGTACAGATAATAGACTGTTTGTGCTCTATACGTTATTGTGAGATTTTACAGACAGTAGGCTGTTTGTGTTCTTAAAGTTATTCGGAGATTGTACAGACAGTCGGCTGTTTGTGCACAGACAATAGGCTGTTTGTTCTTTATATGTAATTGTGTTTGCTGATTAAGTGTATCTGTTCACGCTGATGGCTGTTTAAAGACAAAAACAAAAATGTTTATTTCATTGCTGGCTATCAGCTCGCGTTCCATTGAAAGGGGATGGGGGGTGGGGGGTGGGGGGGGGGTGGATGTTACGATTGTGTTTTTAATACAACACGTTAAACTGACCTAAACATGAACATGATATATACTATACTATGTATAACGTTGTAAAAACATTCCACTTTCCATAGCACCTTCATGACACATACACTGATTTCTGTTTAGAGAATGAAGAAGAAGACACAGAAAGAAAGTAATGGATGTATGTAGAGACAGAGAGAGAGAGAAAGGGGATGGTGTGGAAAGAGTGACAGTGAGAGAGAGAGAAGGAGAAAAAGTGACAGAAAGAGGGAGTGAGAGAGATAATGTGCTTGTATGAGAAAAAAGTGAATGAGAGAGAAAATGAGAGAGAAGCAAAGAGAGAAGAGAATAAGAGAAAAAAGAGGGCAAGAATGAGAAAGAGAGTGTGAGAGAAAGAGACAGTAAGAGTGAAAATGAAAGAGAAACAGAGAGAGAGAGAGAATGAGGAAGGGAAAGAGTGAGAAAAAAGACACACAGAGAGAAAGACAGAGAGAGAGAGAGAGAGAAGAGCGAGAGAAAAACAAAGTAAGATTAAGAGAGAGAGACAGAAACAGAGAGAGATAGAGAGACAGACAAAAACAGAGAGAGACAGAGAGAATCAGAGAGAGAGAGAGAGAGAGAGAGAGAGATATGTGAATACAAATGATTTATGTGTCAAAAAACCTTCATAAAGGATTGTTTATCAAAAGATACAATCGATCATGTTCCAAATCAAAGAACAAGATATGTGAATAGTACAAAGATATGGTGATGCAGGAAAATACACGTCGATAGTACCACTGTTGTTGAAGATATAAACCTGAATGTTGTGTGGGAACCAAAAGTGTGTTCTACACTTTCAGTCGCTAGTTCTGGGTTCAATCCTGCATGGGTACCTCCTGCCTGGTGGGTAAAGGGTGAAGATCTTTCCCATCTCCAAGATCAACACATGTACAGATCTGTTAGTTCCTAAACCCCCATTTGTGTAGCAGTTATAATGTACGGCAGGATATGATAATGATAACCCACACGTGTGTGTGTGTGTGTGCTTGTGTGTATGTGTGTGTTTGTGTGTGTGTGTGTGTGTGTGTGTGTGTGTGTGTGTGTGTGTGTGTATGTGTGTGCGTGTGAGTGTGGTGTGTTTGTGTGTGTGTTTGTGTATATATGTGTTTGAGTTTGTATCCATGTACGTTTGTATATGAGTGAGTGCACATACATATGTGTGTTTGTGTTTGTGTGTGAGTGTATGTGTGTGTGTGTGTGTGTGTGTATGTGTGTGTGTGTGTGTGTGTGTGTGTGTGTGTGTGTGTGTGTGCGCGCGTATGGGTGTATGGTGTATATGGTTGTGCATGGTCAATGTGTGCGTTGGTGTATATTTGTATGCGTATGCATGTATGAAGTGTGTGGTGATTGTGTGTATGTTTGTGTATGTATGTCTGTGTGTATGTATGTTTGTGTTTGTGTGTGTGTGTGTGGGGGGGTGGGTGTAGTGTGTGTGTGTATGGGTGTGTGCGTGTGTGTGTACCCCTTTCAGAACAATGATGGAGACTCTGGCGATGTCTGGATCATTGAACGATTCTTCCACGTCAGGAATTAGCGATGGAGAAACAGAAGACAGTGATTTGGTCATGTTGTTGAAAGGTGCCACACGTTACATCACAGTTATATGTTACCCTGTCATCTTTCTTCTTGGAAACTTTGGAAGTATATATGTAGGTATATATGTAGGTATATATGTAGGTATATATGTAGGTATATATGTAGGTATATATGTAGGTATGTATGTAGGTATGTATGTATGTATATATGTAGGTATATATGTAGGTATATATGTAGGTATATATGTAGGTATGTATGTATGTATATATGTAGGTATATATGTAGGTATATATGTAGGTATATATGTAGGTATATATTTAGGTATATATGTAGGTATGTATGTAGGTATATATGTAGGTATGTATGTAGGTATATATGTACGTATATATGTACGTATATATGTACGTATATATGTACGTATATATGTACGTATATATGTACGTATATATGTACGTATGTATATATGTAGTTATACATGTTTTTAGGTAAGTATGTATGTATATATGTAGGTATATATGTAGGTATATATGTAGGTATATATGTACGTATGTATGTGCGTGTGTATGCAGGTATATATGTAGGTATATATGTAGGTATATATGTAGGTATATATATATAGGTATATATGTAGGTATATATGTGCGTGTGTATACAGGTATATATTTAGGTATATATGTAGGTATATATGTAGGTATTGCTGTTGCCAGTCGTGCTCCCCCTATCTCTCATGGATCCCCACCTCGCTCTGCTGTTCCATCAAACCTAATTACTGTGCCCCTTTTCAAGCCTGGTTGCTCTGTTAGGTGCCACAAGAAACTGACCCTCTCTGTGTTCAATGCCCGATCAGTGGGTACAGCAGTGAAGAGAACCGCCATCAACGATTTTGTCATTGACAACGATGTCAGTGTGTTGTGTCTGACAGAGACTTGGTTGCTGCCCAGTGGTGATGAGGCCAAGTGTTGTGACTTGTCCCCTCCAGGCTTCAAGACTCTCAGCTTCCCTCGGCAGACCCGTGGTGGAGGCATCGCTTTTGTTGTGTCTGATGCCATTACTTCCTCCATTAGTGCTACCTCGAACTTCTCCTTCCCTCACACTTCATTTGAACTGGCCCAACTTACTCTCTCCCTACCCCAGCTTCTACTTCATGTCTTCTGCTTGTACCGTCCCCCTCCTAACAAAAAGAACCATCTCAAGGACTCACTCTTTCTCGACGAGCTCCCCGATCTACTTGAACACATGAACATGGTTAGAGGCAATTTCATTTTGGTGGGAGACTTTAACTTCCACTGGGATACCCCCTCAAATACATATTCGTCGCGTCTCATGGATCTTCTTGAATCCTTCAATCTATCCCAGGCTGTCACCTCCCCTACCCACAAGTCTGGCCATATCCTCGACTGGATCATTCACCCTGAAGGAGAACTGGTTGAGTCTGTCTCGACCAGCCTGTCCCTGACTTCGGACCACTACCCTGTTCTAGCCATGCTGAACCTCCCTGTTCCCTCTAAGCCTCCCCGCTACATTGAGAAGCGTGACTTGGCATCCATCGACTTTGTGGCTTTTAGATCGGATGTGCTGGCCGCTCTTCAGTCGGCTCCTGCCCTATCTGCCGGGCTGTTCAACAGCCTTCTTCAAGACGTCATGGATCGCCATGCTCCTGTTCTTCGACGGAAAATCTCCACCCGACCACCGTCGCCCTGGTTTCCAGCTGCTGGAGAACAAGTACTGGATGCTAAGCGTGCAAGACGAAGGGCTGAGAGACAATGGCTTAAAAGTGGACTAGAAATTCACAAACAGATAATGCGTGCTGCTAACAATTTAGTAAATACCTTAGTACAACAAGCCAAGTCAGCATATTATAATTCAAAAATCACTGCATGTACTACAACAAAACAACTGTTCAAGGTCACCAATGCATTCATGGGGAGAATAAAATCATCCCCACTTCCTTCGCCTGTCTATCCCTCTAATCTACCACAGAAATTTTGTGACTTTTTTAGTAACAAAATTGAAGATCTTCGTTCAAGCCTCGACTCTCAGTCAGCAATGTTACCAGATGTTCCCTATGACTCTTTCACTGGAAACCTGTTTAATGAATTTAAGCCTGTGACTGAAGCTGTTGTCAGTGAAGTTATTCATAAAACTACCATAAAGACATGTGCACTTGATCCCCTTCCATCTGTTCTTTTATCCCAATTGATTCACGATTTGCTTCCCTACATCACTGTCATTGTAAATGACTCTCTCACTTCTGGATGTTTTCCTTCTATTCTCAAGACAGCTATTGTTCAACCTCTTCTAAAGAAACTCTCCCTTGATCCTGAAAACCTGAAAAACTACCGTCCTGTTTCCAATCTGTCCTTTCTTTCTAAGATTATTGAAAAGATCGCACTTCTCCAACTCCAGGAACACCTGGATTGCAACAGCCTTCTCTATCCTTTGCAATCTGCCTATCGCTCTGGTCATAGTACAGAGACTGCTCTTTTGAAGATTGTGAATGATCTGCTATCTACTCTAGACAATGGTCAGGTGTCCCTTCTCTCTCTTCTTGATCTCTCTTCTGCCTTCGACACTATTGATCACAATACTCTTCTTTCTCGACTCCAGAATATTTTTGGTATCTCTGGCATTGCTCTGTCATGGTTTCAATCCTACCTTTCTGGTCGTGTACAAGTTGTCTCCATAAATGGTGTCTCTTCTAATCCTACCATCTTGAAGTACGGTGTTCCTCAGGGCTCTGTCTTAGGCCCTATTATCTTTATTTTGTACACTCAGCCCATCTCTGACATTGTAGCCCATCATCACATATCCCATCACTGTTTTTCTGATGACAACCAAATCTACATGTCTGGCCATCCCTCCACTATCCCTTCTATAATTCAACGCACACAGCTCTGCATTTCTGACATAAAGTCTTGGATGACATGCAACAAACTCCAGCTGAATAATGACAAAAAAGAAATTATATTTATTGCATCAAAGCGACTTCTGTCTACTGTGCCTATCCCTGTTTCTATCCAGCTTGAAGACTCGGTAATCCACACTTCCACATCCGTGCGTAATCTTGGAGTTGTACTGGACCAAACTCTTTCCTTCCACAGCCAGGTATCCTCTGTCTGTCGTGCTTGTTACTTAGAACTTCGACGGATCAGTTCTGTGCGTCATCTTCTATCTGAAGAAAGCACTATAACTCTCATTTCTGCACTCATTCTTTCCAGACTCGACTACTGTAACTCGCTTCTTGCTGGCTGCCCCCAAACACTCTTATCCAAATTGCAAAAAGTTCAAAATAACGCTGCTCGCCTTGTACGGAAATGCCCAAGGTCAACTCATGTTTCCCCTCTGCTTCGAACTCTACACTGGCTTCCTGTTCGAAAGCGTATTGACTATAAACTTTCCCTCCTATGCCATAAGTATCTGGCTGGTCTAGCTCCCCCCTATCTTTCTGATCTCCTGACTGTTTACATTCCCTCCAGAGAGCTACGCTCTTCTACTGATGCCCACCTACTTAGAATCCCACGCTTCCGCAACAAAACTCTTGGTGAACGTGCTTTTTCTTATCAGGCCCCCTCTATTTGGAACAAACTTCCCTTTCCTCTCCGCTCTACCTGTACCCTTTCTTCGTTTAAGTCCAGTCTAAAAACCACTCTTTTTAAATCCCAGCCTGTAGTTCTGTACTCTTACTTCAGCTGCCACCTTGAAATCTGTGCCCGCGCGCGTGTGTGTGTGTGTGCGGGTGTGTGTGTGTGTGTGTGTGTGTGTGTGTGTGTGTGTGTGGTGTGTGTGCGTGCGGGTGTGTGTGTGTGTGTGTGTGTGTGTGTGTGCGGGTGTGTGTGTTGTGTGTGTGTGTGTGTGTGTGTGTGTGTGTGTGTGTGTGCGTGTGCGTGTGTTGTGTGTGCGTGTGTGTGTGTGTTTACTGTAAGCGCTTAGGGCTTTTTTTAGATTAAGCGCCATAAATGTTCACTATTATTATTATTATATTATTATTGTAGGTATATATGATATGGTATATATGTAGGTATATATGTAGGTATATATAATGTAGGTATATATGTAGGTATATATATAGGTATATATGTAGGTATATATATAGGTATATATGTAGGTATATATGTAGGTATATATGTAGATATATATGTAGGTATATATGTAGGTATATATGTAGGTATATATGTAGGTATATATGTAGGTATATATGTAGGTATATATGTAGATATAATGTAGGTATTATGTAGGTATATATGTAGGTGTATATGTATGTTATGTAGTGTATATGTAGGTATATATGTAGTGTATATGTAGTATATGTAGGTATATATGTAGGTATATATGTAGGTATATATGTAGGTATATATGTAGGTATATATGTAGGTATATATGTAGGTATATATGTAGGTATGTATATAGGTATATATGTAGGTATGTATGTAGGTATATATGTAGGTATGTATATAGGTATGTATGTAGGTATATATGTAGGTATATATGTAGGTATATATGTAGGTATATATGTAGGTATATATGTAGGTATTATGTAGGTATATATGTAGGTATATATGTAGATATATATGTAGGTATATATGTAGTATATATGTAGGTATATATGTAGGTATGTATGTAGGTATATAGTAGGTATGTATGTAGGTATATATGTAGGTATGTATGTAGGTATGTATGTAGGTATATATGTAGGTATATATGTAGGTATATATGTATGCATAGTTAACAAGAAACACTACGAGAGTGCGGGTGGGACCTGGAGCACCAGTATCTCGCCACTCTCACGACACTCACCTCCCAAGCTCATGACAGTCATTTCTTCAAGCATCGGAAGCTGTCCATGCGCTGCATGACCTATTCGGACCCAGTCATCAGTTACCTTGTTTACAAACCGAATGGCAAGGTGAGGATATGACAAACCCCGGGACATAGCCACACAAGGCGCACCAACCAGGTCCAGCCCAGCCTCTGGACCAAGAGAGAATGGAAGACCCCTCTCTCGCCTTACTCTGGTCTTCATCTCTCTTTCTGGCAGCCCGCCCTGCCACCAGCTTGCATGGCTGTTAGCACCTTTCCCCTTACTATAGTCTCGACACTTAGCAGTTGGAAGTTCCCAACGTTGCTTTACTTCAACCACAGGGGTTGTTTGGACGGCCGTGAAAGAGGCTAGGCGTGATGCTCCAGGCACAGCCCATTCTGCTGTTCAGCAAGGTCTGACATGCCCCGAACGGAATCCCAAAATAATCAAAATATCGAAGTGCTGTCTACTCCAATGTCAGAAATCAAGGATGAGACAGAGGCATCAATTCAGCATGTATGTTAGCTGACAGAACTCAACAAGACAAAAATTATCCAAACAATAACATGGTCATTTCAAACACTTGTACAAACAACGTCTTGAAAGATACTAATGCAAATTGCAAGAAGGTAATGCTGATGCAGAAATCAAATTACTCATTGGGAAATTCAGCTATAATTCCAAAGATATCCTATATACTGATGGCTCTGTCACCAAAAGTAGTCCAGATGAGGCTTTGCTGTGAAAAGATTAGAAACATTATACCTGCTTTTAGTCATGTGTATCAAATATCAACTTCCAGTGTAACGATGTAAGTTAAAGAAATAACACACACTCCAAATGATTGTACCAACGAACACACAACTAAAGCCACTGCAGACAGCTGACGTCTTGGAAAACCCAAAGTTTTCATGAATTTAGAATCATACTTTCGTAAACAAACCTTGGCCCATCACATCATTGATGGTCATATTGGACATGTAATGGTTAGAAGAAGTGTCAGTGATGACAGTGTTGGCTGTGTTGTTGACTGTGTCAGTGTCAGTGGTGTGAGTGGTGTCAGTTTCAATGTCTGCCTTTTGTTGTCAGTGTCAGTGGTGTCAGTGTCAATGGTGTCAGTGTCAGTTGTGTCAGTGTCTGCCGGTGGTGTCAGTTGTGTCAGTTATCAGGTGTATCTGTATCAGTGGTGTCATTGTTTGCTGGTGTTATCAGTGGTATCAGTGTCAGTAGTGTCAGTGTCAGTGGTGTCAGTGTCTGCCGGTGTTGTCAGTTGCATCAGTTATCAATTGTGTCAGTATCAGTGGTGTCATTGTTTGCTGGTGTTATCAGTGGTATCAGTGTCAGTGGTGTCAGTATCAGTGGTGTCATTGTCTGCCAGTGTTGTCAGTAATGTCAGTGTCAGTGGTGTCAGTATCAGTGGTATCAGTGGTGTCATTGCTTGCTGGTGTTGTCAGTGATGTCAATGTAAGTGGTGTCAGTATCAGTGGTGTCAGTATCAGTGTTGTCAGATGAGTCAGCGTTGTCAGTCATGCCAGTGTCAGTGAAGTCAATATCAGTGTCATGTCCATGTTAAATGACTTGACACCACTTGATGTCTCCCATGGTAACCAGTTCTTCAACATGGCAGTGTTGTTGTATTATGATGTGTTTAAGTTGTTACAATGGGATCTTATACGTGTGAAATTCGTGATACACAATAGATGCAGACTGCAGCGTGACTTTTAATCTACTTGTTTGTGTTCTTTCTGTGTGCATATTGTTTTATGTGGGTTATTCTATTGACTAAGTTATCTAGGAATACACAGTACATGCATACTTAGGACATGAGCTCAAACTTACAATACTGCAAACACTAATTTGGCCTGTTATGTTATATGGAAGTGAAGGATGGACTCTTAAAGCTGCAGATGAAAGCAATAAAAAAAATGCAGAGATGTGGTTCTACAGAAAACTCCTAAGAACGAAATGGACTGAAAGACGAACAAACCAAAGAATCCTGGCAGAACTGAACAAACAACCTGAACTTTAAGGCCGGGCTAAGAAAATGAAAATGAAAATACTTTGGACATGCTATGAGACACCAGAGCTGCCATGTAATGAAAACTGTGGCCCAGGGCAAAATGGAAGACAATAGACGCCAAGGAAGACCGCTGACTTCCTATGTAGAGAATATACCAAGTGGACGAAGTTGCTGAAAGATGAAATCTACAGAAGGACTATAGACAGAAGGGGATGGAGACAGCTGATGGGGCATGCATCAGCCGCTACCTCAAGAATGATGTCGCCGAGAGGTGAACAGTGTATGCTGTGCATGGGACTTCAGTTGATCATTTTGTTTTAAGGACTAGCACCTAAATACCACTGATAGTCTACTCGATTTGGGAGGAAGAAAATATCTGCTTAATTTACGAGATGAACCTGAAACATGTCACTCCTGAGGCAGACACTCTGACCACTATGCCACCATTCCACTTCTCCACCTTCAGGTCCCTTTAACACAGCGTCAACATGGAATGAGGGACGCAACTTTGTCTAAAATTAGTGTTCTTTGCTTGGAGTATAACAGTTTTCTTCCTTTGATATCTAATTCTTTAGTTTAATATATGCAGACATGCAGAATGTGAGTGTGTGTGTGTGTGTGTGTGTGTGTGTGTGTGTGTGTGTGTGTGTGGTGTGTGTGTGTGTGTGTGTGCGTGCGGTGCGCGCTTTTGTGTCAGTGTGTTTCCATGCATATATTTTAATGTGTGTGTGTGTGTGTGTGTGTGTGTGTGTGTGTGTGTGTGTGTGTGTGTGTGTGTGTGTGTGTGTGTGTGTGTGTGTTTGTGTCTGTGTAGTAGAAAGTAAGCAAACTAGGTGAATTAGTAAAGTTGGAAAATTCAAACTCAGTAAAACAGGTAAATGTAGATGTAAAACAGTATACTGTGCATGCGTGTTCAGAAATTACACAAAAAACAGAATGCTACACAGGACAGAATGACAGATGATGGATCATCAGCAAACTGACAAAGACAGGAATGTAATACAAACAGATTGTTAGCAAGGAGTCCCTCGTCCACAGAGCACTGTGTGAGGTGATGTATACAGTGTCGCTAGTGAGGAGACTGTTCAACACTGAACTGTGGTCTGAACTTGTTTGTGTTCACAGTCTTTCTCACCTTGTGGACTGCAGGTTTTAACAAAGGGAATCACATCCAATTTCATGTCGTCCACAATGCTTATTTGATTAGTATGACCTAATATAATTGTGTACAATAAACTTTTCTTTCTGACTGTGATGAACACGAAGGAGGAAGTGTAGAATGGTGTGACCACTGTGTGTGTGTCTTCAGGATACAACTGACGTCACAAAACACATGGACCAAGATCACCAAGGGTTATTACTAGTAAGGTAAGGATGTCCCATAACCCTGAAGCCATGAGGGAGTGAGGTGGTAGAGACCTAATCAACTGTCTGAGACAAAGTTTTGGGGATGATACACATCTCATTTCCTTTGCTGCTTTACTTTCAACAATCCAGAACAGGGTCAGGTATCTGTTCACAACTGGGTGGAGTGAGGTGAAACATATTTGTGTCAAGCAAGATTCACGCCCATGAAGTCAGACAGGAAGGTGGGAGCTCTACCTCCATGCCAACCAGTATACAACTGAAACACACTGGATGTGGCAGACAATAAAATAATGATTAAGGGAGTCGTTAAACTGTTTCTGTTGTCATTTACAACCACTGTCACACCTAGTGGCCATGTGCAATTAAAACGTTTGTGGTAAACCTGACTGGTATTTAAAGTGACTGTTTATTACTGTGTGGTCAGAATAATGTGTGCATAAAGAGTGTAGGGAAAATACAATCAGTATGAAATTAACCACACAATGCACTTTGAAACTCTGTCTCGGGTCTGTTCTGTCTCTCTCGTCTCTCTCTCTGTCTCTGTCTGTCCGTCTTCTCTCTCTATTCTGTATCTGTCTGTCTGTTTGTCTGTCTTCTGTCTGTGTGCCTCTTTCTCTTTCTGTCTCATTCTTTCTCTATCTCTGTCTGTCTGTCTGTCTGTCTGTCTGCCTCTCTCTCTCTCTCTCTCTCTCTCTCTCTCTCTCCTCTCACTCTCTAGCATGTTCATTCCCAGTATAGCATTCCAATGCTGGATCATTCTACACAACACACTGAGAGTCACTTCAGATGTTCAGGGCGTTGTTCATCATTGGTGTTTGTCTTGTGTAAGTGATCATTGTCAGTGAGTTGTCCTTCACGATGTGTGGTCTGCATCTAGTTCTACTTTGTGTGGTGATGCTATATTGGCACTGGACACAGTACTGTGATACAAGTGAAACAAGCTTAGTGCCCAGGCAATTAAAGTAATAGGGAGAAGAATGGCTGAATGGTTCAGACGTTCACCTGCCAATAAATAAACTTGACGTTTTACAGTTTGCTTCCAAGGTGAGGCCTTTAACCTGTCTTCTCAGTTAATTGGAAAAACAAACGACTGAACGTCTGGTCTGAAAGAAGGGGACGAAAAACGAGGTGAGCTTGTGTGGCTTCCGGCCTGCCCACGGCAACGTACGTACAGCAGTTGAAATGGTGAAGACAAGTCGTTTGCCCAGCTGTCCTGGTATACAATCAATGGAAAGATGAACTGATTTACCATGTCCCTCCACCTGAAGACAGTTCACCTTCTTGCCTTTCTGAAGTCTAGGTGACAAAATATATAAATGGGCGGTGCTGCAACTCGGCAACGCGATCTCAACGGGAAATTAATGAATGGATATAGATATGAATATGGATATGGATATGAATATGGATATGTAAAGGCATTATATCCGAAAACTCGAAATGCAAGCTAAAAAGAGCCAAGATTACAGATGCGTATGTGAACAGACCAGTAAAAGTCTCATCCTTGCCAAACAATGTTCTTTACGCCCACAACACGCTGTCAGAAATGTTCTTTACACCAACAACACACAATCATGTATGGCTCATCACCACTAGCAGGTACCCTGCCCCCTCCTCCTCCGTTAAACGACTTGCTTGAAGCATTGAATGCAAGGTTTTAAAAACAAGCTTACCCTTGCCAAACAAACATCTTACCCTTGCCAAGCAAACAATCTTAACCTTGCCAAGAAACAATCTTACCTTGCCAAGCAAACAACTTCCTTGCCAAGCAAACAATCTTAACCTTACCAAAAACAATCTTAACCTTGCCAAGCAAACAATCTTACCCTTGCCAAGCAAACAGTTTACCCTTGCCAACAAACAATCTTACCCTTGCCAAGCAAAAAATCTTAACCTTGCCAAGCAAACAATCTTACCTTGCCAAGCAAACAATCTTAACCTTGCCAAGCAAACAATCTTAACCTTGCCAAGCAAACAATCTTACCCTTGCCAAGCAAACAATCTTACCCTTGCCAAGCAAACAATCTTAACCTTGCCAAGCAAACAATCTTAACCTTGCCAAGCAAACAATCTTACCCTTGCCAAACAAACAATCTTACCTTGCCAAGCAAACAATCTTACCTTGCCAAGCAAACAATCTTACCCTTGCCAAGCAAACAATCTTACCCTTGCCAAGCAAACAATCTTACCTTGCCAAGCAAACAATCTTAACCTTGCCAAGCAAAAATCTTAACCTTGCCAAGCAAACAATCTTCACCCTTGCCAAGCAAACAATCTTAACCTTGCCAAGCAAACAATGCTTACCCTTGCCAAGCAAACAATCTTACCCTTGCCAAGCAAACAATCTTACCTTGCCAAGCAAACAATCTTAACCTTGCCAAGCAAACAATCTTAACCTTGCCAAGCAAACAATCTTAACCTTGCCAAGCAAACAATCTTACCTTTGCCAAGCAAACAATCTTAACCTTGCCAAGCAAACAATCTTACCCTTGCCAAGCAAACAATCTTACCCTTGCCAAGCAAACAATCTTACCCTTGCCAAGCAAACAATCTTAACCTTGCCAAGCAAACAATCTTACCTTGCCAAAGCAAACAATCTTACCTTTGCCAAGCAAACAATCTTACCTTGCCAAGCAAACAATGTTACACTTGCCAAGCAAACAATCTTACCTTGCCAAGCAAACAATCTTAACTTGCCAAGCAAACAATCTTAACTTGCCAAGCAAACAATCTTAACCTTGCCAAGCAAACAATCTTACCTTGCCAAAACAAACAATCTTACCTTGCCAAGCAAACAATCTTAACTTGCCAAGCAAACAATCTTACCTTGCCAAGCAAACAATCTTACCTTGCCAAGCAAACAATCTTAACCTTGCCAAGCAAACAATCTTACACTTGCCAAGCAAACAATCTTACCTTGCCAAGCAAACAATCTTAAACCCTTTCCAAGCAAACAATCTTAACCTTGCCAAGCAAACAATCTTACCTTGCCAAGCAAACAATCTTAACCTTGCCAAGCAAACAATCTTACCTTGCCAAGCAAACAATCTTAACCTTGCCAAGCAAACAATCTTACCTTGCCAAGCAAACAATCTTAACCTTGCCAAGCAAACAATCTTACCCTTGCCAAGCAAACAATCTTTACCTTGCCAAGCAAACAATCTTACACTTGCCAAAAAACAATCTTACACTTGCCAAGCAAACAATCTTTACCTTGCCAAGCAAACAATCTTAACCTTGCCAAGACAAATAATCTTACCCTTGCCAAGCAAACAATCTTTACCTTGCCAAGCAAACAATCTTAACCTTGCCAAGCAAACAATCTTACCTTGCCAAGCAAACAATCTTAACCTTGCCAAAACAAACAATCTTACCTTGCCAAGCAAACAATCTTACACTTGCCAAGCAAACAACCTTAACCTTGCCAAACAAACAATCTTACACTTGCCAAACAAACAATCTTAACCTTGCCAAGCAAACATTCTTACCCTTGCCAAGCAAAACAGTTTTACCCTTGCCAAGCAAACAATCTTACCCTTGCCAAGCAAAAAATCTTACCCTTGCCAAGCAAACAATCTTACCCTTGCCAAGGAAACAATCTTTACCTTGCCAAGGAAACAATCTTACCCTTGCCAAGCAAACAATCTTACCTTGCCAAGCAAACAATCTTAACCTTGCCAAGCAAATAATCTTACCCTTGCCAAGCAAACAATCTTAACCTTGCCAAGCAAATAATCTTACACTTGCCAAGGAAACAATCTTACCTTGCCAAGCAAACAATCTTAACCTTGCCAAGAAACAATCTTAACCTTGCCAAGGAAATAATCTTACCTTGCCAAGCAAACAATCTTTACCTTGCCAAGGAAACAATCTTAACCTTGCCAAGCAAACAATCTTACATTTGCCAAGCTAAGTCTTTAATGTGCTGATACTAAATACGAAGTCAAACACCTACACCACACTATCATGCATGGCTCACCCCAAATGGAAACTTACCTGTCCCCCATTCAAAAGACTGGTCTGAAACACTGAATGCAAGGTTTTAAAAACGCCATCACCATACAACAGCTCACAAGGAGTGCTCCATCAATAACGCTAGGTAAATCCAGGACTTCTTACCAGGTTAGTGTACCCACCTTCTGTATGTTGTGTGGGGATGTTATAGAGCGTGCCTGTATGGTGTTCATGGGTAATAATACTGACGTCTTCTATACAAAGTGTGTGTATGATGTTCATGGGTAATAATACTGATGTCTTCTATACAAAGTGTGTATGGTGTTCATGGGTAACAATACTGATGTCTTCTATACAAGGTGTGTGTATGATGTTCATGGGTAACAATACTGATGTCTTCTATACAAAGTGTGTGTATGATGTTCATGGGTAACAATACTGATGTATTCTATACAAAGTGTGTATATGATGTTCATGGGTAACAATACTGATGTCTTCTATACAAAGTGTGTATGGTGTTCATGGGTAACAATACTGATGTCTTCTATACAAGGTGTGTGTATGATGTTATGGTTACATACTGTATGTTTTCAGTAAAAGTGTGTATGGTGTTATGGGTAACAATACTGATGTCTTCTATACAAGTGTGTGTATGATGTTCATGGGTAACAATACTGATGTCTTCTATACAAAGTGTGTGATGATGTTCATGGGTAACAATACTGATGTCTTCTATACAAGTGTGTATGATGTTCATAGGTAACAATACTGATGTCTTCTATACAAAGTGTGTGTATGATGTTCATAGGGTAACAATACTGATGTCTTCTATACAAAGTGTGTGCATGATGTTCATGTGTAACAATACTGATGTCTTCTATACAAAGTGTGTATGGGTGTTCATGGTAACAATACTGATGTCTTCTATACAAGGTGGTGTATGATGTTCATGGTAACAATACTGATGTCTTCTATACAAAGTGTGTGATGATGTTCATGGGTAACAATACTGATGTCTTCTATACAAGTGTGTGTGCATGATGTTCATGGGTAACAATACTGATGTCTTCTATACAAAGTGTGTATGATGTTCATGGGTAACAATACTGATGTCTTCTATACAAAGTGTGTGTATGATGTTCATGGGTAACAATACTGATGTCTTCTATACAAAGGTGTGTATGATGTTCATGGGTAACAATACTGATGTCTTCTATACAAAGTGTGTGTATGATGTTCATGGGTAACAATACTGATGTCTTCTATACAAAGTGTGTGTATGATGTTCATGGGTAACAATACTGATGTCTTCTATACAAAGGTGTGTATGATGTTCATGGGTAACAATGCTGATGTCTTCTACACAAGGTGGGTGCATGATGTTGTCGTGTAACAACACTGAGGTCTGTCTTCTATGTGTCTTACATGTATAAAATTCTGCTCACATTTTTTATCGTCCCAGGATCTACGCCACCTAAGATGTGATGATGATGATGATAATGAGGATGATAATCATGATGGTGTGGAGTTGATGGACGTCTGCAGAAGACCAGGCCACCTCAACATGACATAGAAGGGGCAAAAGTGAAACGAACAATCAAGTTCAAATACCAAAGAAATAAGAGGGAAGCAGGGAGAACTTTTATAATATTAATCAAAGGACATAACTCTTGAGAATTTTTTCCCATGTTGTACTTCTCAAATCTAACACAGTTTGCGCTACCCATTCAGCTAGCATAGAAGCAGATACAAAGTACAAAAACTGTAAGCTCAGAACACTCCTCTAATTTGAGAAGTACAACATGGGAGATAATTCACAAGTTCAAATACTTGGAAACATCTTCACTGAAGATGGAAAGTTAAAAAGAGAAGCAGAGACCAGAGTACAAAGGCCAGTAATAAATGTGCGTGCTAGAGCATGATGACAAATTTTACTTTAAAAATCACATGCTCTCTGTCTCTGCCTCTCTGTGTCTCTCTCTGTGTCTCTCTGTGTCTTCTGTCGTCTTTGTCTCATGTCTCTCTTCTCTCTCTCTCTCTCTCTCTCTCTCTCTATATATATATATATATATATATAATAATATATATACAAATATCTCTATATATATGTATTATATATAACAAATGTATATGTATATGTATGTATATATATATATATATATATATATTTCAAAACACACACACACACCACACACACACACACACAACACACACACACAGGGAGAGAGAGGGGGGGGGGAGAGAGAAAGAGAGAGAGACGGACAGAGACAGAGAGAGACAAAGAGACAGAGAGAGACAGAAAGAGACAGAGAGACAGAGAGAGAATAATATGTATGTTCGCACGAGAGCGGCCTTGTTAAGTCCGTACCATTGTAAATCCTGTCCCTATGAGGAAATGAGTATTCTCCACAGTATTGAACTGTAGTTCCTCTTACCAGCTCTTAGTGACACTGATGATAATAAAAATATTGATTCTCCTCTTCGTCCTCCTTCTTCTCCTCCTCCTCCTCTTCCTCATCACATTTGTTATTGTCATTATTATTATTGTTTATTTTTATTGTTTTCAATATGTTATTGTTATTGTGGTTATTGTAATTATTGGTTACCTGGTTGAACCTGGCTCTCAGTTACAAAAAAGGCTACTCACTGCGTAGCTTTCATCGGCGATCCAGCCGACTTCTTCAGCGCAACTGCTGGGTTGAGAACTGTAATTATTGTAATTATTGTTTTTGTTGTTGTTCTTCTTCTTCTTTGTATCAACATCATCATCATCATCATCATCATCATCATCATTATTATTATTATTATTATTATTATTAATATTATTATCATATTTTTTATTACCAATATCATTATCATCATTATTGACATATGTTATTGTCATCGGTATCGTTGTCGTTATCATTGTCATGATTATCGTCATTGTTATTATTATCAATGGCAGTAGTAGTTACAGTAGTAGTTATAGCAGTAGTAGTAATAGTAGTAGAATAGTAATGACAATAGTAGTAATGACACAAGTAGCCTTCGAATATTGACTATCAAAATGGGTGTCAAAAAAAGTATGGAATATATGTGTGCAATATCATAGGAAAATATGTTCTTATGCGTTCAGTTCAACTCGCCCAAAAGTCAAGGTCACAATTTAGTGAAACATTTTTTTCACAGCTTTGAGTAAAGAGTTCTCCGTCGTTCTCAGAGGGTTTTGACCATTTGAAAACTGTACCTCCAGGATTCTGCACGCTGTGGATGACTTCTTTTCCACTTTGTCTGTGTCCTTTCTTCTTTACTGGTTTGGTGACACTTAGACTGACTGACTGACTGACTGACTGACTAACTGACTTACTTACTTGTTTACTTACTTACTTGTTTATTTATTTACTTGTTTACTTACTTACTTACCAACTTGTTTACTTACTTACTTGTTTACTTACTTACTTGTTTACTTACGTACTTAAATATTTACTTGCATAGTTACTTGTTTACCTACTTACTTACTTATTTACTTACTTATTTACTTTTTTACGAAGTTGTTTACTTACTTCCCTACTTGTTTACTTACTTATTTACTCACTTACTTGTTTACTTACATACATACTTACTTGCATACTTACTTATTTACTTACCTACTTATTTACTTGCATATTTACTTACTTATTTATTTACTCATTTACGTATTTGAATACTTACATACTTACTTATTGTATACTTACATATCGACATACTTACATACTTACTTACATACTTCCTTACTTACATACTTATTTATTCACTTACTTACTTGAATACTTACATACAAACTAACTATATACTTACTTACATATTTACTTACTTAATACTTACTTACTTGCGTATTTACTTACTTACATACTTTCTTACATACTTATTTATATACTTACTTACATACATACTTACTTGCATATTTACTTACACACTACTAACTTACATAATACTTACTTGCATATTTACTTACACAATACTTACTTACATAATACTTACTTGCATATTTACTTACACAATACTTACTTACATAATACTTGCATATTTACTTACACAATACTTACTTACATAATACTTACTTGCATATTTACTTACACAATACTTACTTACATAATACTTACTTACCTACGTATTTACTTGTATACTTACTTACTTACATACTTATCTACTTACACACTTACTTATTTACTTGCTTACTTACTTGCTTGCATACTTACTTACATACTTGCCTACTTACATACTCACTTACTTACTTACTTACTTGCTTGCTTGCATACTTACATACTTACTTATTTACCTGCTTGCTTGCTTACTTACTTGCTTGCTTACTTCCTTGCATGCTTACTTACTTACATACTTACATACATACATACTACTTACTTACATACCTACATACATGTTTACTCACTCACTCACTCACTTACATACTTACTCACTCACTCACCTTACATGCATACTTACTTACTTACTTACTTACTTATTTACTTACTTACTTATTTACTTACTTACTTACTTACTTACTTACTTACTTATTTACTTACTTATTTACTTACTTACTTACTTATTTACTTACTTACTTACTTATTTACTTACTTACTTACTTATTTACTTACTTACTTACTTACTTATTTACTTACCTATTTCCTCTGTTCTTTCTTCGTAAGTGAACGACAGACTGACGGGCTTATGATGAAGAAAATAGTGTCTTCACCTAGTTGATAGACAGCTGAGGCCCTGCACATTGACGGGGGGTAGGGGGGGGGGGGGTTCTGGTATGTGAGACGACTTTAAACAGAATAGCTAGTTGTGTTGAGATTCAGACCTTAATCATTTATTTCTTTTCTTTATACATATGTTCCTTTTTCTAAAGCTAAGATATACAGATACACATGTCATTTACATGTAACTAGGATTATTCCAATGATAGGCTGATAAAATACCAGTATAACATATAGACTGGGTAAAACATTATCTAGGTAATGCCTTAGAACCTGGCCAGCTCATGGGTTTATATGCAGGCTTAAAGCATGTGCCATGATCACCATGTACGTGGCACCTGTGAAGTTAGTGCATATGGAATTCGTTCCGAGCGCGGAGATGTCGTCTTGAGAAACTGAAACAAACAGGACCCAGAAAAAGACAAAAGAAAATCAGAGCGCGTATTGGCTATATCAAGCTAAATCATACGCAACTTTTCGGCTAATGGCTTTCATCATCATCATCATCATCAAGTGCCTTGCTGCATGGCGTTGGCGATTATGGACTTCCATCTCTCTCTATCTCTTGTCGCCTCAAGCATCTCTTCCACTCTCCGTGTCTTCAGCCACTCTGCAAGTCCGTCTAGTATCTTCTCCTGGGTCTACCTGGTGTTCTCCTTCCCTCCAGCTTTCCCGTTGTGACCAGGTGTTCCAATTCCCCTTTCCTCATAAAAATGGCCTATGAATGTTGCCTGCCTTTTCCTAATCTTCCTTATGAATGATCTACTTGTGTCTTCTTCCATCAAAACTGTCTCGTTTGTTTTCTTTGCTGTCCATGGAACTCTCAACATTCCTCTTAGAAAACACATCTTGGCTGCCTCAATCTTGTTTTGGCTTTGCTTGTTGACTGTCCACGCCTCGCAACCGTACAACAGGATTGGTTCTATATAACA
>JAPXFY010000017.1:7253025-7260525 GCA_030674185.1 Monoplex corrugatus | reverse complement strand
TTTTTAAATTTAAAAAAAAGGTGCTGGCCTTTTGTTTCAAAGGTCCGTCCCTCCCCTTTCCCAGTTCAAGACCTTACCAGCATGTAGGGTGTTGCGTAGGCTGGCAGACCTAGGTGGAGCGCATATGACGTTGTCTGAGCGCCATATGTTCCTGATCCTCTCGAATAAACTCCAAACTCCAAACTCTAAGAATCCGAAAGCCCATATGGTGTTGTCTGATCGCAATATATTTCTCCTGAATAAACTCCAAGAATTTGACATCACAAAGAACATTCCTTGTTCTTTGAGTGTGTTTGTCTGTGTATCTTGTACCTTGGAAGACAATAAATAAGCGAGAAGAGATTGGCACTGCTCTGATAATGCTGGGGTTGAGAAGGAAAGCTGATGTCTTTAGTTTATCATTCGTTTACGACCTTACGGTTAGGGTAGGTCCATGCAACTTTCTTACAAGTGTTTCACAGAACGAACCACAAACACTGTCTTTTTTTTTTTTTTTTTTTTTTGGCGTTTATTTGAAATGTTCGTCCAGGCCCTCTGAGCAAATCAATTTCCATCTGCAATGAAAAGAAAGAAAAAAGAAAGCCCACTGTATTAAGCACGCACAGACGCACAGACATACGGATGCACACAGACACACACAGACACACTAACGAATTAACAAAGTAAGTAAGTAAGTAAGTATAACTGACTGACTGACTGACTGACTGACTGACTGACTGACTGACCGACTAACTAACTAACTAACTAAACTAACTAACTAACTAAACTAACCAACTAAACTAAACTAACCAACTGACTGACCGACTGACTGACTGACTAACTGACAGACTAACTGGCTGACTGACTAACTGGCTAACTGACTAACTCGCTGACTGACTAACCGACTGACTAACTGGCTGACCAACTGGCTGACTGATTAAATGAATGTGTAATAAATTATGTATATTTCAGGAAAGAACAGTTTAAGCAAAACAGAAAAACAGGTAAAATATGAATGGAATTTATAATTTTTGCACTGTTTACAGTTTGTATCTTAAACATCCTTTTGACAAAACGATTCGGGAAAAAAAAACCTATGACAGAGACTGTAGTCGTCAGCCCCTACAAGAGAAAAACCAGGGTTTCATTTTTTGCTTTTTTGTTTGTTTCTTTGTTGCTATCGTTGTTGTTGTTGTTGTTGTTCTATTCCCAATTAATGTCCACATGATGTGGGACATATTTTCACAATATTATGGTGACAGCGACGATAGGGATGATAATCATAATGCAGCGGAGTTCCATCTAGGATTGAGACTGTGTGTGACAAAGCTGTACTGTACGCTTACTATCACATCATGCGGCAACCAGCCGCGACAGGCACAGACACCTGCGGTGTTGGTCAAGAGATTTGTGCAGTATCTCCAGTGACGCATCCGTGAAGTGGATGACACTATATAATACTGTATGGTCCCAGTTTGATAAATTCACAGGTTGATAAATTCAAATACCTGGGAACGATCATTTCATCAGACGGCAGATGCACATCAGAAATAGCCGGCAGAATCGGCCAAGCCAAAACAGCATTCAAGAAGATGACAAGCATTCTTACCAACAAATGCCTATCAATTAGCATCAGGAAGACGAGTTCTTGAATGTTATATAGAACCAATACTGTTGTACGGATGAGGCGTGGACAGTCAACAAACAAAGCCAGAGCAGGATCGAGGCAGCCAAGATGTGGTTTTTAAGAAGAATGTTGAGGGTTCCATGGACAGCAAAGAAAACAAACGAGACAGTCTTGATGGAGGCAGACACAAGTAGATCACTCATAAGGAAGATTAGGAAAAGACAGGCAACATTTATAGGCCATTTTATGAGGAAGGGGGATTTGGAGCACCTGGTCACAACGGGAAAGCTGGAGGGAAAGAGAGCACCGGGTAGACCCAGAAGAGAAAATGCTGGACGGACTTGCAGAGTCGCTGGGGACGAGGAGGGTGGGGGAGATGCTAGGGGCAACGAGAGATAGAGGCAGATGGAAGTCCATGGTCACCAACGCCATGCGGCAGGGCACCTGATGATGATGATGATGGTTCCAGTCTTGCCAGTTAGCCCACAGCACACTGAAATCTGGGTAGGAATCGGTCGGTGCGGGCCTAAAAGTTCCATGATGGTTCTGACAGGATTAATGGGTTTCAAACCCAAAATCCTTCAAGTCAGTAGTCCGTTGCACTAACCACTACACCACGGCGATGGTGAGGAAGCAGAAGTGTCTGTCGAACAATAGCAGCAACAACAACGAAGAGACAAGGAAAATTACTACGGTCTTTTCCATATTGACCACAGAGAGAGATGTGTGTGTGTGTGTGTGTGTGTGTGTGTGTGTGTGTGTGTGTGTGTGTGTGTGTGTGTGTGTGTGTGTGTGTGTGTGTGTGTGTGTGTGTGTGTGTGTTGTGTGTGTTACAAAAATATTATTCGCATTCATATTCATATTCATATTCAGATTCGTATTCATATTCATATTCATTTTAGAGGTGTATCTGTGTGTGTACGTACCAGTGTATCTATGACAAAATATTATTCATATTCATATTCATATTCATATTCATATTCATATTCATAGTCATAGTCATACTCATATTCACGTATTCATTTCTTTTGTCACAGTGGATTTACCATGAGACACTCAGGCTGCTCTCTCCATTAAGAGCACGTCGCCGCAGTGCAGCGCCCGTCACTTTTTTAACAAGATTTTAGAAAGGCAAGAAGGCTAATTGACCTTCAAGGAGAGAGAGCTGGGAAATCAGCCTATCTCTCCGATGTTTTTACACAAGTCTAAGCCAACGAATGCCCTGCTCTTAACGATTTTCAACAGCCCTGGGATCTTTAGCGTGCACATGCTAGAGGGCATACGTGTCCGATTTGTTTTTCGTCCACTTCCAAAGGACTAGACGTTCAGTTCGATTTTCCGGTCAAACTGAGGAGAAAAGTCGTGGCCGCGACGGGAAACGAACCCTGGAACCTCGAGTATATAGTGACTATTCTGAACCATTCTACCACTCTTCTCCTTGTGTTAGCAAGATTTCCTCAGCACTTTTGTCCCTGGACGGATCTTTACCAAATTGGGACCAAAAGTGTAGATTCGTGAAAAATCATGTATGTCTAAGTTTGGATGTCATGGCGCCAAAGTCAAGGTCAGAGGGACCGAATAAAATGCCTAAAAAACTAGTACGTTTCGATGAAGGTACGTGACTAGTACTGACTCTAGTACTTCTGACACCTGGTTCCACTGTTGTGACAGTCGACCATTGTCCTCGATGTACATCATGTGTTCTTTTAATCGCAGCTTCTTCTTCAAAATCACAGGAACATTCAGAAGTACGAAAAATTGATTTCATATACAAGATACAAGATACAAGAATTTTATTTAGCCCAAAGCATCACAATGGGAAATTGTTTTGGCATTCGCATTAAAATGCATATAGGCACAAGAACGCATAAACAAATGTACACATATGCTCTTACTCTCTCTCACTCTCTCTTTCACCCCTCTCTCACCCTCTCCCTCCCCTCATCTCTCTCCCCCTCCCTCTTTGTCGAAACAATATCAAAGATAATGACTAATTCTAAAAATGTAAAAATGTACGGTTAAAAAAGCACATCATAAGAGTCAGATGCCTTGGTCAGGACTTTTAACAATGGACAAAAAGGGCAAAACTCATTGAAAAACAACTTTGGTAGGTATAGAAAAAATTTGATTAAAGATGCAACGCGATATGCACATTAAAATCAAAATGAGTTAAATACAATGAAATGAGTATGTAGACCATGTACGAGTATATAAGCTTTTGTATAGAAATGGAGAGGGTTAGAATGATTTCACCCTTTTTGTCATCTGTTGTTGTTACTCTTTAAAATGCAACCATTGATTTTTGTAAGGATCATCGCACTGGGAGATTACCTTTGTGCTCACTTTTTTTTCCTGTCCCATTTTCTACGCCACCTTAATGGCCACAGAAGCTGGCACAGTTCTTACAATGCGATGAAGATGATGTCGATGAGGATGATAATCATGATGCTATGGAGTTCCGTCTAGGATTGAGACTGCGTGACAGGGTTGTACTGTCATAACATATCCTGGTGTCAACCAGGCCCGAAAGATACAGACACCTGCGGTGCTGGTCAGAAGATTTGAGCAACACCCTCAATGCCGCATCCGTGAAGTGGATGAGACTCGACTGTGTGGTCCCAGTCTTCCCAATGAGCTCATAGCACGCCCAACTCTGGGTAGGAGTCGGTTAGAGCCGAAAAATCCCGCAATGATTTATTTTTGGAGGGACTGATGGGGATTGGAACCCACAACCTTCCAGTCGGTAGCCCGTTGCGTTAACCACTTCACAACGGCGACTGGTGCTACCATTGATGCTACTAGTTATTAGCAACGGACTACCGACTGGAAGGTTGTGGGTTCCAATCCCCATCAGTCCCTTCAAAAATCATTGTGGGATTTTTCGGCTCTAACCGGCTCCTACCCAGAGTTGGGCGTGCTTTGGGCTCGTTGAGAAGTCTGGGACCACACAGTCGAGTGTCTCAGCTTTCTAGTATGTGAGACGAGTTTATACAGAATAGCTAGTTGTGTTGTGATTCAGATCTTTTATTATTTATTTACTGTAGTGTTGTGATTCTTTTTTATATATCTGCTGTATGTATAAGGTCCTTTTTTTTTTGAAGGTAAGGTACACAGATACATGTCATTTACATGTAACCAAAATTATTCCAGTGATAGGCTGATACAACACCAGCATAACATATAGACTAGTTAAAACATAGGCCAGGTAGGGCCTCAGGACCTGGCCAGCTCATGGGTTTATGTGCAGGCTTGAGGCATGTGCCACGATCACCATACACATGGCACCTGTGACGTTAGTGCATAAGGAATTTAATCCGAGCGCGGAGACGTCGTCTTTAGAAACTGAAACTGAAACTGAAACTGAAACTGAACTTGAAACTCCATTCATTCTGGGTAGTGTCAGCTTAGTGTTCCATGCTCCCCCCACCCTCCCCCTTGACCCTTCTCCTTTCCATTTTATGACCTTGTCAGCGCTTAGGATTCAGACAGATTCAAAGAATGTGCCAGTTAACTGATGTCAGATTGAGTGAAGTGAAACCTACAACTAGAATGCCCTGGTAAGATCAACCCCCTTGACCAAACTTCAAACTTCGAACCTACATATAAGACAGCATCTTTACATGTTTTAAGTATTCTTTGGCTTTATGCGTCTTTCTTTTTAATCTCATCTCTTACCTCAAACGAGTCCGGCAGATTCCTTGAGCCTATTCGGAAGCCTAGGCGCCGACGAGGTTTTGATATGGGAAGAGAAAGGGACCTATGAAACACTGACATCATTCGAAATATCAAGCTGAACAGCGAACAAGCCGTTTGATGAATGGAGCAAACAGGAAAGTTTCCGTTTATCAGCAAAGTTATCTGACTTACTGTTTTGTCCTAGGTTTGGTAAGTTGGTTTCTTTATTGCCTTTTGTGTGCGCTTGATAAAAGCTAATTGGCAGAAAATTTGGGCCTGCATTGTTTAGTAAATTGAATGTGCCATTCTCATTCTATTTTCATGTCTTTTTGATTTTTGTTTGCTTAAGCACTGGTGGCCACTTTGATTCAGACTCCTGATCAGGGGAAAAAATCATGACCAGGCAATTAATTCTGTCTTGAAGGTCTTTTGTTTCTCTTTTCTTTACCAGAGCAAATCACACTACTGTTAGTTATATGGTTTAAGTCTGCTGCACTATTATTTTGCGATGTTCTTTGAAGTGTATACCTCTGCACTCGTATCAGAAAAGAGTACACAATAATACTGACATTTATAGTGTTTTGTTATGTATGCAAAATGAAGTTTTACCTTGAGAAAAACGACCCAGAACAGCAAGGGAAACCAGCATCACTACTGCGAACCTCCTGCAGCAGTCAAGGGCAGAGCCCAGCACGTCCCCATACAGCCGGCCTGCTCTCCAGGGTACAGCCAGTGCTGGTTCATACAGCACGTGTCGCATTCGTGCTTCGTCGCCTTCTCTTCGCACTCGAGATACTTCTGCTGCTCTGTGTAAAACAACACCAAAAGATTCTTTAAGCATCAACAACCAAAAACAAAAGAAAAAAAAAAAGAGGGGGGGGGGGGGGGGGGGGGGGGGGAAAGAACAGAAAATGTGTTTTTCATATCAGAACGAAACTGAAATTATGATTCTGAAAAAGCTTCAGCAGGCAAAGCAAAGACATAGATTTACATAATTACGAGGAAAGCAAAATACAATTAAAAAATTAGAGTTAATATCAACAGAAAAAAACAAAATCCAAAACAAGTGTGACTGCCCGCGTTCAAGCAAACAGGAACCAGAAAAAACACGAAAGAAGAATACAAACGCGTATTTAATACACCAAGACAAGACAGGCACAAATTTTCGGCCAACTGGCCTTTGTCAAGCGTAAGATCACAAACAAACAAACACCAGATGCAAACATTTTGAGAAAAAGACTGAAACTTCCCTGCTGCTGTGTCCAATGTAAGAAGAACAGAAAATGTTTTTCATATCAGAACGGAACTGAAATTGTGATTTTGAAAAAAAGTCAGCAGGCAAAGCAAAGACATAGATTTACATAATTACGAGGAAAGCAAAATATAATTGAAATATTAGAGTTACTATCAACAAGAGAAAACAAGTTTAAGATAACAAAACAATGAGTGAGTGCAGCTTAGATGTTAAATAATGCCACAAAAAAGAGGAAGTTATCATTAAACTATTTTACCAATCCTTCCTTTGAACTCCTACTGATGACGCCTTCATTAGTATTAAACACACGACTCAAATTTAGTGTAAAGTGATCGATAAAATGCATAAAATACAAGCTGGCCACAGAGAAGCAGTATGCAGAGTTCGGGTCAATGCATATGACACGCAAATTCGAAGAGGCAAATACACAAACATTTTAAAAGAAAATAACAAAAACGAACAATCTGTGATACAACTGAAAATGACGTTCATTTCCCGGATATTTATATCAAATACAAAACCAGAAGACTAAATCTGAAAGAAAAAAAAAAGAATCAGGAAAATACATAATTTCAACTGTTTGCTCTAAATACATTATGCAAAGTCCAAGCGAATTACTGAACGAAGATCATTTGCAAATATGTGTTACAGTATATATCTGTGGTTACCAGCATGTAGGAAAACTAGAAATGTCCCTAGTTGCTCACATGTTTGTATTCCCTGTGATGATGTTGTTGTTGTTGATGATGATGATGATGGTGGTGATGGTGACGATGATGATGATGATGATGATGACGACGATGACGATGATGATGATGGTGATGGTGACGATGATGATGATGATGACGACGACGACGATGATGATGGTGGTGGTGGTGGTGGTGATGATGATGATGATGATGATGATGTGATGATGATGATGATGATGCTACTGCTGCTAACGTGAAATCAGTAATCTTTGAAA
>JAPXFY010000017.1:7225525-7230525 GCA_030674185.1 Monoplex corrugatus | reverse complement strand
CTATCTATCTATCTATACACAGTCTATCTATCTATCTATCTATCTATCTATCTATCACTATCTATCTATCTATCTATCTGTCTGCCTGTCTGTTTGTTTATCTGTCTATCTATCTATATACCTATCTATTTATCAAGCAAATATCTATCTATATACATCCATGCATATACATACACACACACATATATATATATATATATATGTATATATATGTGTGTATATATATATATGTACATATATAATATATATACATATATATACATACATATGTGTGTGTGTGTGTGTGTGTGTGTGTGTGTGTGTGTGTGTGTGTGTGTGTATGTAAGTATGTGTGCAGTGTGTGCGTATGTGTGCGTGTCTGTATATGTGTAAATGTTTACACACACACACACACACGTCTCGTCGGTATGAAATAATCTCCCTTACTTATGTTAAGAAAAAAAAAATTTAAAAAAGAAAAAGAAAGAATACAAGTTTGAAAAGTTGGAGTCTTGTGTCAGTTTTTGACGGGCTCATGTGTTTCAACTTTCACAGACACAGCGCCCTACAAATTACTTGGGTCGTCAACCCACCTGCTCCTCTTCTTTCATTTCCTTCTGAAAACTCAAGACTCGCGCACGCGTGCGCACGCGCTCTCACGCACCGCACGTGCTCTCACGCACCGCACGTGCTAACACGTTGACATGTACGCGTGAACGCGTGCAGATACACGCAGATAACGTACGCATGTGGGCGATGGGGCGTACGGTTACATCACATACGCGGTCGTGTGTTCGAGTGCAAAGACACACTTAATTATATTCGTCTATCTGTCTGTCTGTCTGTCTGTCTATCTGTCTGTCTGTCTATCTGTCTATCTGTCTATCTATCTATCTATCTATCTATCTGTCTATCTATCTATCTATCTATCTATCTATCTATCTATCTATCTATCTATCTATATATATATATATTTATATACATATGCATGTATATGTACATGCATATAATTTTATATAAACATGCGTTCTCTCTCTGTCTGTCTGTTTGTCTGTCTGTCTCTGTATCTCTCTTTCTCTCTTTATCTGTCTGTCTGTCTCTGTCTGTCTGTCTGCCAGTCTGTCTGTCTGTCTGTCTGTCTCTCTGTGTGTCTTTCTCCGCCTGTCTGCCTGTATATCTGTCGGTCTGTTTCTTTCTTTCTTTGTCTATCTGTCTGTCTGTCTGCCTTTCTCTCTCTCCCCTCCTCTCTCTCTCCCTCTCTCCTCTCTCTCTCTTCTCTCTCTGTCTCTCTCTCTCTCTGCCTGTCTCTCTGTCCCAGTCTCTGTCTCTCTCTGTTTGTTTGTCTGTCTGTCTGTCTGTCTTTCTTTCTTTCTCTCTCTCTCTCTCCTCTCTCTCTCTCTCTCTGTCTCTCTCTCTGTCTCTGTTTCTCTCTGTTTATCTCTGTTTGTCTCCCCCCCTCTCTCTCTCTCTCTGACAGACAGACGGACGGTCAGACAGACACCCAAACAAGCGAACCGAAACACTTTTTTCTTTTGGAAGTGTTATCATCAAAAGGGATGACAGCCAACAAACCAGCATGAGCATACACATGCGACCGCTGCGACAGAGACTGCCTCTCTCGCATTGGTCTGTACAGTCACAGGCGACGCTGCTTGGACCAAGCAGACAGCCCATCTAGACATTAGAACGGATGTACTTTGTCCATGGTCAGTCATGACCGAGGGAGGCCTACAGTTATCATCATTAATATCTAAAGCCCAGTGGACTGCCTCAGAGTCATATCAGGACTGTAAACATCTCTTACAAAAACTCACACATCTACACACATTGATAAGATCAGAAGAAATAAAACTTGGAAAAGGCAACTGACTTCACAGGTCATCACATTCACAAAAAATAATCTAAGGATATGCTTCCCGGGGTCGGCCGTTCCACTGAGTTTATCATCAGAGTGTTTTGAAGAAATCAAACCTGAACACAAATGCATAAACGTAATAAAGCACATCATCATCATCATCATCATCATCATCATCATCATCATCATCATCATCATCATCATCATCATCATCATCATCATCATCATCATCAGGTGCCCTGCCGCATGGCGTTGGCGACCATGGACTTCCAACCATCTCTATCTCTCGTTGCCCCCACTATCTCCCCCACCCTCCTCATCCCCAGCCACCCTGCAAGTCCGTCCAGCATTCTCTCCCTGGGTCTACCCGGTGCTGTCTTTCCCTCCAGCTTTCCCGTTGTGACCAGGTGCTCCAAGCTAATAAAGCACACACACACACACACAAACATACACAAAACCTGGCCTATAGTATACTAAAATTGTCACTAAGTAGTTTATATCTCTTTAGAGCTAAAAATGCAGTTTATGTAATTGGCACTAAGCGGTTTATAAATGCAGTTTATGTAATTGGCACTAAGCGGTTTATATCTCTTTAGAGCGAAATAATGCACTTTTTGTATGCACCCAATAAATCAGCCCTAATGGACATAATGAGTGTAAAGCTTCACGAAAAACAGAAAGGTGACTGAACTGGCAAAGCAGAAAATGAGAAAGGAATAGAGGCGATTTTAGTTTCACTAATTCTATGTACAGTCGATTTCGTATACATAAATATAACGAAATACACAAAAACATACATTAAAAACTGGTCTATAGTATTCTAAAATCGCCACTAAATAGTTTCTATTCCTTAGAGCTAAAAATGTTAATTTTAGTATCTACGCAATAAATCATACCTAATAAACATTAAGTATGTAAGGCTTCATGGAAAAAATAAACGTGAATGAACCAGCAAGGAGAAAATGATAAAGGAAGAGTTGACTTAGTTTCACTAATTCTATGTATAGTCGACTACTTACGTATACATGTGACCTGTCAGCATGAAATCAGTCTTAACTAGCATTTTGGGCATTTTGAGAGAGATATATATAATATCACTGGAAAGTGGACCTTCTGCTGATAATTTTGGTACTTGAATAAAGCTTGTACTCAAAAAAATGTAGAAGTTATGTATGTTTAAAGTCATTCATTTGTATGACGGCCATTTTGAGAAAACGGCCTCTAAAGTTTTTATGTAGTCTCCTACACATTTTCCTTAAATTTCTTTATTTGGTGGCTTTGACCCAATTTGTTTCTAATTTTCGCTGTCATTATCTGAAAGGTGCACCAAAGAGCTTTCTGTCAGTATATTACACGTGGGAGTACTGTTCAGGTTACGGTTCGTAATAAAAGACAAAAATAGGTACTTTTGGTAGGAAATTGCTTTCTTTCTGCTGCGATCAGCGCATTGAAATATTATTTTAAATTGATTAATAATATTTTTTCAAGAAAATAATTTCTCCTTGGGGATAGATTATAGTCTACAGAAATTAATTTTGAGAAAAAAGTCAAAACACCCCAGATAGACACTCAGTCACCTTTTCAGCTCCTAGTGCTGTTCTACTGTCTGCGAGTTAAGACTGATACGTGGTGGGAGGTCACATACATACATATATATATGTGTTTGATAAAGTCTTGCGTACTTTCTCCTAGGAGTGATAATTGGGTACAGGTATTAAGTGCATTTTTGGCTCTAGGGAAATGAAACATATATATATATATGTAACGAAATACACAAAAACATACATAAAAAATGGCCTGTAGTATGCTAAAATTGTCTCTAAGCAGTTTATATCTCCTCAGAGCTGAAACTACAATTTATGCGTGTACCCAAGAAATCAGTCATTTATTGTTATTGTTGTTTAAAGCCCAGCCGACTGCGAAGAGCCATATCAGGTCCATAGACGTTTCAAAATGTACACCATACTTCAACAGGAAAAATAAAGGAAAAGAAAATTAAGTACATAATATATCAATGCATTTGCGCTTATGATTTAAGGAGATGTCCCTGGTGTTGACCACTCCGTCCAATTTATCGCACAGGGGAATAAAAAAACAAACAAAAAAACAACTGAACACAAATTTAAACATGACTAAGGACACTAAAACATACATAAGACGGGTCTAAATCACTTAAACTAAATTAAAATTGCTTCCGCATGTCTCATTTCCCTACAGCCAAAAATGCACTTAATGCCTGCACCCAATTATCAATCCTAAGAGAAAGCACATAAGACTTTATCAAACACATACAGGTGAATGGACCAACAAGGCAGAAAATGATAGGAAGAAATGACAGAAAGCAAAGGAGAAAGAAAGAAAGAAAGAGAGTGACAGAAAAGAGAAAATGTTAGCATAGAATTTCCAGAAGATGGGGATACTATCTATACTGAAAGAGCCACTGGCATCCCCAAGAGGGAAAGAAATTATTCCTATAGTCATAAAGTCTGTAAGACTTCATGGAAAAAATAAACGTGAATGAACCGGCAAGGCAGACAAAATTAATGAGAAAGGAAGAGGCGAATTTTAGTTTTAATGTCAACCAAAGGACATAACTCTTGAGAGTCACGTAGGAATTATCTCCCATGTTGTGGACTTCTCAAATCTAACATAGTTTGCACTACCCATTCAGCTAGCATAGAAGCAGATACAAAGCACAAAAACCGTAAGCTCAGAACACTCCTCTGTTTGAATGATTTTTATTTTTATTTTTATTTATTATATTTTTAATGATTCTATTGTACAGTCGACTTCTCTCTGTATCAATTATATAGGCCCATCTTCGTGTGACTCATGAACCCCAAACCACTGTCTTTCTCACGGTTCAGTTCTTTCCCTTTCTTTTGATGAAAGCGTTCCCGACACGGTTTCTTCCTCCTTTCAGCACACACACACACACACACACACACACACACACACACACACACACACACACACACACACACACACACACACACACACCACACACACACACACACACACACACCGTCTAATATCACTTATAGTGAAAAGACGTTAAATCAAGCAACGAACGAACGAACACACACACACACACACACACACACACACACACACACAACACACACACACACAACACACACACACACACACACACACACACACACAC
>JAPXFY010000017.1:7210525-7213025 GCA_030674185.1 Monoplex corrugatus | reverse complement strand
GTCCAGCATTTTCTCCCTGGGTCTATCTGGTGCTCTCTTTCCCTCCAGCTTTCCCGTTGTGACCAGGAGCTCCAATTCCCCCTTCCTCATAAAATGGCCTATAAATGTTGCCTGTATTTTCCTAATCTTCCTTATGAGTGATCTACCTGTGTCTGCCTCCATCTAGACTGTCTCGTTTGTTTTCTTTGCTGTCCATGGAACTCTCAACATTCTTCTTAGAAACCACATCTCTGGCTGCCTCAATCTTGTTCTGGCTTTGCTTGTTGACTGTCCACGCCTCACATCCGTACAACAGTATTGGTTCTATATAACATTCAAGGACTCTCTTCCTGATGTTAATTGATAGGCATTTGTTGAAAGAATGTCTCACTAAAATGAAAATCGTTCTTATCAACAAATGCCTTTTAATTAACACCAGGAAAAGAGTTTTTCAGTGTTATTATAGAAACGACAATAAGGCAAATGTCTACCTAGCCATCGACATCAGAAAAGAATGGCAGTCGCTCACTGAACCCAGCGCCAGGTTCTGCACAGCGACAGGAACCGCTCTGACCACCGGGGTCCCCATGGCAGCTGTCAGGATGAACTGGAAAAACAAACCGATCACATGTCATCACCAGGTAAGGCCTGACATTTACATTACGAACAATAGGAGAGGAAGAAGCCTGTGCTGTGCTGTGCTGTGCTGTGCTGCGCTGCGCTGCGCTGCGCTGCGTTGCGTTGCGTTGCGTTGCGTTGCGTTGCGTTGCGTTGCGTTTTTGTTGTGTTGTGTTGTGTTCTGTTGTGTTGTGCTGTGCTGTGCTGTATTGTGTTGTACTGTGCTGTGCTGTGTTGTGTTGTGTTTGTGTTGTACTGTGCTGTGCTGTGCTGTGTTGTGTTGTGTTGTGTTGTGTTGTACTGTGCTGTGCTGTGTTGTGTTGTGTTGTGCTGTGTTGTGTTGTGTTGTACTGTGCTGTGTTGTGTTGTGTTGTGTTGTGTTGTGCTGTGTTGTATTGTGCTGTGCTGTGTTGTATTGTGTTGTGTTGTGCTGTGTTGTGTTGTGTTGTGTTGTGCTGTGCTGTGCTGTGCTGTGTTGTGTTGTGTTGTGTTGTGCTGTGTTGTGTTGTGTTGTACTGTGCTGTGTTGTGTTGTGTGTGTTGTGTTGTGCTGTGTTGTATTGTGCTGTGCTGTGTTGTATTGTGTTGTGTTGTGCTGTGTTGTGCTGTGTTGTGTGTGCTGTGCTATGTTGTGTTGTACTGTGCTGTGTTGTGTTGTGTTGTACTGTGTTGTGTTGTGTTGTGTTTGTGTTGTGCTGTGTTGTACTATGCTGTGCTGTGCTGTGTTGTGTTGTGCTGTGCTGTGTTGTGTTGTGCTGTACTGTGTTGTGTTGTGTTGTGCTGTGCTGTGTTGTGCTGTGCTGTGCTGTATTGTGCTGTGCTGTGCTGTGCTGTGCTGTGTTGTGTTGTGCTGTGCTGTGCTGTGTTGTGTTGTGCTGTGCTGTGTTGTGTTGTGCTGTGCTGTGCTGTGTTGTGCTGTGTGTGTTGTGCTGTGCTGTGCTGTGCTGTGCTGTATTGTGCTGTGCTGTGTTGTGCTGTGCGGTATTGTGCTGTGCTGTGCTGTGTTGTGCTGTGTTGTGTTGTGCTGTGCTGTGCTGTGCTGTGTTGTGTTGTGTTGTGCTGTGCTGTGCTGTGCTGTGCTGTGTTGTGTTGTGCTGTGCTGTGCTGTGCTCTGTTGTGCTGTGCTGTGTTGTGCTGTGCTGTGTTGTGCTGTGCTGTGCTGTGTTTGCGCTGTGCAGTGTTGTGCTGTGCTGTGCTGTGCTGTGTTGTGCTGTGCTGTGTTGTGTTGTGCTGTGCTGTGTTGTGTTGTGTTGTGCTGTACTGTGTTGTGTTGTGTTGTGCTGTGCTGTGTTGTGCTGTGCTGTGCTGTATTGTGCGTGCTGTGCTGTGCTGTGCTGTGCTGTGTTGTGTTGTGTTGTGTTGTGCTGTGCTGTGCTGTGCTGTGCTGTGCTGTGCTGTGCTGTGCTGTGTTGTGTTGTGCTGTGCTGTGCTGTGTTGTGTTGTGCTGTGCTGTGCTGTGTTGTGCTGTGTTGTGTTGTGTTGTGCTGTGCTGTGCTGTGCTGTGCTGTGCTGTGCTGTATTGTGCTGTGCTGTGTTGTGCTGTTTTGGTATTGTGCTGTGCTGTGTTGTGTTGTGCTGTGTTGTGTTGTGCTGTGCTGTGCTGTGCTGTGTTGTGTTGTGTTGTGCTGTGCTGTGCTGTGCTGTGCTGTGTTGTGTTGTGCTGTGCTGTGCTGTGCTGTGCTCTGTTGTGCTGTGCTGTGTTGTGCTGTGCTGTGTTGTGCTGTGCTGTGCTGTGTTGCGCTGTGCAGTGTTGTGCTGTGCTGTGCTGTGCTGTGCTGTGTTGTGCTGTGCTGTGCTGTGCTGTGCTGTGCTTTGTTGTGCTGTGCTGTGATGTGCTGTACTGTGCTGTGCTGTCTATGCTGACGGGGGTGGTGGGGTGTGGGGTGGGGGTGGGGGAGAGAAAG
>JAPXFY010000017.1:7198025-7205525 GCA_030674185.1 Monoplex corrugatus | reverse complement strand
GAGAAAAGAGAGAGAGAGAGAAAGAGAGAGAGAGAGAAAGAGAGAGGGGTCCCGGATAATATAAATTAATCAAATAATCTTCTTCCGTTCAGAAACTAATAAAAACATCCAAAACATTTACACTACATTCACCTCTTATTCTGAGCCCACGCTGTAAAAGAACAAGACAAACGTTCTCTTCATGCCTTGGTATGTGTTCAAATGTTCCCAGCAGAAAACAAAGACGGCAAGGTTTACACTGACTTTTCATTTGCATCCTCTGTCCCCTCTCACCTTTTCACCCCCACCTATGCACTAAAGGGGACAAAAACTTCCTCTACATTTCTCAGTACGTTTTGGAATTTTCCCGCGGGAAAAACACGATCTGAAAAGACAGCATGGTATCTCTCCTCGTCCCACTCCCATTCTCTCTCTGTCTGTCTCTGTCTCTGTTTCTGTTTCTGTCTCTCTCTCTCTTTCTTTCTATCTATCTGTCTCTCTTTTTCTCGCTCTCTCTGTCGCTCGCTCTCTCTCTGTCTCTCCTCTCTGTCTCTGTCTCTCTCTCTTCTGTCTCTCTCTTTTTGTCTCTCTCTCTTTCTGTCTCCCTCTCTTTCTCTTTCTGTCTCTCTGTCTCTCTCTCTCATTCTCTTTCTGTCTCTCTCTCTTTCTGTCTGTCTGTCTCTCTTTCTCTTTCTGTCTGTCTGTCTCTTTCTCTCTCTCTTTCTGTCTCTCTCTTTCTGTCTGTCTCTCTCTTTCTGTCTGTCTCTCTCTTTCTCTCTTTCTCTCTCTCTTTTTGTGCGTGTGGGTGTGTTTCTTTGTCTCTGTTAATTCTTTCTCTGTCTGATTATATGCCTCTGTCTCTGTCTATCTGTCTATCTGTCTGTCTATCTGTCTGTCTGTCAATCTATTTTGTCTGTTTTCCTGTCTGTCTGTCAGTCTGTCTCTCTTTGTCTGTCTCTCTGTCTGTCTCTTTGTCTGTCTGTCTGAAGTTTATTCCACAAAAATGCTACAGAAATCCGAGTATATTTAAGCTGTGTTTGTTATGAAGTTCAACTAACTATGACTCTATCAAAATTTCAGTTTGTTCCTGCTTTAGGGTTTAACTTAACGGAAATTGTTTTGTTTTAATAATGTAGTTTGTCCAGTTGTTTTCAGTTGTTAGTCTTGTTCTATGATTTATTGATTTTTTCTTTTTGTGACACATTCTAAAGCACCCGTTCAGTAGCATGGGTTGAACAAAATATCTGAAGTCTGAACACCCCGACACACACACACACACACACACCACACCACACACACAACACACACACACACACACACACACACACACACACACACACAACACACAACTCACACAACACATACTCTCCCTACACACACAACACTCACACAAACACGCACCACATACACACACACACACACACTCACACACACATCACACACATAAATATATATACTCCTCATTCTCTACTCTCCCCTCTCTCTCCTCTCTCATTTCTCTTTCTGTCTCTGTCTCTCTCAGTCTCTCTCCACATTTTTTTATTTCTCTCTGACCTTGTCTGTCTGTCTGTCTTTTCTCTGACTCTCTCTCTCTCTTTCTCTCTATCTCTGTTCTCTTTCTCTGCGTCTGTCTGTCTGTCTTCTGTCTGTCTATCTGTCTGTCTCTCTCCCCCTCTCCTCTCTCTTTCTCACTCTCTCTGTCTCTTTCTCTCTCTCTCTCTTGACTTCTCTCTGTCTCCGACTCTCTGTCTGTTTGTCTGTCTGCTCCTGTCTCTCTTTCTCTCCCTCCCTCTTTCCTCCTCTCTCTCTCTCTCTCCCCGAATTTCTTGGCTCGACCGATCCTTACTGGATGAACTGAAGCGACAGAGAACCCAAGCAGCCAGCACCTCCCCCCCCCCCCCACCTCATAGGCATAACGCCATAACGCGGGCTGTCAACTGTCCCTAATCCTAGACGTCAACACGAACTGAAGACAGCTTTGTGAGGGCCGACGGCTGTCCCTTGTTTGGTCAGATCCACGGTGCAAACCTCAGGTCTCAAAAGGGGAGACCACTAAAAAACGGTTGCCAATATTTGACGTCTTTCATCTAACTTCCTGGCCTACTGCTGCGTCTTCTCGCCTGTTGAGAGAGATGTTCAAACTGTGAGAGCTGATGAGGGTTTTGACATAAGTCCTTTTCTGCCTCGGCTCATTCCATTTTGTGTTTTTTTTCTGCCTCCGACCTTGCCCCAGTGTGTGACAAGAGTATTAATGTTAAGGTATTTAAAAAACAAAACAAAAAAAACCCAAAAAACGGAAGTGATGTGTTTCAAAGTATTAGGTTTGTCGTTCTTCCAATCTTTTCTTGTGGTTATATATCTTTTACAAAAACAAACAAAACAAAAACAAAACAAAAAACAAAAAAAACAAGAAAAAAAACACTTCCAAAGCCGTAGAATCTTTTGGTATACTAATGATGGATAGCTCTAATATTTGTCCCCATAGGAAAACAACAAAACAAAAAAAACAAAAAACAAAAAAACAAAACAAACAAACAAAACAAAACAGAAGGCTCAGATGTTAAGGTATTTCAAAACGTGGACGCTTTAGTTTTAATATCAGGTTCTCAATTCTGTTCAAAATCATCTTCAAAATTCACTAAAATGATCTGTCAGAATAGAATGCGTTTGCGTACTGATTAAATATAAATAAGTAAATAGATAAATAAAGTTTCAGTGTTTAGGTACAATGTTTTTGAATATTTTTCAGAGTCATATTTCAAAAATCGCCGAAAAGCATTTCTGTAAGAATGCATTAGTTTGGTCTACTATTGATATGTACAACAACAGTCCTATTATCGTCCGCCTATCCATCCATCCGTCCTCATCCATCCATCCATCCATCCATCATCCATCCATCCATCCATCCATCCATCCATCCATCCATCCATCCATCATCCATCCATCATCCATCCCTCATCCATTCCATCCATCATCCATCCTCCTCCTTCCTTCCTTCCTTCCATCCTTCCATCCATCCATCCATCCATCCATCCATCCATCCATCCATCCATCTATCCATCCATCCATCCATCCATCCATCCTTTTATCCATCCATCCATCCATCCATCTACCTATCTATGTCTCTATGCGTCTATGTATCTATCTATGTATCCATATATCTATGTATCCATATATCTATGTATCTATATATCTGTCTATCTATGTATCTATGTATCTTATCTATCTATCTATCTATCTATGTATCTATGTATCTATGTATCTATCTGTTGTTGTATCTAATGGAACTCCGTGTGCGTGTGGAAGAGATTCACCACCAAACGCGGCATGAAGATCCACAGGACAAAAATGGGCTGTTTGAAGACTCATACGAACCAGCAGCAGCGCACTGCGATAGCAGGTGAGACGTTAGGATGACCAAGGCCAGGAACTAAAACCATAGTGCCAAGGACATCCACGCTGATGGTTCTGGTGCGGATTTTGCACAAGCTCTTAACGCCAAACGTGAAAAACTCAATTTGCCGACCTGCCGGTGCAAAAGAACAATGGGAGAAATTAGATGAGGAACTTGTCCTTAAGCTGAATGCGCTAATAGGGAACAGTACGCTGGAACACAAACTTGACACATACGGAGACATCATATACTCTATCTGCAGGGACACTTATGGAGTGAAGCAGCAAAGACAAAAACGCCTCCCCAGAAATCCAGAAGACAGCAACAGATGGAGAGCATCCGGAGGGAGAAAAGGAAGCTTAAAAAGCGAATGAAAACTGCCTCAGAATTCGAGAAGCAAGGGCTCCTGGAACTCTGGAAAGATCTGAAAGCCAAACACAATGCTCTCAGCAAAGTGGAATCAGCAAGGCGAAGAAAGAGCAAAAAGAAGAAGACTCAAGATCGTTTCTTCAAAGATCCCTTTGACTTTGCAAGAAAGCTGTTTGAACAACCCAAATCAGGGACTCTCACAGTGGGCAAGGAAACCTAGAGCAGCATCTCAGGGAAACATATTCCGATTCTCAGCGCGAGGCACCACTTGAAATCCAGAATCTGGTCTGGCCTGCAGCGCCAGAAGGAAAATTCAATAACAAACCACCAACACTGGATGGAGTGAAGAACGTAGTAAAGAAAGCCAGAGCCAAGTCAGCACCTGGACCAAACGGAATCCATACCTGCTCTACAAGAAATGCCCAAAAGTGCTCGAGTGGCTCCACAAGATGATTCGATCAGCATGGAGGAACCAGAAGATCAGCGACCAATGGATGAGAGCTGAGGGAGTGTACATTCCGAAGGAGCAGAACTCCAGCAGCATCAACCAGTTCAGGCCAATATCACTTCTGAACGTCGAGGGGAAAATCTTCTTCTCTGTTATGGCAGCAAGATTGACAAAATACCTGACTGAAAACAAGTATCTGGAAATGTCAGTCCAAAAGGGAGGCATACCAGGAATGCCTGGATGCTTGGAACATGCCACGTTGATTTGGGATGCCATCCAAAAAGCAAGAACAGAGAAGAGAGACATTGACGTAGTTTGGCTTGATCTGGCGAATGCATATGGTTCAGTTCCACACGATATGATCCAGCTGGCTCTTGAAATGTATCACATCCCAGAAAACATCCGAACAATGCTGAGGAAGTATTTCCAAGGGTTCTCAATGCGGTTCTCTACCAAAGAATACACCACGGACTGGATAGACCTAGAGGTGGGCATTGCAATGGGCTGTGCAATCTCTCCCATACTGTTCGTGTTGGCAATGGAAGTCATCTTGAAAGCTGCAATGAAGAGTTCAGGTCCAGTGAATCTTGGAGATGGATACCAGATGCCTCCTCTGAAAGCTTTCATGGATGACACAACAGTCTTGTCCACGGATGAGGAAGAGACACACCAAATCTTAAAGCAGCTGGATGAGCTGGTGGCCTCTTCAAGAATGAGGTTCAAACCAAAGAAATCCCGAAGTCTCTCACTGCGAAAAGGAAAAGTGGCAGATTCAGTCAAATTCATGGTAGCCAACCAAGCCATCCACTGTCACAAAAGAGCCAGTAAAAAGTCTCGGAAGATGGTATGATGACTCCCTGAAAGATACACAAAGGGGATGTGAAACCAAGCAAACAGCAGAAGAAGGCCTGAAGAAAATAGATAACTGCGGACTGCCAGGCAAATACAAAGTCTGGTGTCTACAGTTCATGCTGATACCAAAGCTGCTGTGGCCACTGCTAATCTATGACATTTGCACAAGCACAGTGGAAGCAATGGAAGCCAAAATCAACAAATACACAAGAAAATGGCTCGGTGTCCCACCTGGTCTCACTGATGTTGCATTCTACTGTCGTTAAGCAATGCTGAAGCTACCTCTCAAATCCATAGTGGAGGAATACAAAGTTGGAAAAGCAAGACTGTTGAGAATGCTGGAGGAATCGAAAAACAATATCGTGAGATCAGTTCAGCCAAAGCTGAGAACTGCAAAAAATGGAAAGTCCAAGAGGCTGTAAACAATGCCAAGAGAAACCTCAGCATCAAAGAAATAATTGGACACACGCAAACCAACAGACAGGGACTGGGAGCAACAAAAATGCAGTGGTGGTCCAAAGCCAAAGGGAAGGAAAAAAGAGACATGATCATACAGGAGTTGAAGAAAGAAGAAGATGTCCAAAGAGTGCAGAAGGCAGTCCAGCAAGGTCAACAGGGGCAATGGACAACATGGGACAGTGCACTCCAAAGAAGTCTAAGCTGGAACGATATGTGGCACATGGCTCCTCTAAGGATAAGCTTCCTCCTCAGATCTGTATATGACCTGCTCCCCTCGAATGCAAACTTAGTGAAATGGGGGAAATCAGATGACCCAGCATGTCCGCTCTGTCAGAAGAAACAAACAGTGGAACATGTCCTAAGCTCTTGCAAAGTAGCGCTAGCCCAAGGAAGGTATACATGGAGGCACAACCAAGTTCTGAAAGTGATCACAGACGTGGTTAGCGAAAAAACCATGACCCCAAACGCACCAATTGCTATGACAACGTTCTACAAAGCAGGAGGGAAACAGGTCTGGCCCGAAATTGCTATGACAACCAGCACATTGCCAAAGGGTCTTCTGGATGGAGAAATTACCCAGATGTCATCAGCAAGACAGGCATGAGACCAGACATCGCTCTCCACTCTGACTCCTCGAAACAAGTGATTCTGATAGAACTCACTGTGCCATACGAAAGCAGAATGGAAGAAGCACATATCTACAAGACCGAAAAATACGCCGGTCTTGCCAGCACCCTGAAGAAAGCAGGTCTGGGGTCAAAATCTTCGCCATAGAGGTCGGGGCAAGAGGGTTTGTGGGCACCTCCGCTTATGATCTCATGAAACAACTCGCCATTTCTGGAAAGAAGAGGACTAGAGCCCTTAAAGCGATGGCAGAGGCAGCAGAAAGGAGTTCAAGCTGGATCTGGGCAAGGAGGAACCAAAAATGAACTTCATAAGGATTAAATTCCCTACAGATGATGTGTGCCCCGTTAGCACATTGGTAAAACCGCGTACCGCAGTTCTGAAGCGCAGAATCGCCCAGGAGTCATGACCTGGATGTGGCCCGGCCCCCCGAGAGTGTAAGGAGTTCAGGGCCGAAACACTTGTCTAAAGGGGGTTACTTCTCTGAAGACCTTCTGTTGTCTAGTTCTCCCTAGAGTTTCTTTCTACCTATCTATGTATGTATCTATGTATCTATCTATGTATCTATCTATGGATCTATCTATATATGTATGTATCTATCTATGTATTTATCTCTCTCTATATATATATATGTCTATCTATCTATCTCTTTATCCGTCTATTTATAAATAATAATTTGCAATGACCGCAGTCTTTCGTTTTCGATCGAAAATAATTATCTCTTTGCTTTTCATGTATCTGTTCTGCTCTTAGTCACTTTCTTGTGCACCATTTCTTTGGGCGTGAATGAACTGAAGCAGTTCGCCGCAACTCCTATGTGAATGAAGTAAAGGAAACAGAAATCAACTGGCGGTTTGAGGTGGATGGGCCACAACGGAAGTCGTGGCGTAAAGAGACCTGGCATTCTCTCCCTTGTGGCTCGCCAGTCCTTTCATTCTTCTTTAATCCCCTTCCTTTCCGCGCTTCATTCACCGTTATCCTGTTTCTTTGGGTTCGTTAGCATATCCTTCTCATCCTCGTCTTTCCTCCTCCTCCTACTCCTCCTCCTCACCATCATTATCATCATTGTCGTTGTCGCCGTCGTCATCCTCACCATCAATCATCATCATCATCATCATCGTTTATGTCCGTGTCACCACCACCACCACCATATTGTCGCCGTCATCGTCGTTGTCGTCGTAGTCATCGTCATTATCATCATGATCATCATCATTATCATCATCATCATTTTTTTTTATCATCATCATTACCAATGTCATTATTAGTGGGCTGGCAGATCTGTTGATAAAGGTGTGTACTCTGAATTTTGATGTCTTAAGTTTAGTGCCCCCACTCACCTCCTTCATTATAAAATCTGATCTCTTCGCTGCCCATT
>JAPXFY010000017.1:7188025-7190525 GCA_030674185.1 Monoplex corrugatus | reverse complement strand
GTCTGTCTGTCTGTCTATCTATCTATCTGCCTGCCTGCCTACCTGCCTGCCTGCCTACCTGCCTACCTGCCTGCTTACCTACCTACCTACCTATCTATCTATCTATCTATCTATCTATCTATCTATCTAACTATCTATCTATCTATTTATCTATCTATCTATCTATCTATTTATCTATCTATCTATCTATCTATCTATCTATCTATCCCTCTGCATGTGTGTGTGGGGGAATGGGGTGGGTGGGCACCCGGGCACCCTTGTCAGAACGGAAAACACCCTTGTCAGAACGGAAAACACTCTTGTCAGAACGGAAAACACCCTTGTCAGAACGGAAAACACCCTTGTCAGAACGGAAAACACCCTTGTTAGAACGGAAACACCCTTGTCAGAACGGAAAACACCCTTGTCAGAACGGAAAAGCTAATAGACAAACATACATCAGACAGATACATACACAAACAGATAGTCAGCCAGCCAGACAGATAGACAGAGAGACATATATACAGACAGACAGACGGGCAAAGGGAGAGAGAGAGAGAGAGAGAATCAGACAGACAGACAGACGGACAGACGGACGGGTAAAGGAGAGAGAGAGAGAGGAGAGAGAGAGAGAGACAGAGACAGAGACAGAGACAGACAGACATACAGACATACATACAGACAGACAGACAGACAGGCAGACAGACAGACAGACAGGCAGACAAACAGAGACAAAAAACAGCCAGATACATTGAAGCTAGAGGGACAATATGATGATGTCAATAAAACAGGTCGTAACATTTAATGAAAGGCAGACAGCGAACAGACAGTTCAACAATCAAAAACAAAGCAATAGCTTCATGTTGGCTGATACAACACAACAGAGTAATGTGTTATTGCCCCATCAATCTTGCTCACCCCCTCACTTAATCTTTGTTTCCACAAGGTCCTGAAGAAGCGCCAGTCATTGTGAAAGTCTGAAAGAAATCAGTTCCTGTCTCCTGTTTTAATTCCAGACGAAACACGTCAGCTGTGGTTATTTCTAGTTTCAGTCTCATCTTAAAGGACAGTTAGTCACAAAGGAACAATTTGGTCAGTGAGAAATAATTGTTTGGAACTTGATAATGTTTTCTTGAGTTGTACATTTTTTTGGTCAAATTATAGAGAAACTTCAAAGATTGTATGCTTGAAGTTATTTCATTCTGAAAAAAAAATCTAACATTTTTGTTGACCTATTAATAACAAGAAATTGATCATGATAATCAGAATAGGAATATAGTGTAAGTAAAGTAAGAAAGTGAGTATGTAAGTTAGTCAATAATAATTTAATAAAAAGAAAAAATATTTCTGCTGAAGGTGATGGCAGCAGTAACAGCACTGAAACAGTAATAGTAGCACAATTATCGCTACAGCTTTGATGACATTGTGTACGTGGTTACAAAACCAGCAGGAATGACAACACTTTTTGTAGAAGCAGTGGAGCAACATCAAAGAAAACAGTAATAATTAGGACCAGCAGTTCTGAAACACACTTTGCATTCAGTTTTCAGTGACGACATAATCAGTCAGTCTGAACGTGCCAGTCATTATAATCATGGTTTGATCATCAAGATGGAGGAAGTCTTCATCTAGGAAGTGGTTGTAGGTGCATGTACATGCACGAAACACTAAAACAGTGTTGTAGCTTTTGACACGATCATTCTGTTTGCATTGGTAGCTGGACTTCCAATGGTAGGGAAGGCTGTTTTAGACTGAATGCTACTTAGTCATTCTTATCGCCACCTCACTTCTCTCCTTCGCCGGGATCGGCGTAGGAGCCACGCTCGACGACACAAGTCTTCTCCAGTGACACGACTGATACATCTCTGGCGACTTCTTGGATCCCAGATCACACACAGTCATTCTCATAGTATCTGCTTAATCACTGATACGGAATTTAGACCCTAATCTAGCAATACGCCTTTTAATTTTAATCTAAACTGAACAGTTTATGACTTTGATTATGAAGTTTTATAACTCTTCTGTTAATAAAAACAAACTTGCAGCAATTGTTGAGCTGGCTCGTGTCTTCTCATCATTACTAGATCTAGTACATTTGATGATCAAGGACATTTGGAATGAAGTACAAGAAATCTCATGAACAAATCTACATTACTGTATGACAAGCATATGAAACTCTACCACTCCTGACCCAGCAGCAGTGCAGAAACTACTCTTCAGGGTGGCTCCACAGCAGCTTGACAATGCTGGCTCCCTTATGGACTTCCAGACACTGAGACGTCGACTGAATAAACTTGGGATTAATGGTGTGTTGAGGCAGCCAGACAGAGTGGGCGAGATTAACACCATTAAAGGCAACACAGAAACAGGGACAAAATAAAGCGTCTTCATTCCAATCCCATATCCCCAGCTGCTGCTCCATTCATCCTCCATTCCACCCTCCCTACTCCTCCCCACACACACCTTTCTACAAAACCGCAGATGTTCACTGACCCACACCACAGTACCAACTTCTCTTTTT
>JAPXFY010000017.1:7173025-7180525 GCA_030674185.1 Monoplex corrugatus | reverse complement strand
CCATTGTGTGGAGACCATCCCTATTGTGTGGAGACCATCCCTATTGTGTGGAGACCATCCCTACTGTGTGGAGACCATCCCTACTGTGTGAAGACCATCCCTACTGTGTATAGACCATCCTACTGTGTGAAGACCATCCCTACTGTGTGAAGACCATCCCTACTGTGTGAAGACCATCCCTACTGTGTGAAGACCATCCCTACTGTGTGGAGACCATCCCTACTGTGTGAAGACCATCCCTATTGTGTGGAGACAATCCCTATTGTGTGGAGACCATCCCTATTGTGTGGAGACAATCCCTACTGTGTCGAGACCATCCCTACTGTGTGAAGACCATCCCTACTGTGTGAAGACCATCCCACTGTGTGAAGACCATCCCTACTGTGTGGAGACCATCCCTATTGTGTGGAGACATCCCTACTGTGTGGAGACCATCCCTACTGTGTGGAGACCATCCCTACTGTGTGGAGACCATCCCTACTGTGTGAAGACCATCCCTACTGTGTGAAGACCATCCCTACTGTGTGAAGACTATCCCTACTGTGTGAAGACCATCCCTACTGTGTGGAGACCATCCCTATTGTGTGGAGACCATCCCTACTGTGTGGAGACCATCCCTATTGTGTGGAGACCATCCCTACTGTGTGAAGACCATCCCTATTGTGTGGAGACCATCCCTACTGTGTGGAGACCATCCCTACTGTGTGGAGGCCATCCCTACTGTGTGGAGACCATCCCTATTGTGTGGAGACCATCCCTACTGTGTGGAGACCATCCCTACTGTGTGAAGACCATCCCTATTGTGTGGAGACAATCCCTACTGTGTGAAGACCATCCCTACTGTGTGAAGACCATCCCTACTGTGTGAGACCATCCCTATTGTGTGGAGACCATCCCTACTGTGTGGAGACCATCCCTACTGTGTGGAGACCATCCCTACTGTGTGGAGACCATCCCTATTGTGTGGAGATCATCCCTACTGTGTGGAACCATCCCTATTGTGTGGAGACCATCCCATTGTGTGGAGCCATCCCTATTGTGTGGAGACCATCCCTATGTGTGAGACCATCCCTATTGTGTGAGACCATCCCCTGTGTGGAGACCTCCCATTGTGTGGAGACCATCCCTACTGTTGAGACCATCCATACTGTGGAGACCATCCCTATGTGTGGAACCTCCCATTGTGTGGAGACCATCCCTACTGTGTGGAGACCATCCTCACTGTGTGCAAGACCATCCCTACTGTGTGGAGACCTTCCCTACTGTGTGAGACCTTCCACTGTGTGAGACCATCCCCATCTGTGTGGAGACCATCCCTACTGTGTGGAGACCATTCCCTATGTGTGGAGACCATCCCTACTGTGGAGACCATCCCTATGTGTGGAGACCATCCCTACTTGTGTGGAGACCATCCCTACTGTGTGGAGACCATCCCTACTGTGTGGAGACCATCTCCCATTGTGTGGAACCATCCCTACTGTGTGGAGACCATCCCTATCTGTGTGGAGACCATCACACGTCCTTCCAGCCAAAACTCGTATGGGAATTCACCAGCTCCAGCACCAGTACCAAAAGAAATCTGTTCGTTCCACTCCCTCCCCCCTTCATGATTTGCGTGTGCTTGGTACCATGGAGTTTTGGTAATCGTGAGTGAATGGTAGGATGAATGATGAGAGTGGGGCGCTTTGATTTGACTTTTGTATGAAGCCTAAAACAAGTGCGACCACCCGCGTTCAAGCAACAGGAACAAAAAACAAACAAACAAACGAACAATAACAACAACAACAACAATAACAACAACAACAACAACAACTTCGAAACACGCAAACAGAATCAGAAACGGTATTTAGTACAACCAGATAAGACAGGCCTAAAAAATTTCGGCAACCGACCTTTGTCAAATGTATACTCAAGATCACACACGAACAAACGCCAAATAAAAAAAAAATTAAGAGAAAAAGACTGAAACTTATGCGTTATGATTTACAAAAGGTTGACGTCGCTGGCCGATTTACGCTATCTAGGTAGGACCTAAGGATCTGGCCAGCTCGTGGGTTTTAGTGCAGGCTTAAACGTTTGTGTCGTGATCATTCTGGATCTTCTCCATCACACGGCACCTGTGAGTTAGTGCTTATGGAATTCATTCCGAGCGCGGGAAACGTCATCTTGAAAAAACAGAAACTGAAACTGAAACGAGTTCCAGAACGATTCCCAAGCGTGCCGAGCCTTTACTTTCAGTTTTATCTGGTTGAATCGCTCCAGATCTGGAACGGTACGGGACCACCTCGTGATGTTGTCTGGAACTGTTCCAGCAGGCCCGGTGCTGCACTCGTGACCTTACAGCACCCTGGTGTTTATCTTACGGGGTCGGCCGCTGACACTTTCCTCTTTGGCGCTTTTCTTTTGGTCTTCCCGCTGTTTTGCCATCTCTGTATTTCTCGTAACAATCGCTGTACACTGGAACGTAGATAAGACGAAATTATTTTTTGGGTTGACGATCAGGGCCCAAAGAAATTGTCTGGCTGTGTAGGAAATCGTGTAGTAGTGTTTCACAAAATACGTCACATTCTGAAAGCAGCAGCATGACATGAAAGAACGGCACTGCAATGCCGCACTAAGATAGCAATACAACTACAATATAACAAAACAATAACAACAACAACAATAATAATGATAACAAAACAACAGCACAATAACAACAACATAATAATAATAATATAAAATAATAATAATAATAATAAATAATAATAATAATAGTAATAATAAAAACAATGATAACATGATGATGATAATAATGATAAAAATAACAACAATACCAACAACAACAACAATACTACTACTACTACTATTACTATTACTACTGCTACTACTACTAATAATAACAACAATGATGATAACACAACAACAAATCATAATATCATAATAATAATAACAATAACAAAAAACTAATAAATATAATATAATAATAAACAACAATGATAATAGATAATAATATATAATATAACAATAAATAATAATAATAATAATAATAATATAATAAAAATAATAATAATAATAAATATAACAAAGGTCACATGCAATACAAAACCACAGTGGCGTGGTGCTACCTGGACGGGTGACATGTTTCTTCCTGAAGTAGATGTTTATCGCACTGCATTCCACACAAGTTTTCTCGGGGAATGTGTTCGGGATCAGCACGCTGTCAGTAAGCTTATATATCATGCCAATACATGTAGAGCAAATCGGGTCCACAGAGCTTCAGATCTGAAACGGTTCCAGAACATTTTACAAACTCATCATGTGCCCTGTTCTCATGGCGTCGGTGATCATGGCCCTCCATACGAATCTATCCTTTGTCCCCTTTTTATCCACTGGACGAGGCGGCAGGGAAGTTTTTAGTCTCTTTTTATTATCCATTGTTTGTGTTGTGGTCTTTTGGGCCCGTGCATTCGCGCTGACAAAGCGGTTGGCGAAATTGTGCTTGTCTTGTCTTGTTGTGTTGTGTTGAATACGCGCTTGCGTGGTTTCGTGTCTTCTGTTCCTATCCTTTGTTGCTGCAAGTACATCTCCATCCTTCTGTCTTCATCCATCTGCAATCCGTCCAATATTTTTCCGTCCAATATTTTTCTTCCTGGGTCTGCCTGTTGCTGTTTTTCGTCCCTTCAAACTGGTCAAGTCTAAATTATTTCTGTTATCACAAATTCTATGTTTTAATAGCTATGCTTGTTGTCAGTGACATTCTGATTTTACTTGAGAAAGACATTAAAGTCGAATTTGACCCCTCTACATAAGTGTTCGGTGTTGTGCCAGTAGATTGTTCTATTATGCTTGGTTTTGGTTGATTCAGTTTTGATGTCGGCATCCACCTCAGGTGATATGGCCAACAGGGACAACCATCCCATGGAAGATGGGGGCTGGGGGATGGAAGGGGGACTTATCTAATCTTATACCGACACCACCAGAACAACAATGATGTTAAGATGGGGCCGTAAGAATGCCAGTTTTAATGCAGAGCACTCCAGGATTCGAACCCACAACCGTTAGAATGTGAATCCGACGCTCAGCCAACTGAGCTACTGAGGCCCGCTCCATATTAGTATTACGAGAAAGCTTCGGTGTTGACACGAGTCAGGTTTGGAGCAGGAGGATCCTTAGCGTGTTTAGACACGTCAGTTTGGGGGCAACCGTTTCTGCAAGGCTTAGGCAACTGTATACGCGACTCATTTTACCTCCACTAGAGGGCTCCAGCCACACCAACCGCCAGATGGCGCTAAACAGAAAGGTGCCGGGTGCAAAAGGAAGTGCATCAAAACACGGGCTATCACGTGTGATACAAACTGTTTCCTGTTTGACATAACAAAGCTCACCTACGTATTCAACACAGGAAACGTGCTGCCTTAGTTGTGTGTACATCTCAGTGAGAGACACTTTGGTTAATTGACGTGTGTTCTTAATCGGATGCTTCATTCTGACATTTCGGATCGGGTATTGGAAGATGAAGAGAGAGAAACAAAAAAGAGACAGACAGACAGACAGACAGACAGACAAACAGACAGACAGACAGACAGACAGATAGACAGATAGACACACACACATATATATACATACATATATACATATATATATAAATATACATATGTTTATACATATATGTACACTGTATATCTACATATATACATACACAGAGAGAGGGGAGGAGAGAGAGAGAGAGAGAGAGAGAGAGAGAGAGAGAGAAAGACAGACAGACACAGACAGAGAAATAACGAACAGATAGACAGACAAAACAGACAGACCGACACAGATTTGTAAGCTCACCTATGCCATAACACAAATACTTTAGGATAGTCAAGAGGTGTTTGCTCCGTTAGTAACCACAGTGTTTCTGTTTGAAAGGGAATGTACATCAAACAGACCAATACATCACACGAGAGGTAACCAGACACACCAAACCACTGAAATTATTAAGGATTATCGCACTTAGGCAGTTTTTCCTTTTCGATGTCCCATTTTTACGCCAGTTTTAATGGCACTGAAGCTGACAGAAATTTTCACATGATGATGGTAAGTGATGGCTTGGTCCGAATGGATTGTGCAAGGCATGGACAGCCTCCATTTGCTTTATAAAATGGCTATTGTGTGGCGTCAGGAAGCTGGGATGTGATTGTTTGGGTGAGTGGTGAGGCATTTTTTGCTCTTGGTTCCATCCGGCACCCTCTGATCATCATCATCATCATGTGCCCTGCCGCATGGCGTTGGTGATCATGGCCCTCCATACGAATCTATCCCTTCTCGCTGCAAGTACATCTTCCACCCTCTCTGTCCTCAGCCACCTTGCAAGTCTGTCTGATATTTTCTCCCTGGGTCTTCTTGGTGTTCTCTTTCCCTCCAGCTTTCTTGTTGTGACCAGGTGCTCTAATTCCCCTTTCTCATACAATGTCCTCTAAATGTTGTTTGTCTTTTTCCCAATCTTCTTTATCAATGATCTTCTTGTGTCCGCCTCCTTCAAGACTGTCTGGTTTGTTTTCTTTGCTGTCCATGAAACTCTCAACATTCTTCTTAGAAACCACATTTCGACTGCCTGGGTGCTTCTTGTTAACAGATCTTCTTCAGGCTTTAAACCCAGACAACTTTATTGTTATATGCATGTTGGGGCCAGCTTGCTGGGTTGCGTTCTGAGCAGAAGACCAACCGATTTAAGTCTGTGCTAATGACTATGGTGATGGACAAGTGTTATTCCCACCATTTTCTCCGATCTTGGTTTTTTTTGTTGTCAATCGTGTTTAGTCTTCTTGATATATCTTTTCAAACAGCATCTCTCATAGTATGACAAGTTTTGTGCAGACGAACTATTACACTGAGATATAATTTTGTCAGCTTCGTTACTGTGCCCGTTTAATTACAGACGCACAGGACACTGGTGGATCATACTTCCTACTGATGACAATCAAGTGTTGTTCCCACCATTTCTCTGATCTTGGTGTATTTGGTCATTTCGTGTCTAGTTTTATTGATAGCTCGTTTCAAACAACACATCTCATATCATGACAAATTTTGTGTAGATGTACTATCACACATGAGATATAATTTTGTCAGCTTCATTACTGTGCCCCGTTTTACAAAACAAGTGTGACTGCCAGCGTTCAAGGAAACAGGAACCAGAAAAAATACGAAAGAAGAATATGAACGCGTATTTAATACAACAAAACAAGACAGGCGCACATTTTCGGCCAACTGGCCTTTGTCAAGCGTAAGATTACAGACAAACAAACACTAGATACAAAAAAAAATGAGAAAAAGACTGAAACTTCCCCGCTGTTGTCTTCAATGTGAGAAAAGGAACAAACTGACTAAGATGACATCATAATGTGTTTTCGAGTAAATATGATGTCAGAGCGGAAATGAGAACTATGACGCACTAGCGAAGAGTAATGTTTGGAATGTAAAGGATACCAGTATTACATAATGCAGAAGAGAAAATATGGCATATGTTCGACAGAATGGGAAAATATTTAATCAAGAGGTATTAAATAATGCAGAAGAGAAAATATAGGCATATGTTTGACAGAATGGGAAAATATTTAATCAGAGGTATGGTGATGTAAATGGATCGTGCCTAGTGCAATGAATCCGGTCTGACCTTGGAATAGGAAGAAAAACATCCTAAACCAACAGCCAAGGGGCTGAAGGGAAAACCGGAGTTCCCGGAGAAAAACCCTTAGTCAGACGCGGCTGGGCCTGTCTTGTTTTAGTTACAGATGGCAGGACACTGGTGGATCATACTTCCTACTGATGACAATAATCGCTTATTCATGGAGTCACACTGGATGAGGGTCCCTCTGGTGGGTAAACCATCATCATCGTAGTATCATTCCAGCCCAACTCCATGGGATCCTGCCAGCGCTGATGACCTTGGCGTGAATGGCACGCGTGTCTCTTACAGATGAGAAGCTTGCTTGTTTTGAGGAGAGTTATGGCGTAGTACGGTCTACTTAACCTCTCTGTATGAGTCAGCCTTTTCGGGTTTTGAGTGCAAGAGAAACCATGGTGACATAAAGTTGGGTTTTCGTTTCAAAGATGAGTCTTCTTCTCTTCTTTCTTTTCTTTTTTCTTTTCTTTTCTTTACTTTCTTTTCTTTTTTTTTGTTTTTTTGGTCTTTTTTTGTCTATTGTAACTATAATGTTAATGTTAGATCAACTGTTCGCAATCAAACTCCTTCGCAAATCAATACTTGGTTCAGACAAGTTTATTTGTCAATAAAATCCCAAACAGGCCTCATTGTTTTATCTGAGAAGGAAAAAACAAAAACAAAAACAAAAACAAAACAACACACACACACACACACACACACACACATACACACACACACACACACACACACACACACACACACACACACACACACACTCACACACACACACAGCGGTCAGGCATGGCAAACCTGCTGCTTACTCGATACTTAGATGAAAGCACTATTGTTTGTATAGGTTATTTATTATTGTG
>JAPXFY010000017.1:7145399-7150399 GCA_030674185.1 Monoplex corrugatus | reverse complement strand
TACACTACACTACACTACACTACACTACACTACACTACACTACACTACACTACACTACAGTACACTACACTACACTACGCTATGCTATGCTATGCCCGTCTAATATCACTTATAGTGAAAAGAAGTTAAATCAAGGAACGAACGAACTATGCTGTGGTACGATACGATACGATGCATTCATCATCATCAGGTGCCCTGCCGCGTGGCGTTGGCGATCATGGACTTCCATCTGCCTCTATCTCTCGTTGCCCCTAGCATCTCCCCCATCCTCCTCGTCCCCAGCCACTCTGCAAGTCCGTCCAGCATTTTCTCCCTGGGTCTACCCGGTGCTCTCCTACCCTCCAGCTTTCCCGTTGTGACCAGGTGATCCAAATCCCCCTTCCTCATAAAATGGCCTATAAATGTTGACTGCCTTTTCCTAATCTTCCTTATGAGTGATCTACTTGTGTCTGCCTCCATCAAGACTGTCTCGTTTGATTTCTTTGCTGTCCATGGAACTCTCAACATTCTTCTTAGAAAGCACACCTCGGCTGCCTCAATCTTGTTCTGGCTTTGTTTGTTGACTGTCCACGCTTCGCATCCGTACAACAGTATTGGTTCTATATAACATTCAAGGACTCTCTTCCTAATGTTATTTGACAGGCATTTGTTGGTAAGAATGCTTGTCATCTTCTTGAATGCTGTTTTGGATTGGCCGATTCTGCCGGCTATTTCTGATGTGCATCTGCCGTCTGATGAAATGATCGTTCCCAGGTATTTGAATTTATCAACCTGTGTCAAGGTTGTGTTATTTGCTGTTATGTTGCATGAGGGATTTCATGTTTTTTACTGATCACCATTGCTTCAGTCTTCCTGCTGTTTAATTCCAGCCCCTTACCTTTGCTTTCTATTTCTAATATATTCTCCCTGCTTCCCTCTTATTTCGTTGGATTACCTATATGCCTTGGAAGCAACCCTGTATATGTTCTGTCTTGTCTATGTGTGTGTGTTTGGTCAGTTCAAGATTAAAAGACTATGTCAATCTTGAACATAAGACCAATATATTGTATTATTTCTCTACTCTCTCATAGTTGTGTGTAGGGTAGTTGCAGAGTATAAAGTTAGGCTTGGGCGCTCCTTTTTTGAGGAGTGTTCTGAGCTTACGGTTTTTGTGCTTTGTATCTGCTTCTATGCTAGCTGAATGGGTAGCGCAAACTATGTTAGACTTGAGAGGTTCAACAACATGGGAGATAATTTCTACGTGACTCTCAAGAGTTATGTCCGTTGGTTGATATTCACAAGGTTTTGTAGGTCTCTCACTTTCTGCAATTAGCACGGTGTCATCTGCATATCGAATGTTGTTTATCATTTTCCCTCCAACCTTTAATCCAGGGTCTTCTTCTAGGTTTCTCATGATGTTTTCGCTGTAAAGTGAAAACAGATCTGGTGACAAAACACAACGCTGTCTGACTCCTCTTTTGATATTTTGGAAAGAGCTTACATTGTTTTCTATTCTCATTGCAGCTGTTTGTTCCCAGTACATATTCCTGATTATTCGTAGATCTTTTCCATCAACATTGAGTCTCTCCAGTTGGTTGATCAATTCATCATGTCTTATCCGATCGAAATGCCTTGGTGTAGTCAACAAAGCATAAATACAAATCCTTATTCATCTCATTTGACCTCTCTAAGATAGTTCTTAGGATGTATATGGCATTAATAGTTCCTTTCCTTTCCACAAATCCACACTGTTCTTCTGCTATTTCTCTTTCGATTCTATTCCTTGTCCTCATCATGATTATTCTTAACAGGATTTTTGTTACATGGCTCATCAAACTGATTGTGCGATGGAGTTCGCATTCTATAGCCCCTGTCTTCTACGATGCAGTGCAATACAATAATGGCAAAACGATACGACATGATACAATACAGTATAATTCAATGCAATACAATACAATTCAATGCAACACAATACAATACAATGCAACACAATACAACACAATACGATGCAATACAGTACAATACAGTACAATACAATACAATACAATGCAGTGCAATGCAATGCAATGCAATGCAATGCAATACACTACACTACACTACAATGCAATACAATACAATGCAATGCAATGCAATGTAATGCAATGCAATACAATACAATACAATGCAATACAATACAATACAATGCAATACAATGCAATACAATACAATGCAATACAATGCAATACAATACAATACAATGCAATGCAATGCAATACAATACAATGCAATGCAATACAATGCAATGCAATGCGAAAAAAAATTATCGTACAACACAATACAATACAATACGAAAAAAATTACAATACAATACAATAAATACACTACAATACAATACAATAAATACACTACAATACAATACAATAAATACAATACAATACAATACAATACAATACAACACAACACAATACAATACAATACAATACAATACAAAACAAAACAATACAATACAATACAATACAATACAATACAAAACAAAACAATACAATACAATACAATACAATACAATACAATACAATACAATACAATACAGTACAGTACAATACAATACAATACAATACAATACAATACAATACAATACAATACAATACAATAGCTTCCGATTTTTGCTATGTCAATAAACGTTTTGATTCTGTTTGTGTTTTTCGGGTTCTATTTGTCTGAACGCTGGCAGTCAGTTTGATACAAATTTTGAGATATATTACCCAGACAAACCATTATTCAAACACGACTTCACCTTATTAAAATGTTCAGACACATCACATCTTCACACAATTTACGCAAGTATAGATTAAAATAAGCACGTGTGCAGGGCGCCATTTTATGGGTGGAAAGAATCAAAAACAATATGAATAAGTAATATAATTTAAACAAACGTAGCATGCTTAATTCACACATGTAGACACGCGCATATTCATGCACACATGAACACACATGCGCACACATATATATATATACACACACACACAAACACACACGTACGCACACGTACAGATACACGCGGGGGCATGAATCAACGCGCACACGCACGCACATGAACCTATCAAAATTCTTAAGTCTGAAAGAACTTTTGATGGAGTGCCGAACTTGAAGTAACTATTGATAAGATAATATTATAATGCTGAGCATTGGAAGAAATGGCTTTCCTTACATCTTCCCTCAAAAAGACATTCAACATCTTCAAATTCCAAGATATTAAATCATTACATTGAATCGATAAAAGCTTTCCATGTGTACAGTTTTCTTCTTCCTTTCAATCGTAATATGTATGATACACCTTGTGCAGCATAAGAAATATGTTTCTCTTTTCTTGTTGTTTTTCTTATTTATGTACCTTCTGCTTGTTCGTGTGTGTGTGTTCGTGTGTGTATGTGTGTGTGTGTGTGTGTGTGTGTGTGTGTATGTGTGTGTATGTTTGTGTGTGTGTTTATGTGTGTGTGTGCGTGCGTGTGTGTGTGTGTGTGTGTGTGTGTGTGTGTGTGTGTTATGCGTACGTGCGTATGTAAAAGAGAGGGGAAAAGGGAGAGAGAGAGAGGGAGAGAGAGAGAGAGAAAGAGAGAGAGACAGAGAGATAAAAGATATATATATATATATATATATATATATATATACAGAGAGAGAGAGAGAGAGAGAGAGAGAGAGAGAGAGTGAGAAGAAGTGAGGAGAGACAGACTGCAAGAGAGAATGCCACTATCATTCTCTGTTTATCACACACTCAGACACACAGACACCACACATACATACACACACACACACACACACACACACGCACGCACATACACACACATACACACATACACACATACACTCACACGCACACACACACAACTCACACACACACACACACACAAACACACAAACACACAAACACACATACACACAAACACACATACACACACACAAACACACACATACACACACACACATACACGCACGCACGAACACATGCACGCACGCACGCACGCACGCATACATGTACAATATATATCTCTCTCTCTCTTTCTCTCTCTCTCTCTCTTACACACATACTATACACACACGCACACACAAACACACTCACACACAAACACACACACAGACACACAGACACACACAGACACACACACACACACACACAAACACACACACACACACAAACACACACACACACACACACACACACACATACATTCAGCACTCGAACCAGACAGAAAACTGAAAACAGCTAGGGCCACTCAACAGGTGGAGCGGGTAAGGAAGGTGTTAGCTTAGAAAACACAGAAACGAACAAAAGAGAGTGGTCCACAAATTCGCACGTGCGAGTCACCATCTGTATCCACACTACAACGGACGTGAACAAACGCGCATGCTCAACGTCGACGGAAACAACATGGCCGAACTATTCTAGTGAAAGAGCGATGAAGCTGTTTTATAGTGGCACTGATTCGTGTTATCACTCAAAGGCAACAGCAGCTCACACAACGAAAGCAGTTAGCAGCATAAGTACAATGTATCATAGATCTTGAAGGTTCAAAGTACAACAGGCGCCAGAAACACATAAAACTAGAATAAGAGCATGTATTTGACATAACGAAACTTGACAGGCGCAACTTTTAAACCAAATGACAAAAAACATTATGATGTCATTTTAGTCAGTTTAGTCTTTTTCTCACACTGGACGAAACAGCAGGGAAGTTTCAGTCTTTTTCTCCTAATTTTTGTATTTGGTGTTTGTGTGTTTGTGATCTTACGCTTGACAAAGACCACTTGGCCGAAAATTTGCGCCTGTCGTGTCTGGTTGTATTAAATACACGTTCGTATTCTTTTTCCGTGTTTTTCTGATTCCAATTGATCTTCGTTAAGCATACACACAAGAAATCAAAGAACAAATACACAAAACTGAGAGAAAAATTGATAAGACTTCTCTAACATTTCGATGAGCAAGAGACCTGTCATTTTCCTCTGCTCATTAAAACAGAGAAATCTTGCTTTTTTTTTCTCACAAG
>JAPXFY010000017.1:7130399-7135399 GCA_030674185.1 Monoplex corrugatus | reverse complement strand
AGACACCTGACCTCAGGAAACAACTCCATCCACCACATCTAAACCTTCTTCCTTTGAACAGCTGTTGTCGATTTATCATTACATTGTGTATTACTGCAATTCTATAATTGGAGAGGAGTTAGACAATAAAGACAGCTCTCGTTCTACCAAATCTGAACCCTTCTTGTATCTTCTGCCTCAGGTTACTTTGAAAAAAAAACCCATTGTAGTGATGCTATGTATGTATTCCAAACGGTTGAAAATGAATCCAGCATTCGCATAAACCGTCTGATTATATATTCCCACTGTGTATACAGTGTGTATGTGTGTGTGTGTGTGTGTGTGTGTGTGTGTGTGTGTATTTGTGTGTGTGTGTATTTGTGTGTGTGTATGTGTGTGTGTGTGTGTGTGTGTGTATTTGTGTGTGTGTGTATTTGTGTGTGTATGTGTGTGTGTGTGTGTGTGTGTGTTTTTGTGTGTGTGTGTATTTGTGTGTGTGTGTGTATGTGTGTGTTTGTGTGTGTGTGTGTGTGTGTGTGTGTGTGTGTGTGTGTGTGTGTGTGTGTGTGTGTGTGTGTGTGTGTGTGTGTGTGTGTCCAATGTGTATGCAGTGTGTGCAAATCGAATGCAAAAGGCGTATAATCAATATCAAACATTGAGTTGACGCTGCCAGAATGATCTGATTAACGAAATAGTCTGTGATTAGAGTAAGTTTGATGTCTCATGCTGGGTTTGAACTCAGGGTACCAAAGCTTTGAGTTCACAGTCCTCACGACTGAGCCTGAAAACTTACTAAAGGAATGCAATGATACATTACCCGCATTAACTTGATACAGTTGTTAAACAGAACCAAAGGGGCATAAGCATTTCTAATATATCTGACACTACTGTAATAAATCTCGCCCCTGATTGTCTTAAGACTGAGTTTAATGCAAACTGGACTTTTCTCATTTTATTCTTTCTGGTGCCAATTCACATGCATGAAAACAGAAGCGCGAGGTTAAACTTTGAAGAAATCTCCCCACGAAAATTCAGACATTTTTTTTTCTTGACGCAGACAGTGTATCATAAGAATAAACGCACTAGTGATGTACTTCACATGGTACTGACAAGAGAACGGACACGATTGTCAGCAAGCAGGGTCATTTTTCATTCAACGTAGGCAGGGGGAAGAGCAGTCATGACATTTCACGTGATATTTTCTTTGCCTTCAGCCGTCAAAGTTGTAGCCTTTGTAAAGCGATATCGAGCCAGCTGCATTGCAGATTTGAAGTATCTTTTATCAATATTATTATCAACAACGACAACAGCAATAATAATATCGTCTTCATTGTCAATAAATGAAACATAACAACCCAACAACAACAACGTCAGCCTGAACAGTGGCAACATGTTTTTCACTTGCTATCACTAGCCTCTCTGTGTTGATATATTCCTTTATAAACAACTCATTGTGAGGTGTCTCGGTCGTCTTTGTATGTGCAAAGTATTTGGGAAAGAAAAATCCTCTTTTGATTTTAAATCGGATTAATTTTTTTCATATCTTGTTTACAGGGGAGGTGATTTCATACCGATACGTGTGGTCTGCAGATCTCTATATCTCTGCAGACAAAAGGTTTGTTACTAAAGACATTTTAATCCCAACGACGAACGTGTCCTTTCATATGTACTGTAGTCGACTTATCTAGAAATTACGTAATATATTAAAGAATCACACGCACGCACACACACATACACACACAAACACACACACACACACGCGCGCGCGCGCGCGCGCAGTAACACACACACACACAAATACACACACACAAATACACACACACACACACACACTCACACACACACACACACACACACACACACACACACACACACACACACACACACACAACACATACATACACACATGCGCGCACAGACAGACAGAGAGCGAGAGAGAGAGAAAGAGAGACAGAGAGACAGAGAGAGAGGGAGAGAGACAGAGAGAGACAGACAGAGAAAGAGAGACAGAGACAGAGAGCTATCCTAGTTGAAAGGATTGATGTTGGATGTCAAAGGCGTTAAGAGACTGGTTAGCTGTGAAGGGAGGAAGAGTAGAACATGTGCTGAATGAAGATACACATCAAACAAAGGGATCACCCATTTCAACCTCCGTTCAATTGCTTTACCTGCTGTTGTACAGAGCGACCTCCCATCCAGAGTTCATAAGGTATTTACTTGTTCACTTACTGACCATTACGCCATTTGCATGTTGGGTAGCAACGAAAGTCTGTCACTCTTGTCTGTTTTGGCCCAGGCTTTGTATGGTACTTCAGACAGAGAGAGAGAGAGAGAGGGAGAGAGAGAGAGAGAGGGAGGGAGGGAAAGAAAGGGAGAGGGAGGGAGGGAGAGAAAGGGGGAGGGAGAGAGAGACATGGAGGGAGGGAGAGACATGGAGGGAGGGAGAGACTGGGAGGGAGAGAGACATGGAGGGAGGGAGAGAGACAGAGAGGAAAGGAGGGAGGAAGAAATAGAGAGAGAGAGGGAGAGATGGAGGGAGAGAGAGACAGGAAGGGAGACAGACAGAGAGGGAGGGAAGGAGAGAGAGAGGGAGGGAGGGAGAAAGAGAGGAGGGAGGGAGAGAGAGAGAGAGAGAGGGAGAGACAGACAGACAGACAGACAAAGACAGAGACAGAGACAGAGACAGAGAGATTCAGCCAATAGCAAGAAATCATTCACAATGTCTACGAGTCGCAGTGTCGGTGCTGTGGTCACAACGACAAGCAGACTGGAAAGAACGATAAAGACCGTTACGTGAGGGATGATCATTGAGCTGTTTCAAAACCAATTTCTCCAGGAGTTTTGAAAGGAATGGCAAACTGGAGACAGGACGATAGTTTTTGAGATTGCTGGAATGGAGACTGTTCTTTTTCAGCAGGCATCGAAGAGTGGTTGTTCTGAAAGAAGACGGGGACAGCTCCAGCGAGAAGAGAGACGTAACTTTATGAATGGAAGGAGCTCAGGAAGCGTTTGTTTGGAAGACAGAGGAATGTAAAAGATCGGGTTCACAAGATGTGAATGACACGTCTTTCAGAATGCTGGCAATCACATTTTCTAGAAACTGAATGAAATTCAATAAGTGGGAAGCTCATGAAATGAGGATCAGGAAGGAACGGAAGGGAAGAGGTTTCGTAGAGCCTGGCTCGAAGAGATCGTTAATTTTGAAGGAGCAGAAAGCTATATAACAGCCTCTGAGAAATTTGTAGGACTGAAGTTTGAATGAAGTGATGATCACTTTAGATTTTGTAATGTGTTTTTTTTTTCTGTATTTTTCTATTGCATTGTATTATCTCACATTGCATCATTTTCTTTATCATAACGGATTTTCTCAGTAAAAATTAAGGCTGGTGCCCATGTGCATAGCGCGTTGTTATGTCGCAGCAACATATTCCTGCTTTTAGTTATTGGTGTGTTTCTTCTTTCTTGCGATTTCTTTCAATCAGCCCCTGAGTTTTCGCAGGACACGTTTTGTGCCCTTGGTCACAGAGCACAGTGCGTAATAAGCCCACTATTAGTTTCCCTACACAACAGAAACGCTTTGTTAAAATAGTATAGATAGTTAAATGAACACATAAATAAACAAAGACAATTGTACTTTTTAAACCAGAATAACGTCACCAAGATCACCCTTCAATGAACACCAGAAAACCAGAATAACATCATCCAGACTACCCTCCAATGAACACCAGAAAACCAGAATAACATCACGAAGACTGCCCTCCAATGAACACCAGAAAACCAGAATAACATCACCGTGATTAACCTCCAATGAACACCAGAAAACCAGAATAACATCACCATGATTACCCTCCAATGAACACCAGAAAACCAGAATAACATCACCGTGATTAACCTCAAATGAACACCAGAAAACCAGAATAACATCACCATGATTACCCTCCAATGAACACCGAAAGAAAACCAAAATAACATCACCGTGATTAACCTCCAATGAACACCAGAAAACCAGAATAAACATCACCATTGATTACCCTCCAATGAACACCAGAAAACCAGAATAACATCACCTTGATTAACTCCAATCAACACCAGAAAACCAGAATTAACATCACCATGACTACCCTCCAATGAACACCAGAAAACCAGAATAACATCACCATGATTACCCTCCAATGAACACCAGAAAACCCGATATAACATTACCATGATTACCCTCCAATGAACACTAGAAAACCAAATAAACACGATGATTACCCTCCAATGAACACCAGAAAACAAGAATAACATCACCCAACTACCCTCCAATGAACACCAGAAAACCAAAATAACATCACTATGATTACCCTCCAATGAACACCAGAACATCACAATAACATCACCAAAATTACCCTTCAATGAACACCAGAAAATCAAAACAACATCACCAAGATTACCTTCCAATGAACACCAGAACATCACAATAACATCACCAAAATTACCCTTCAATGAACACCAGAAAACCAAAATAACATCACCATGATTACCCTCCAATGAACACCAGAACATCACAATAACATCACCAAAATTACCCTTCAATGAACACCAGAAAACCAGAATAACATCACCATGATTACCCTCCAATGAACACCAGAACATCACAATAACATCACCAGACTACCCTTCAATGAACACCAGAAAACCAGAATAACATCACCATGATTACCCTCCAATGAACACCAGAACATCACAATAACATCACCAGACTACCCTTCAATGAACACCAGAAAATCAAAACAACATCACCATGATTACCCTCCAATGAACACCAGAACATCACAATAACATCACCAGACTACCCTTCAATGAACACCAGAAAACCAAAACAACATCACCAGACTACCCTTCAATGAACACCAGAAAATCAAAACAACATCACCAAGATTACCTTCCAATGAACACCAGAACATCAGAATAATATCATCCAGATCATCCTCCAATGCAGACCAGAAAACCTGAATGACATCACCCAGACTACCCTTCAA
>JAPXFY010000017.1:7122899-7125399 GCA_030674185.1 Monoplex corrugatus | reverse complement strand
TCTGTGTCGCTTTCTCTCTCTCTTCTCTCTCTCTCTCTTTCTCTCTCTCTCTCTTGTTCTCTATGTCGCTCTCTCACTGTCTCTCTCTCTCTTTTTTTCTCTCTCTTCTCTCTCTCTCTCTCTCTCCTCCCTCCCCTCTCTCTCTCTCTCTCTCTCTCTGTTATTCTTTATGTCGCCCCTCTCTCTCTCTCTCTCTCTCTCGCTCACTCTCTCGCTCACTCTCTCTCTCTCTCTTTGTGTGTGTGTGTGTGGAGGAGGAATATCTGTCTGTCTGTCTGTTAATGTTTATATGCACTATGTCAGTCATTTTTATATTTATTTGTTCATTTACTTATGTGATGGAAGGAGGAAGGCTGACGATGACAAAGGTAAGAATGTTGTTACATTAATTAAAGAGCAAATCTTATTTCTGAGCCGTTGTGGGTTTTTTTTCTTCTCCCTTATCTGTCTGTTCTCTTCTCTACCTTCCTCTGCATTTTCTGTCTTTGCCAGTGTCTGTCTATCTGTCCGTCTATGTATCTCTGTCTTTCTTTCTGTCCATCTGTCTGTCTGTCTGTTTGTCTGTCTGTCAAAGGAAAGTGTAAGATCTGGGACAACATTTTGACATATCTATCATGATTGATGAACATGAAGAAGATGGCGATGATGTCACAACCTTTCTCTCAGACCTGAGACCTTGTAGAAGGTGGTAAGTTATTCTGAGCTGGATGTCATATTCTGTCAAGGTGTGAATCACACCAGAGGCGTTGGACATTTGTAATGATAACCGGGACATATGAGAAACAAATCTTCTAAACTGTGTATCCATTCAATGGACGACACTCAATTATACATGACCCTAGTTTTGTGGGTTAAACCCACATTTTTGGCATTTCTGGCCAACACGATGAGATTGTCAAATAAATCACATCACCAATCACATCACCATTTTTAATCCATAGTCTTTAAGTCCACAGTGTAATAGAGTACGCCTCTGTATATTGCTTAATTGTAACTGAGAGCCAAGTTCAACCAGCCATTATGCTTAATTGTTGATAGCATTATCTTCTAATGCGAGGCGTGGACAGTCAGCAAGCAAAGCCAGAGCAAGATTGAGGCAGCCGAGATGTGGTTTCTCGGAAGAATGTTGAGAGTTCCATGGACAGCAAAAAAAACAAACGAGACAGTCTTGATGGAGGCAGATACAAGTAGATCACTCATAAGGAAGATTAGGAAAAGACAAGCAACACTTATAGGCCATTTTATGAGGAAGGGGGATTTGGAGCACTGGTCACAACGGGAAAGCTGGAGGGAAAGAGAGCAGCAGGTAGACCCAGGGAGAGAATGCTGGACGGACTTGCAGAGTGGCTGGGGATGAGGAGGTTGGGGGAGATGCTAGGGGCAACAAGAGATAGAGATGGTTGGAAGTCCATGGTCGCCGACGCCATGCGGCAGGGCACCTGATTTATTTCTGTTCATGATGTTGATATTATGTTTATCACAGAGACCTGGTTACGATCATCTGGTCATGAAGTTCAACTGAAAGAACTGGCTCCCCCCAATTACACAGTACTGTCGTATGCCCGTGACTCTCTTGGTGTGCCTGGAAGGGGAGGGGGTATTGCAGTTGTCGTCAAGGACTCATTGATTAAGAATGCTAGATTTAATCAGTCTCCTCTGACTCATCCTACATTTGAAGCGGCCATTCTGTCTTTGACTGTAAACAAAACTAGTATTAATTTAGTGTGTGTGTATAGGCCACCTCCTAGTCAAAGAAACAAATTTGCAAGTGTCATGTTCTTTGATCAGTTTCCGGACTTTTTAGAGTATTGTGATTCTTTGCATGGCAAAACACTCTTGATGGGTGATTTTAATGTGCATTTTGATGTGAAACATGAATTAGATACGAGAAGGTTGACGGATCTGTTGGAAATGTTTGGGTTCGGCCAGTCTGTGACTGGACCAACTCAGAAGAGAGGACACACTATTGATCTTGTTTTATACCGTTTGTCAGACAATCTTCTGTCTTCTACTGTTGTTAGCCATGAGCTGATGTCTGATCACAATGCAGTTTTGTTGACTTTGAATCTTCCTAAGCTTGTCTCGGACCCAGTGATTGTTGTGTTCCGCAGAATCAACAAGATTGATGCCCAGTCTTTCAAAGATGACCTAAAGCTGCAAATTCCTCTGATTTCTACCGTTTCTGACTACAACAGCGCACTCAGGTCTGTGCTTGACAACCACGCCCCTCTCTGCCAGCGTAACGTTCGCCCCAGGAAATTTAACCCTTGGTTCAGTTCCATCTCTGAGCAATTTTGCAAACTGAAACGCGAACGTCGTCAGGCAGAGAGGTGCTGGCTGAAGACTAAATTGACAGTTCATAAAGAAATTTACGAAACTGCAAAACACAAGGTCATCGATCTTGTCGAGACTGCAAAGCGGGCATTTTATTCTGCAAAGATTATGGCGAGCAGATCGTGCAAAGAAATTTTTCAGACTTTCAATTTTCTGCTCGGGAAAC
>JAPXFY010000017.1:7110399-7115399 GCA_030674185.1 Monoplex corrugatus | reverse complement strand
CTCTATCACATTGCATCATTTTCTTTATCATAACGGATTTTCTTAGTAAAAAAGTTTAAGCTGGTACACCCGTGGAAAGCGCGTTGTTATAGTGCAGCAACATATTCCTGCTTTTAGTTATTGGTGTGTTTCTTCTTTCCTGCGATTTCTTTCAATCAGCCCCTGAGTTTTCGCAGGACACGTTTTGTGCCCTTGGCTACAGAGCACAGTGCGTAATAAGCCCAGTACTAGTTTCCCTAGACAACAGAAACGCTTTGTTAAAAGGTAGAAAGAAACTCTAGGGAGAGCTAAACAACAGAAGGTCTTCAGAGAAGTAACCCCCTTTAGACAAGTGTTTCGGCCCTGAACTCCTTACACTCTCGGGGGGCCTGGCCACATCCAGGTCATGACTCCTGGATGCCCTTCTGCTGTTGTCTATTTTTTTTCCCACGCCGGGGAGCGAACCTGGGCGATTCTGCGCTTCAGAACTGCGGTACGCGGTTTTACCAATGTGCTAACGGGGCACACATCATCTGTAGGGATTTAATCCTTATGAAGTTCACTTTTGGTTCCTCCTTGCCCAGATCCAGCTTGAGCTCCTTTCTGCTGCCTCTGCCATCGCTTTAAGGGCTCTAGTCCTCTTCTTCCCAGAAATGGCGAGTTGTTTCATGAGATCATAAGCGGAGGTGCCCACAAACCCTCTTGCCCCGACCTCTATGGCGAAGATTTTGACCCGCAGACCTGCTTTCTTCAGGGTGCTGGCAAGACCGGCGTATTTTTCGGTCTTGTAGATATGTGCTTCTTCCATTCTGCTTTCGTATGGCACAGTGAGTTCTATCAGAATCACTTGTTTCGAGGAGTCAGAGTGGAGAGCGATGTCTGGTCTCATGCCTGTCTTGCTGATGACATCTGGGTAATTTCTCCACTCTGGGAGGTCTGCTGTACACTCCCAGTCGACTGCTCTATCCAAATGACCTTTTGGCAATGTGCTGGTTGTCATAGCAATTTCGGGCCAGACCTATTTCCCTCCTGCTTTGTAGAACGTTGTCATAGCAATTGGTGCGTTTGGGGTCATGTTTTTTTCGCTAACCACGTCTGTGATCACTTTCAGAACTTGGTTGTGCCTCCATGTATACCTTCCTTGGGCTAGCGCTACTTTGCAAGAGCTTAGGGCATGTTCCACTGTTTGTTTCTTCTGACAGAGCGGACATGCTGGGTCATCTGATTTCCCCCATTTCACTAAGTTTGCATTCGAGGGGAGCAGGTCATATCTGAGGAGGAAGCTTATCCTTAGAGGAGCCATGTGCCACATATCGTTCCAGCTGAGACTTCTTTGGAGTGCACTGTCCCATGTTGTCCATAAAATAACATAGATAGTTAAATGAATACATAAATAAACAAAGACAATTGTAATTTATAAACCAGAATAAGTCACCCAGATTACCCTCCAATGAACACCAAAAAATCAGAATAACATCACCAAAATTTCTCTTCAACGAACGCCTGAAAACCAGAATGACATCACCCAGACTACCATTCAATGAACACCAGAAAGCCAGAATGACATCACCCAGACTACCATTCAATGAACACCAGAAAACCAGAATGACATCACGCAGACTACCATTCAATGAACACCAGAAAACCAGAATGACATCACCCAGACTACCATTCAATGAACACCAGAAAACCAGAATGACATCACCCAGACTACCATTCAATGAACACCAGAAAACCAGAATGACATCACCCAGACTACCATTCAATGAACACCAGAAAACCAGAATGACATCACGCAGACTACCATTCAATGAACACCAGAAAACCAGAATGACATCACCCAGACTACCATTCAATGAACACCAGAAAACCAGAATGACATCACCCAGACTACCATTCAATGAACACCAGAAAACCAGAATGACATCACCAAGATTACCCTCCAAGGAACACTAGAAGACCAGATAACATCACCAAAATTACCCTTCAGTGAACACTAGAAAACCAAAATACATCACCAAAATTACCTTTCAATGAACACTAGAAAACCAGAATAACATCACCATGATTACCCTCCAATGAACACCAGAAAACCAGAATACCATCACCCAGACTACCCTCCAATGAACACTAGAAATCCTGAATAACATCACCCAGTCTACCCTCCAATGAACACCAGAAAACCAGAATACCATCACCCAGACTACCCTCCAATGAACACCAGAAAACCAGAATAACATCACCCAGACTACCCTCCAATGAACACCAGAAAACCAGAATAACATCACCCAGACTACCCTCCAATGAACACTAGAAATCCTGAATAACATCACCAGACTACCCTCCAATGAACACCAGAAATCCAGAATAACATCACTAGGCTACCCTCCAATGAACACCAGAAAACCTGAATAACATCACCAAAATTACCTTTCAATGAACACCAGAAAACCTGAATAACATCACCCAGGCTACCCTCCAATGAACACCAGAAAACCAGAATAACATCACCCAGACTACCCTCCAATGAACACCAGAAAACCAGAATAACATCACCCAGACTACCCTCCAATGAACACCAGAAAACCAGAATACCATCACCCAGACTACCCTCCAATGAACACTAGAAATCCTGAATAACATCACCAGACTACCCTCCAATGAACACCAGAAATCCAGAATAACATCACTAGGCTACCCTCCAATGAACACCAGAAAACCTGAATAACATCACCCAGGCTACCCTCCAATGAACACCAGAAAACCTGAATAACATCACCAGACTACCCTCCAATGAACACCAGAAATCCAGAATAACATCACCCAGACTACCCTCCAATGAACACCAGAAATCCAGAATAACATCACCAGACTACCCTCGAATGAATATGCTCTCTATAATTTTCCATTGCTTTTATTCTTTCTCCCCATTTATAGCCATGCGTGTGTGTGTGTGTGTGTGTGTGTGTGTGTGTGTGTGTGTGTGTGTGTGTGTGTGTGTGTGTGTGTGTGTGTGTGTGTGTATGTGTGCGCGTGCGTGCGTGTGTGTGCGTGCGTGCGTGTGTGTCTGTTTCAGCGCTTAGATTTGATTTTATCAAGATTTTGCGATATATAAATATTGTAATTATTATTATTATGAACACTAGAAATCCAGAATAACATCACCAAAATTACCCTTCAATGAACACCAGGATTAAGGTAAACAAGAGGAAATCCCAGAAACACCCGGCGACGAACAATCGAAGGAGAACTAAGACCATGAAACACACCTAGAGTACTATACAGATTGGGGCTGCCAAATAGACAGGGGTGGGGGATTTTCGTTGTGCTGCTGCTGCACTAAAGTCAGTGGCACTATGGTCATAAAGTATGTTAGAAACCAGTACGTTCGAAGTATTCAAAGACTGCGCTGGCTCAAGAGACACAAGACCTTACAGAATTTAACTCAGGAAGAATACAAAGATTTCCTGGAATGCTTCCATTCATGTTGTCCATCGAATGTCAGTGAGTGCAGTGGAATCCGGTGAGAGAAATGTCAGACATAGACGATGACTTGTTTCGACTCACTGACCTTAACAAAAAGGCTCGTTTACCTTCCGTGTGTGTGTGTGTGTGTGTGTGTGTGTGTGTGTGTGTGTGTGTGTGTGTGTGTGTGTGTGTGTGTGTGTGTGTGTGTGTGTGTGTGTGTGTATGTGTTTGTGTGTCTGTGTTAATGTGTGTGTTAGTGTTTATTTGTGTTTATGTCTGTGTCAGTGTGTACTAGGTAGTGGAGGTGGTGGCGATGGTGGCACAGAGAGAGAGAGAGAGAAAGAGAGAGAGAGAGAGAGAGAGAGAGAGAGAGAGAGAGAGAGAGAAATACAGAGAGCAAGAGAGAATGTGTAGTATGCAAGTATGCAGACTTATGTGTGCGTCTCTCTCTCTCTCTCTCTCTCTCTCTCTCTCTCTCTCTCTCTCTCTCTCTCTCTCTGTATGCATGTATGTATATATGTAAGTGTGTGTGTATGTGTGTGTGTGTGTGTGTGTGTGTGTGTGTGTGTGTGTGTGTGTGCTAGATAGTGGAGGTTGTGGCGATGGTGGTAGTGCATGTGTGTGTTATTGTGTGTGTGTGAAAGAGAGAGAGAGACAGACAGACAGACAGACAGAGGGAGAGAGAGAAGAGGGAGAGAGAGAAGAGGGGGGGGGGAGAGAGAGAGAGAGAGAGAGAGAGAGACAGATAGAGAGAGCAAGAGAGAGAATGTGTAGTATGGAAGTATGCAGACATATTTGTGCGTGTCTCTCTCTCTCTCTCTCTCTCTCTCTCTCCTCTCTCTCCTCTCTCTCTCATCTCTCTCTCTCTCTCTCTGTATGCATGTATGTATATATGTAAGCGTGTGTGTATGTGTGTGTGTGTGTGTGTGTGCATGTATGCATATATGTAAGTGTGTGTGTGTGTATACTAGATAGTGGAGGTGGTGGCGATGGTGTTAGTGCATGTGTGTGTTATTGTGTGTGTGTGTGAAAGAGAGACAGACGGACAGACAGACAGACAAAGGAGAGAGAGAAGAGGGAGAGAGAGAAGAGGGAGAGAGAAGAGAGAGAGCGAGAGAGAGAGAGAGAGAGATAAAATGTGTAGTATGCATGTATGCAGACTTACGTGTGCGTGTATGTGTGTGTGTGTGTGTGTGTGCGTGCGTGTGCGTGTGTGTGTGGGGGGGGGATAGGAGTTGAAATCGCGGGTGTTTGAAGTCAGGGTACAGTGACCTCTCCAGCTGGCAGAATATGCAGCTTTAACTTGACGCTTTGCACTCGATGTTACGTTTGAAGGTAAAGGAAGAGAAGGCGAAGAATGTGCAAAGTAAGCTTTGTTTGTTCCCTAACGTTTCCACGTCAGAGACCACCACTCTGTTCCTTAATGGCTCAGTATGGTTGCCAAAACAGTATTCAGAAGATGAAAAGCATTCTTACCAACAAATGACTGTCAATTAACATCAGGAAGAGATTCTTGAATGCTATGTAGAACATACGGTTGTGAGGCGTGGACT
>JAPXFY010000017.1:7092899-7102899 GCA_030674185.1 Monoplex corrugatus | reverse complement strand
TCTTATATTCTTTTTTCTGTATGTTTTTTCTTTCTTTCTTTCTTTTTTTCTTTCTTTTCTTTCTTTCTTTCTTTTTTCTTTCTTTCTTTCTGTCTGTCTGTCTGTCTGTCTGTCTTTTTCTGTCTGTCTGTCTTTTTCTGTCTGTCTGTCTGTCTTTTTATGTCTGTCTGTCTGTCTTTTTTTCCTGTCTGTCTGTCTGTTTTCAATCTTTATCAAAATAAGAATGATGATCATGCTGACAATGTTGCTGCTGTGGATGATGATTGTAATGACAATTATTGTTACTGTATAATAATGATCATAATGCTAATAGCTCCATATCGATTGGGAGACATGCGTGTCTATCTATGTGTCTGTATCAACAATGTGTTAGCAAGATTTTCTCACTCTTCGAAATGTATCTAAACACGTTTTGGGTCAAAGGCATAGACCACTGAGGAGCCACAAACGCATGACTTTGGCAGTCATGGCACCAATGTCAAGGGCACAATGACCAAAACAGTGCTTAAGATCAGCATTTTTTGAGCAATTGATATGAACATCACTTCATAAGGAACTTATAACAATATTTACGTAATTTTTCACTGTTGTGACAGTCAGTCATTGCCACCACTTACTGTAAAGTTGTATTTAGTCTGAAGCTTTTCCAAGGTCACAATGAACCCGAGAAGTACAAATTAGGATTTTCTATAATGATTTTGATATGAAAAAGGGAGATGCCAAGAATGGTTTTATCGTGCATCTTGAGTTTTCCCCATTAGTTATTTTCGATGGTTGAGGTGTAGAAGAGTACAAGGAGAGAAGCGCAGAGGGGAATCTAAATGTTAGAGGTCTGGCAGCCGATCAGACAGATCGACAGATGAGGTGAGAAGGGCTAGTTCACAGACTTTCAACCCCACGTACGCGCTGTGCTCATGTTTTTGCAGAGTGGGGCACTATAAAGGTTCCACGCATATTCACACACGTGCATGGGTAGGCCCTACAGGTTTAGTTTGGTCAAGCTGAAACTGAGAGTGATATTCCTGCAGCCCTATTCAGTGCCACAAATCTAAATATATATTTATAGGTCCGTGGTGCCAGGCGGGACGCGCGTGAAAGCACTAGCTCCACTCATCACAGTTCAAATCCGCCATGATTTCAAATGTTTCTGTCGATTTGCTATGACATTTTCCGTTCATGCAACATTGTATTTAACGAAGTATCAGGAAGTCATGATAGCTGCCATTCTATCAACACGAAGCTGTGTTATTGCTTCTGCATCGAACTACTTGAGAAAACGTTGGGAACATGTGAAGTCTGCTGTTACAAGGGTTAGAAATGAAGCCGACATCTCGGGCACACGCCGCTTTATATAGGCAGGCCTAGGCTTTTAGGATACAGTAAAACAAAAACAAATAAGAAGAAGAAGAAGAAAAAAGAAACACAAACAGAAAAGGAAAAGAAAGGGCCACAATGATGGTAGACTTACCCCCTGAAGTCAACCACGAGCACAAACACAAAAGACATTAAAACAAACCAAAGAACAAACACCCAGAAGTGCTTCTTATTGTCACCTTTTCCTAGACGCCCACCCCCCCCCCCCCCAAAAAAAAAAATCTCTCGCCCATTCAGCACTGAGTAGAACCACACTTTTTGCTCAGTCCATCCTCTCTCCTCCCCCCCTCTCCCGTGGGGATGCCAGGGGCTCTGTCAGTATAAATAATATCCCCCACCTTCTGGAAATTCTGTGCTAGAAATGTCCTCTTTTCTATCAGTCTCTTCGTTTCTGCCTTGTTCCTTTGCTGTCTGTCATTTCTTTCTATCATTTTCTGCCTTGCTGGTCCGTTCACCTGTATGTGTTTGATAAAGTCTTACATATTTTTTCTTAGGATTGATAACTGAATACATGTATTAAGTGCATTTTTGGCTCTAGGGAGGGGAGATATGCGGAAGCAATTTTAGGTAATTTATGCTTGTTTTTATATATGTTTTAGTGTCCTTAGGTATGCTTTAGTTTATATTCAGGTGTGTTTTTTTTAAATCCCCTGTGCAATAAATTGGACGGAATGGTCAACACCGAGGGGATGTTCTTAGATTGTGTGCTTAAATGCATTGATATGTGTGCTTAATTTTCTTTTCTTTTTAATTTTCGTGTTGAAGTTTTCGTATGTTTTGAAGCAGTTATAGCCCTGATATGGCTCTATGCAGTCGGCTGGGCTTTAAACAACAATAACAATAACAATAAACAATAACAACAATACAACAACAATAGCAACAACAATAACAATAACAACAACAATAACAATAACAATAACAATAACAAACCCTCTCTCCTTTTACTTCAGCATAGGGTAGCGCTTCAATTATATTTTTTTTAGTCCACCGGCAGCCGAACTACACAGTGTAGCCTTGCAGCTCCCATCGTTATGACCTTATCAAAGGATTTACTGTGACATCAAGTTGCTTTTTTATCTCCCCCTTGCCACGTGAGTCCAGCAGACAGTGATTATCTGGATATCTTTTACTGCCGGCTGCCGCGCTCAGGTTACGTGAAATCTTGCAGGTGGATCCACAATGCAGATTTCTATGCTCCTCTCCCCTCCTCCAGCTCTCCCCACCACCTTGGCTTCTTCCGCCTTGGAACATTGTTGTTTGCTTGTTTGTTTAAGTACACGTAAAGGGGGCATTCGCTTTAGGTCGTACACAGTTTGTGGTATCTTTCTGTGTCTAAATATTATGAAGCATATACTAAATTAACAAAAAAATTGAAATAGCACACTAAAGAGCAAATAAAAAGGTTGATAGATAAACAAATCCCCCCCCCAAAAAAACCCCAAAAAACAACAACAAACAAACAAACAACAACAAACAAAACAAGCAAACAACAACAAACACAACAGCCAAAACAACACTAACAACAAAAGAACCCAAATATCTAACAAAATGTAAAAGAACATATACATAAAGCTAGTAAACAGAGAAAGAAATTTGACAAATAAGTCAATAAATAAGTGAAATAATTAATCCATCTGAAATTGAATAGACAAATAGAGAAACAAAAGATAAATAAATAATATGAATACATAAATAAATACACAAAAATAAGATTAATGAATACAGTGCGTACACATACAAGATACATAAATAAATCATAAATAAATGAAGAATGAATGAAAGAAATGAATATGTAAATCCATAAATACATAAATAATTATATAAACAAATGAAAAACTAGATAGATGAATAAACAGATGACATGAACGTTGCAATAAGTCTTCCTCAAGTAAAACATTCAACGTTTTTTTTTTGTTTTTTTTTTTTTTTTATGTCCTGAATGCAGACTTCTTGGCACACACTGGAGAATACAGGAATGAAAAGTATTAACTGATTATTCCAGTTTGTTCCTTACAGACAACTTACATTTTTTATATTTGATACTTTGAAATCAGACGGTCATTTTCATGTTATATATATATAATGCTTATCAAATTTATTTTAGAAATGCGAAACTGAGAACAAAATTGATGTTTATGAATTGTACACCAAATTGTATAAATCGAGGTTGGGGATTCAGTTTTTGTTTTTGGATATAAATTGTCCTTAATATAACTTTTCTTATGGAATCAATAACGTTTACATTTAACTTTTAAAAAAAAAGTGATTACCGATTCAATGAGATTTTCTTAGTCTAAGTAATTCTGGGTATGAGATTTTTACTAGCAAATGTGTGTCACAATGTTTCATCCGATATTGTAATTATTTAAAGAATAGGGTTGATCATTACAAAAGCACACATACACACACACACACACATACACACAACACACACACACACACACACACACACACAAACACACAAAACACACACACATACACCACACACACACACACCACACACACACACACACACACACACACACACACACACACACACACACACACACACACACACACACACACACACTACGCAGAAATAGATAATTTAAAAACAAAACAAAACAAACTAAAAGAAACAAGACACAGAACAAAAAGAAAAGGAAGGAAGAAGAAAGTAAGTTTACAAGACGATTAAAATCCATTAAAATCGACTTTTCTTGTGACTAGGACAACCATCACTACCACAAGCTACTCAGACAGCTCAAAAGAACACGTATTAAACACTAAGCAGAGAGAGAGAGAGACAGAGACAGACAGACAGACAGACAGACGAGAAAAGACAGAAACAGACAGAAGAGAGAGAGAGGAGAGAGACAGACAGAAGAGAGAAGACAGAGAGACAAGACATGACAGAGAGAGAAAGAGAGAGAGAAGGAGAGAGAGAGAGAGAGAGAAGAAAGAAAGAAGAGAGAAAGAGAGAAAGAGAGTGAAAGAGAAAGGGAGAGAGAGAGAGAAAAGAGAGAGAGAGACAGACAGACAGACAGAGTGAAAGAGAAAGAGAGAGAGAGAAGACAGACAAGACAGAGACAGACAGAGAGAGGAGAGAGAGAAGAGAGAGAGAGAGAACATACAAAAAAAAAAAGTTGAAACATTTGCTACTTTGGGGAATTGAGAAATAGCCTCACAATTTGCACTGGTTATATACATAAAATTGAACATTTCTATTAACAGTTGTTTTTTTTTCATATTTGACGCGAATTTTTTTTTCAAATTAAAGGGTGTAACGTTTCACTTTTCAATTCTTGTTTTACTGGGTTTTTTTCAAGCAAACACTGTGGAGATCAGAAAGGATAATTAATTAAGAAGGTTTTTGATGACAATAAATGGACAATGCTAACAATTTAACTTTAAGGACATAATTACATCGAAAAAGAAACATATAATCTAGAGAGGGCCCTATACATAGGCTGATCTTTGATATATAAAATAACAAGTACAGAAAAAATTGTGTATTATTTTAGATAAAGACAATGTACTCCTTTCTACGCCATTAACCCACGATGAAAGATTGCGGAGATGAAAATAACAGTATATCTAAATTTGCCCTCTCAAAATCCTCTGTCTTCCCTTGCATAATATCCTTAGAAATGAATAAATAAATAATTAATAAATAAATAAATGAATAAATAAATAGATAAATAAATAAATAATAAATAAATAAATGAATAAAAAATAAATAATAAATGAATAAATAAATAGTAGATAACAAAATAACTAACTGAATAAAATAAATTACTATATATAAAAAATAAATAAATAAGTGAACGGATGAACAAATAGATAAATACTTCAATGGATAAAAAGATAGACAAAATAATAAATAGATAAACAAATAAATAAATACAAACATAAATACTTAAATAAATGTAAAAAAAATATACAAACAAATAAATGAACGGATACTTAATCAAATGATAAAAAAAATGAAAAGAAAATAAATTGACACAAAATGAATACACACAGAAATGAATAAATAAAATAAATGAATGAATGAATGAATGAATAAATGAATGAATGAGCGAGTGAGTGAGTGAGTGACTGACTGACCAACTGACTGACTGACTGAATGAATGAACGAACGAAGAACGAACGAATGAATGAATGAATGAATGAATGAATGAATGAATGAATGAATGAATGAATGAATGTATCACTAAATAAATGCTCAAAATATAAAAGCGAACCAGAAAAAACACGAAAGAATAATACGAACCCGTATTTAATACTACTGAAATGTGGATTGGACACAGCAGCAGGAAAGTTTCAGTCTTTTTCACATAATTTTTGTATCTGGTGTTTGTTTGTTTGTTTGTAATCTTACGCTTGACAAAGGTCAGTTCACCGAAAATTTGCGCCTGTCTAGTCTTGTTGTATTAAATACGCGTTCGTATTCTTCTTTCGTGTGTTTTTTTTCTTCTGGTTCCTGTTTGCTTGAACGCGGGCAGTCACACTTGTTTCGGATTTTGTTCAAAATATAGTTTTGTTTTTGATTTTGCTCAAAATGTTCACCATAGGGAAACAAATTCTGGATGGATAATTATTTCTAGCGGGTGGATGGGAACTTGGAGTGGTAAGAGAAAGAGAGTGCAGGGTAAAGGGTAAGGAAGGCACCACTAGGGATACGTCATGGAGCCGGGGTGGAAGAGATAACGGGTAGGAATGGAGACTGTCATGAATACCAGTGTACTGTAAATCATTTATTTATCAGATAATTACCGTGAATATATATACCTGCAGAGAATGAAAAATATGAGCAAAGGAGCGCAGGGGGTGAGACAGAGAGAGGGAGAGAAAGGGAGGGAGGGAGGGAGGGAGGGAAGAAGTGGGAAGAGAGAGAGAGTAGGAAAAGAGAGGGAAAGAGAGATGAAAATATCACGCGCAATGCCGCTATTATTATTATCATTATTATTATTATCATTATTATTATTATTATTATCATTGTTATTATTATTATAATAATAATAATTATTATTATTATAATTATATTATTATTATCATTATCACTATTATTATCATTACCATTATCATTGTTATTGTTATTAAATCTATTATTACTATTGTTGTTGTTATTATTATTGTTGTTATTATTACTATTATTGTTATCATCGTTATTACCATTATTGTTATTATTATTACTGTTACATATCTTGCAGCTGTGCCTAGACTTCAATATTGCTTTGTTTATCAAAGTTCCCAATTTCTCTTTTTAGACAGACAAACAGACAGACAGACGGCAAGACAGACAGACGGCAAGACAGATAGACAGACAGAACATACAGACAGACACACAGACAGATAGCTAGATAGCTAGAAAGATAGATAAGATAGATAGATAGATAGATAGATAGATAGATAGTAGACAATAGACAGATAGATAGATGGAGAGATAGACAGACAAACAGACAGACAGATAGATAGACAGATAGATCGATAAATAGATGCACAAACACATACATACATACATACATACATACATACATACATACATACATACTTACATACATCCATACATACATACATACATACATATACAGATATACATACATACATACATACATATACACATACATACATGCATGCATACATACATACATACATACATACATAAATACATAAATACATATACATACATACATACCTATACATGCACACACACATACATCCATACATACATCCATGCATACATCCATACAAACATTCATGCATCCATCCATCCATCCATCCATCCATCCATCCATCCATCCATCCATCCATCTACGTACATGCATACATGCATACATACATACATACATAAATATATACAATCATACAAACATACATATATCCATACATACACACACATACACTCATTATACATACTTATGTACGTACGTACGCACATATATACATGTACAATACATACATACATACATACATACATACGTACATACATACATATAATACATACATACATGCATACATTTATACATACATACATACATACATGCATACATACATACATATACATATATACATACATACATACATACATACATACATACAAAACTGATATAACTCCTTCCACAAATAGATTACCAACTACAACCTGATAACTAAATAACTGAGCTTAGCCTCCTATCATGTTGTTGCTTACCAACCAACCAACCAGCCAACCAACCAACCAACCAACAAACAAACAAACAGCATTCCTACGTACCTAATCACCGAACTAACTAACAAACCAACTTGCCAACTAGCCAACCAACAAACCAGCTAACAACATACTGAAGCAACTCATCATCATTATCAGGTGCCCTGCCGCAAGGCATTGGCGACCATGGATTTCCAACCATCTATATCTCTCGTTGCCCCCAGCATCTCCCCCATCCTCCTCATCCTCAGCCACTCTGCAAGTCCGTCCAGCATTCTCTCCCTGGGTCTACCTGGTGCTCTCTTTCCCTCCAGCTTTCCCGTTGAGACCAGGTGCTCCAAATCCCCCCTTCCTCATAAAATGGCCTATAAATGTTGCTTGTCTTTACCTAATCTTCCTTATGAGTGATCTACTTGTGTCTGCCTCCATCAAGACTGTCTCGTTTGTTTTCTTTGCTGTCCATGGAACTCTCAACATTCTTCCGAGAAACCACATCTCGGCTGCCTCAATCTTGCTCTGGCTTTGCTCGCTGACTGTCCACGCCTCGCATCCGTACAACAGTATACTGAAGCAACTAAACAAACGAAATGTTTGTACATCACAAAAGACCCCAAATACTGCCTTATAAGAAGATGTCGTTTGGGGTTTGGTGTCATTTATAGCTCTACATCAAAGACTAGAGTCAAGACACAGAAATGACCAGTGTTTGTCACTGACCGTTTTGATGTCTTGACCATGCCAGATAAGAAGCCCCATAAAAATGACAAGCGATTGTCAAAGTGACGACAATGACATGTTCACGTCCTGTCACAGTCTTTCTTGTGATGTTCATAGCCACTGAAAATGATAAATGTTTTGCCAACTTGTCGCGATGTTGGCTGTGGTTCATTTACAAGACGTGTGTGTGTGCGGAGGGGGGTGGGTGGGTGTACGTATGTGTGTGTTTGTTTTGTGTGTGTGGTGTGTTTGTGTGTGTGTGTGTGTGTGTGTGTGAGTGTGTGTGTGTGTGTGTGTGATAAAGAGAGAGTGGTGTGTGTTGTGCGTGCGTTTGTGAGTGTGTGTGTGTGTATGTTTGTGTGTGTGTCTGTGTACATGTCTGTGTGTGTGTATGAATGCGTGCGTGTATGTATGTGTGTGTGTGAGAGAGAGAGAGAGAGAGGAGAGAGACAGACAGACAGACAGAGAGTGCGTGCTTGTGTGTGTGTGTGTGTGTGTGTGTGTGTGTGTGTGTGTGTGTGTGTGTGTGTGTGTAAGTGAGTGTGTGCGTGCTGTGTGTGTGTGTGTTGTGTGTGTGTGTGTGTGTGTGTTGTGTGTGTCTGTGTGTGTGTATGTGTGTGTGTGTCTGTGTACGTGTCTGTGTGTGTAAGAATGCGTGCGGACATGTGTGTTTGTTGTGTGTTTGAGTGTGTGTGTATGTGTGTGTGTGTTTGTGTGTGTGTGTGTGGGGGGGGGGGTATTGTGTGTGTGTATGTGTCTGTGTGTGTGTACATGATCTTGTGAGATACCTAGCTTGGTTGTTTGTGTGGATGGCTTTTACGAGGAGGTCTTAAAGTGTGTTTTTTTTTCATATCTGAGCTGGTGTGTGTTGTGTGTGTGTTGTGTGTGTGTGTGTGTGGTGTGTGGGTGTGTGTGTGTGTTGTGTGGTGTGTGTGTGCGTGTGTGTGGAGAGACAGAAAGCTGCTTGTGCTTTGTGTGTGAGTTTGTGTGATTGTGAGTGTGTGTGTATGTGTTGTGTGTGTATGTTGTGTGTGTGTGTGTGTGTGTGTGTGTGTTGTGTGTGTGTGTGTGTGTGTGTGTGTGTGTATGGTGTTGTGTGTGTGTGTTGTGTGTGTGTGTGTGTGTGTGTGTGTGTGTGTTGTGTGTTGTGTGTGATGAGTGTAGTGTGTGTGTGTGTGTGTGTTGTGGTGTGTACATGCTCGTGAGATACTAGCTTGTTTGCTTGTGTGGATGGATTTTACAAGGAGGTCTTAAAGTTGTTTTTTCTCAAATCAGCTGGTCCATGTGTGTGTGTGTGTGTGTGTGTGTGTGTGTGTGTGGTGTGTGTGTGTGTGTGTGTGTGTGTGTGTGTGTGTGTGTGTGATTTGTTTTTGCTTTGTGTGTATATCTTTGTGTTTGTGTGCTCGTGTGTCGCGAGTGCATACGCACACTTTATACAACTTTTAAGTGAACCTGATTACAAATGTTTTGTCATGTGGGCATACGCACACGCGTGTGTATATATGAATTCTATTATTATGTGTGTAAGTGTGAGGAGAAGCTATAGGATATTTCACTCACAGAAATCACAATCAGGCTATTTCACTCACAGAAATCACAATCAGGCTATTTCACTCACAGGAATCACAATCAGCTATTTCACTCACAGAAATCACAATCAGGCTATTTCATCACAGAAATCACATCAGGCTATTTCACTCACAGAAATCACAATCAGGCTATTTCACTCACAGAAAT
>JAPXFY010000017.1:7075399-7080399 GCA_030674185.1 Monoplex corrugatus | reverse complement strand
CTTGTGTCTGCCTCCATCAAGACTGTCTCGTTTGTTTTCTTTGCTGTCCATGGAACCCTCAACATTCTTCTTAGAAACCACATCTCGGCTGCCTCAATCTTGTTCTGGTTTTGTTTGTTGACTGTCCACGCCTCGCATCCGTACAACAGTATTGGTTCTATATGACATTCAAGAACTCTCTTCCTGGTGTTAATTGATAGGCATTTGTTGGTAAGAATGCTTTTCATCTTCTTGAATGCTGTTTTCATACATAGTATAACAGGAATTAGTGATAAAATCCATTGTCCATTTTGTCCACGTCGTAAATAACTCCCGGTATCAGTCCACTGACCATATAGTCCTGTCCTTATCTTCAAAAGGAATCTATATAGAAAGCCATAGATCGTTTCAAGACTCTCACGACAAAGTGCCCAACGACATAATGTTATCGTCGCTCAAGAACAATAATCCTGTCCTCTTACCATGGTTATCGAGAGTTACGTTCCCTGGCAGTTACCTGATACACGGACAGCGTACTTGTAAATCTCTCCACAGTTCTGGCCTACAGACTGTCTCTATGAAATAAACTTGCCCTTCAGTAGAGATAAACTTTTTCCTCAGCTATAGGACCCTGTGAATGGTGTAGAAATGAATGTACAAAAAATCGATAAATAATAAGTAAATAGGTAATACAGATACATAAAACATACATACATACATACATACATATATGATACATACGTACATACATCATAATACATAACATACTTACATACATGCATACATGTATGATACATACAACTCATACATACATACATCATGCATACATACAGCATACATGCATACATACATACATACATGCATACAACATCATCACATACATACAGACATACATACAACATGCATAAATAATACTATACATACAACATGCATACACATACATACATACATACATACATACATACATACATACATACATGCATACATACATTAAAACAACTACTACACACCATACACACATTAACGTACATACACACTACATACATACATACATGTACATATCTACTTACACACATACATACAATACATACATACAACATACATACATACATACTTCTACATCTACAACATTACATACATACATACTTCTAACATGCATGATTAAACAAAAACACTGACTTGGTCACAAAACACAATGGCATATAAAATGACCAGAACTACATCAGTAACTCAAGTCGTATTTTAGGCAACCATGGCAAGAATGGGTAGACTCTTTCATACATAGCATAACAGGAATTCGCGATAAAAATCCATTGTCCATTTTGTCCACGTCGTAAAGTAACTCCCAGTATCAGTCCACTGACCATATAGTCCTGTCCTTATCTTCAGAAGGAATCTATGTAGAAAGCCATAGATCGTTTCAAGTCTCATGACAAAGTGCCCAACGACATAATGTTATCGTCGCTCAAGAACAATAATCCTGTCCTCTTACCATGGTTATCGAGAGTTACGTTCCCTGGCAGTTACCTGATACACGGACAGCGTACTTGTAAATCTCTCCACAGTTTTAGCCTGCAGACTGTCTCTATGCAAATAAACTTGCCCTTCAGGAGAGATAAACTTTTCCTCAGCTATAGGACTAAGAGCGTTTGAAGTAAGGTGTCAAACTGAAAAAAAGAAGAAAAAGAAAAGAAAAGAAAAGAAAAGAAAAGAAAGAAAGAAAGAAAGAAAGAAAAAGAAAGAAAGAAAAAAAAAAGCAAATGAAATGAAGTAAGGATACTGAGAAATGAGATGGTGGGACAAAACTCATGATGATGATGATGATGATGATAGTAATAATAATAATAATAATGATAATAATAATAATAATAATAGTAATAATCATAATAATTATAACAATAATAACCATAATAATAATAATGCGCCTAACAGTGCCTACGAGCTTACAATTCTACTGTATAAAACCAAATCAAATGAACGTGTAATACTCATTCATCATTTTCACTCATTAATATTATGCACTCATTCAAATAACATTTACATACAATATACCAAAAAAAAACCAAAAACAAATAAACAAAACCCTGCACTAAAACAGGATGGCCATAGAGTCAAGTATAACAAAGTTAATTCAAACAGAAGGATTCACGGAAATGATGGGCTTCAAAGCTGAGTCGTAAAAGAGTTAAGGTTAGGTAAATTTCTTAGGTCAAAGTGCAAATCATTCCATAGAAATGATCTGATGAGTGACTAGTCTGTTGATGGGCGTCGTCCAGTCCACTCTATCATGGCTTTGCCTACTTAACATTCAACAGGGATCATGGGTGTGTGTGTGTGGGGGGGGGGGGGGAGACGTGTGTGGACTAACAGTTAAAGCACCTGTGTAGGAACTTATGAAACCCGGGTTCGAATCACGGACCTGACATGGATTTTCTTTTCTCTCACTCACCATCCACCCCCTACTTCCGCTCTCCCACAGTCCACTAGATCTTAAGAGGGCAGACCTACCCAGATTTGGGTACCAAGATTGTGATGTTCAGTGTTTTAGTTCTAATTAACCAATCACCATGATATTTGGCGAGAAGATACTTCAGACAGTATTCCTTTGATTGAATATCTGTGTTGGGGTCTGTGACTTATGAAAAGTTGACAAAAAGTAATTAATTAAAAAATGTTCTCGCGAAAATGAAAAAAATATAGTACATACTGTAACATTTATAACTACACATATATTCAGGTTAGGAATTTGATATTTAGTGAGCAAACACATCTGTATAGTATGTATGGCATGTAGTAAAATCTTAGCTCTACTATCATTATTTTCTGTACAATCATCACAACAATTTTAAGAATAATTTAATAAAAATGTTTCTTTCAAGCAGAACTGCAAGATTTTACAACCGGCTATAGGTACCTGTCCCTGCTATATGTGTGCCAAATATCAAGGAAATCGGATGAAAACTTTTGAACATATTATGTCTGATGTATACAATCTCGCGAAAAATCGCAATTAATTAATTAATTAGTGGTGGTCTGGGCGGTAGTCTTTTGAATAAGACAGGAATACGAGATCTGTGTGCCATTGCACGTTAAAAATCCCATGGCAACGAAGGAGTAGTATCTCGCAAAATTTTGTGGAAACATATGCTTTCATGTATAACCAGACATACACGCATGTCTCCATCGACGAGCTCTTCTCGACGATAGCAGCCTGAATTAATTTTAGATGGAGAATCCACTGCGATAAGAAATAGGAATTTATAAATGCATATGAATGAAATAAATGAATAAATAACAAAGAAATGAACAAATAAGTGAAGAGGTAAATAGATAGGTAGAAAGAAACTCTAGGGAGAGCAAGACAACAGAAGGTCTTCAGAGAAGTAACCCCCTTTTGACAAGTGTTTCGGCCCTGAACTCCTTACACTCTCGGGGGGCCGGGCCACATCCAGGTCATGACTCCTGGATGCCCTTCTGCTGTTGTCTATTTTTTTTTCCCACGCCGGGGAGCGAACCTGGGCGATTCTGCGCTTTAGAACTGCGGTACGCGGTTTTACCAATGTGCTAACGGGGCACACATCATCTGAAGGGAATTTAATCCTTATGAAGTCCACTTTGGTTCCTCCTTGCCCAGATCCAGCTTGAGCTCCTTTCTGCTGCCTCTGCCATCGCTTTAAGGGCTCTAGTCCTCTTCTTCCCAGAAATGGCGAGTTGTTTCATGAGATCATAAGCGGAGGTGCCCACAAACCCTCTTGCCCCGACCTCTATGGCAAAGATTTTGACCCGCAGACCTGCTTTCTTCAGGGTGCTGGCAAGACCGGCGTATTTTTCGGTCTTGTAGATATGTGCTTCTTCCATTCTGCTTTCGTATGGCACAGTGAGTTCTATCACAATCACTTGTTTCGAGGAGTCAGAGTGGAGAGCAATGTCTGGTCTCATGCCTGTCTTGCTGATGACATCTGGGTAATTTCTCCACTCTGGGAGGTCTGCTGTACACTCCCAGTCGACTGCTCCATCCAGAAGACCCTTTGGCAATGTGCTGGTTGTCATAGCAATTTCGGGCCAGACCTGTTTCCCTCCTGCTTTGTAGATAAATAAATAAGAATAAATACATGAATGAATAGATATATAAGTAAATAACGAATATGTATACATATATATATACAAATAAATAAATGAATAAATAACTAAATTAATCAATTAATTGATTGATAAATAAAACGCAAATAAACGAATGACTAAATAAAGAAAGAAATGCATATATAAGGAAATAAATGAATCAATGAATGATTAAGGAAATGAATGAATGAATTAATGAATGAATTAATGACTGAATCATGAATGAATAAATGAATAAATAAATGAATGATTAAATAAATAAACATGAAGAAACAAAAGGAAGAAAGATAGAAAGACAAAAAGACAGAAAGAAAGAAAGAAAGAAAGAAAGAAAAGAAAAGAAAAGAAAGAAAGAAAGAAGGAAAGAAAGAAAGAAAGAAAGAAAGAAAGAAAGAAAGAAAATTGTGGATTAGCAAAAAGGTGCCACATACTTGTTTTACTGCTGTTGTCATACTTATATCCTAGTGGTTGTTTTTTGACTTCCCTCTTTAATTCTTTCTCTCCTATCTTTCTTTCTTTCTTTTATTTATTTATCTATTTATTTATTTATCTATTTATTTATTTATTTATTTATTTATTTATTCATTTATTTATTTATCTATTTATTTATTTATCTATTTGATCAGGCTTTGATTAACAGATGTTTCCACGTGACGTGCTCGAATCTTTGTACAAAGACTGACACACAGTTGTTCTAGATGAGATAGACTCTTGCCTGTTCTCAGAATTTCGCTTTGAAACCCTCTTCAACTGGAATAATGCAAGACAATATATTTGTTTTCTGATTTGAACGCATAAAATGGATGAATGAATGAATGAATGAATGAATGAATGAATGAATGAATGAATGATTAGGTAGATAAGTACATCAAATATGCAGATAAATGAATGAATGAGGGAAG
>JAPXFY010000017.1:7057899-7070399 GCA_030674185.1 Monoplex corrugatus | reverse complement strand
TCAAGTTTGATGTATGTTTACCACTTTACAGTAGAGAGAGCAACGACGACCACAAAGGGAACACGTCGATAATCTCACAGCTGACTAGTATATCATATACTCCCATACGAGTGGGTTTACGAGCAACGCCCACTGCCAAAAAAAATATAAGAGAGGAACAGGGAATGGACAAACAAATAGAAATGAAAATAACACATAATTAAAATGCAAAACAGTGCGAGCAGGGATTAGGAAGGACCCACAAATACCAAATACTGATGTCAAGATATATACAATAATGAACAAAACTGCAACAATCAGATTCCCGAGACACAAGAAAGGAACTCACTGTGTTTTTTGAAGAACAAAAGGTATAAATTTTGCACTGTACGTTCAATTTGCCTATATGCTATTGTTCTCGCAAATCAAGACTTACAAACAACCAAGAAAAAAAATTGAAAATTGGAGAATAGATAGTGTCTCGGGTTAATGGCCAAAAAACATGAACAAAATGATAATGAAATTGAGCGAACGAGTCAACATAGACTAAGGAAACGACATGAAACAACTGTGGTGTTTGAGCATAGTCGAGGTAGTAAAAGTTTTCACTGTGCCATTCGTTTGTCGTTGTTTATGTTGATAAAGGTAACGTGATTGTAGTGTATGGATTGATATTTTGGTGTTATTTGCAATACTGTGTAGATGATGTTTGAATGGTCTGGAGATGGTATGCGTGACATATGTGGTGTGTGACTGATTGTGTGGTGTAATAGTGTGTTTTGTGTGTTTGTGTTTGTGTGTGTGTGTGTGTGTGTGTTTGTGTGTTTGTGTTTGTGTTGTGTTTGTGTTTGTGTTTGTGTGTGTGTGTGTGTGTGTGTTGTGTGTTTTGTGTGTGTGTTGTGTGTGTGTTTAGTGTGTGTGTGTGTGTGTTGTGTGTGTGTGTGTGTGTGTGTTGTGTGTGTTGCGTAAATGTGTGTGTGATGGTGGTAGGGGGGATAGATTTTGGGTAATGTGAATGTGTGTGGGGATGTGGGGGTATTGTACTGGCATACAGATTTTTAAGTAACTTCTGAATGTCGAAATGTCTACAATGTCAGAAACTATTACAATAACACTGACCCTTTCAAACCCTAGGACTATCGACAAAAGCATTAACACCTTTCCACTGTAACACAATTAACTGCAATTTAATTTTTGAAACTGACTGGTTGAAACATACAGCATATTCATAATATGCTTCTGGAAATGTTGATTACAATCATTTATATATGAGAAAAAATATGGCAATCCTGATCAAAATCTCTATTAAAGAACCCGAATGATCAGAAAGTGAAGACATCATTGTCGTTTCATTGGTACATTTTTAGTGATGAATTTGATGACCAACAGGTAATGTATATGACAGATAGAGTTATTGATACCTGATCCCTTTGTCGACAACAATGTCTCATCTTGCTCTGATCTAATGGTTTTTAAACGATAACATCAAGGACAAGACTGACAATTGAAGATAACACGCACACACAACACACACACACACACACACACACACACACACACACACACACACACACACACACACACACACACACACACACAGACAGACCACACACACACACACACACACACACACACACACATCACGTATTACAATATATTACACTTTTCAAACATTACAACACCACATTTGCATACATAATTTCACACTTCATCGTATTACAATGTAGTATTACACTTCTTTCACCTTTTGCATTACATATTCAATTCATCGAATTACATGTATACACTTTCTTCACCATCTTTTTGCATTACAATAATTTCACACTTCATCGTATTACTATGTAGTATTACACTTTCTTTCACCCATCATTTTTGCATTACAATAATTATATAATGATTACATGTTCCTTCCAAACATTAGACATAGGCATCATAATCTCAGCATAATGACAGCAATGAACACATTTCAAACTGGTCAGGGGAATCACTGAGCTGAAAGAGAAAATCCAGCTCCAGGCATATAGACAGACTTCAAGACTGCATAACATGGGCTGGAGCTTCCTCGGGCTTGCTGCCCAATGTAAAACCAATTTTTAACAGAAAAACAAAACAAAAAAGAAAGAAAAACAGCCTTTAAAAGATCTGCCATTCCACTTATACACACAGACCAGACACTCATACGCACACGCACACCACACACACAAACACAGCACCACATACACCCCACACACCCCCCACACACACACACACAGGCACACGGACCCACACACACCCACACACGCATGCACACACACACAATAATAAAACATAATGTAAATATGTATTATATATATATATATATATTGTGTAAATATCATAATATATAAATTACATATATATATATATATATATATATATAAACAAAAAGGAAAAGATTCTTTAAGACCAGAGACATAAAAGAAAGAGAGAGACACGGAAATCGTTTGAGGTATCTGGTATCCCCGCTGAGTAATATCATCTTTCTGACTTGAATTCATTAGCTCGCTCTGGGCAGTTCAACATCGCATTGCGAATGGATCTCAAAAGTCTTCATGGTCAGCTGGTCTCCGAACGAAAGAAAAGAATCAGCTAAAAAAAATCACAACGGAAAGTGACCGAAGAATACGAGTTTCTTTAGAAAAAAAAAAAATTAAAAATTAAAAAAGGGGGGAGGGGCTGGCGGGTTTTCGGTTGCGTGTACACATGTCGTTAGGATGTGTATGCTGTATGTCTTCGTGTTTCCATAAGATACCGTACGAATACTGACAAAACAATTTCCATGACCTTTGACAGTCGAACAGTTCACCAGACTTTAATCAAGTCAGCTTACAGTCATCATCATCAGTCATCATCAGTCAGTCATCAGTCAGTCAGTACTCACTCATCACTCACTCACTCACTCACTCACTCACTCAATCACTCATCATCACTCAGTCACTCACTCACTCATCAGATTTGATCACTACATAGTCTACATCACTCCTTGGAATGTTGGCTGCCCGCACTGCTCTCCGGGTCTCTGTCCTCCAGATCTGCGTTTCCTCAACCAGGAACCAGAAAAAAAAACACGAAAAAAGAATAAGAACGCGTATTTAATACAACAAAACAAGACAGGCCAAATTTTCGGCCAACTGGCCTTTGTCAAGCGTAAGATCACAAACAACCAAACACCAAATACAAAAATTAGGAGATACAGACTGAAACTTCCCTGCTGCTCCTTCCAGTGTGAGATAAGAAATCCACGTTCTTATTCTTTTTTTTTTTCCGTGTTTTTCTGGTTCCTGTTTGCTTTTACGCGGGAGTCACACTTGTTTTTGGATTTCCTCAACCAGGTTGAAAAATTCTGGACTGTTACAACCTGTCCACTCCTTGATGTTTCCCAGGTAATTTATTCATGGTCTTTCCCTTCCTCTGTTGCCTCGACTTTTCCTGAATGACATCTGTCGTGAAAGTGCATTTTTTGTTTTGTTTTTTGTTTTGTTTCTGCACACGTGTCCAAAGAAGGACATTTTATTTTGAAGGATGACCACTAGATACACTAAAACCTGATTTCCTCGTCTCCCTTAAATATGTCTCTAGTGCATAAAAGAGCACAAAAGTCACCATGGTCTCAGCATCACATAATGCATCTTTGTTTGAAACTCGATGTCATCCTCTTTGTCTTTCACAAATACCACATCCCATAATAAGAACCAAATAGACATTTAAAAGAAACAAAGCAAAACAAAATAAAGCAATCAATAAATACAGATTGTCAAGCCATACAAACAGTCTCTTTTTCTGTACTCGAACCGTTTCTTGGGTAACTATGACCTTGAAACTAAAATGTGACCGATCATAGCCACAATCGTAAATAGTCGTGATTTTCTGTCGATCTGTTTCAATAAACATAGAGGATTCGTCATCATCATCATCATCATCATCATCATCATCATCATCATCATCATCATCATGTGCCCTGCCGCATGGCGTTGGTCCTCTATACGAATCTATCTTTGTCGCTGCAAGTACATATCCCATCCTCTCTGTCTTCATCCATTCCGCAAGTCCGTCCAATATTTTCACCCTGGATCTATCTGGTTTCTTTTTCATCCAACTTTCTTTGTACACAGAGGATTACCCATCAGCACACACTAGAACAATCATTGAAACATTTCCATAGTTTTTTAGTCGCTGTGAATGGGACCCAAATAATAGGTCAAACCGGTTAAAAACCTTTGCAGTTGAGATTCCTTAACTTCAAAATCAAATCAACTGATCCTAATTAAGTTCTAAAAAAGCGTCCACTAGTGAACACAGCAACATGGTTGACGCCACAAATTACTGACTGGGGAATCTGGATTTGAATCACTGTCAGTTAGAAAAAAATATTGTGATTTTTCGATTCTCATCGGTTCCCACAAGAACTGAACATGTGAGGGCTTTGTGGAAATATTGGACTATAAAACCAAATCTTCTCTACTTTAGGCTTGATCATTGAAGGTTTTGCTCAAATCTATTGCCCAATTCTTTTTTAACCGACAAAGCAGATAGCTTTAACTTTCGGGCTTTGTTGATAGTAGAATATATCAGGCTAGATAGAACACAGCCTTGTCAAGCAGCCTCAGACGCGAAGCAGAACTTCACAGCATCATTATTATCATACCAATTCTCATAATAGTCTGAAAAAAAACATCTTCAGACTCTATGGCCCTTCATACCTCGCTTTAAAGTATCTTAGTTTTGGTAAGGTTTGGAAGTTTGTTGGAGAACAGAAATGAGTGGTGTGGAAGTAGTATGACACGAGAATGGTAGTATTGATGGGGCAGCTATGCTATGACAAAACAATACAAAACGAAACAAAACAAAAAAGATAATGTCCACATCCATACACTGGTGATGAATCTTCTGCTGACATAACTACACCTACGGACACGCCGGACAAATATCAATGATCTGAAATGCACTCAAAGGTTCGATCTGAAATGACACTCAAGTCTTTTTATTCTGAAAATGTCTGTGGTTGTTTCATGAAAATAGACACAAACACTTGCAATAACTTTTGTTACTGTGCGTAGATCGATACAGTTGTCAGTTTTTATTCATTCATTCGTTCATCTGTTCATTCAATCATTCATTCATTCGTTCATTCATTCATCCATTCATTCATTCATTCATCCATTCATTCATTCATTCATCCATTCATTCATTCATTCATCCATTCATTCATTCATTTATTCATTCATTCATTCATTTATTTATTCTTCATTTTCATTATTCATACATTCATTGATTTTATTCATTGATTTTATTCATAAATTCGAATGGAAGAACTATCCATTCCTTGATATGTTTTAGGATTAATCTTGTGCAGTTTTTTTTTTTTTTCGGTTTCCTTTTGCACCGAGATTTAGTTCTGTGTAGTACAACGCTTTTCGCACAGATTGTTGTATTTATGGTCCATGTCCACAATCAACATCAACATAAAGGTTTATGTACATTTTACATAATTTATCACATAACGAAAATTTATATCCATTCACCGTGGATATTTCCGGAAATGGAATCTCTCTCTCTCTCTCTCTCTCTCTCTCTCTCTCTCTCTCTCTCTCTCTCTCTCTCTCTCTCTCATCTCTCTCTCTCTCTCTCTCTCTCTATTCTCCCCTCTTACCCAAAATTATTTCTCCTCAGTCTCTCTCTTTCTGTCTCTCGTCTTGTCTCTTCTCTGCCCCCCACCCCACCTCTCTCACTCTTCGTCTATTTCATGCACATTCGTGATTAGATTGCAGTGAATGGCTCGCATACAGATACTTCCAATATCCGAACATATACACACACGCACGCACGCACGCACGCACGCGTACACACACGCACAGACACACACACACACACACACACACAACACACACACACACACAAACACACGCACACATACACACACGCGCGCGCACATACACACACACTCACACACACACACACACACACACACCACACACACAAACACACACACACACACACACACACACACACACACACACACACCAACACACACACACACAAAACTCATAAGCACACACACGTGTTGAAGCTGAACACTACCGACGACGACCAGGATACAAGCTACAATGAACGATCTGGTCATACACACTGGTCAGCCTCTCCTGCAGAACGTTCACGTTTTTCTCCGGTATAGAGGGCAGTGTTTATGATGCAGCTCCCCCTCCTCAAACAGCCTCTTAAGGTCCTGGCCCACACTCTGAGACCGGTGCAAGTTCTTCACGGCCTTTGCCGTGCTCTCCCTGAACACACACAAGGAGCTGAGCAAGGATTCGTGGTAGCTGTGGTACTTCTCCAGTAGTCTGTACCCGTGGAACAATCCGGACTCGTTGTCCAGGAACACAAGATTCCCGGATTTAGTCCTCTCCAGTTGTGTGCCGGGTTGTTCATCATCTCGGCGTTCCACTGTCTGTTGAACATGTTGTTCACCATACGGTCCAGGTTGGCCGTCAGGTAGTCGAAGACGATCAGGTCGGACCACTGGAGAAGATCGCATAGCTCCGGAACGGTCTTTTTGCCCAGGATGTCCACCGTGGGGTGAAGCTTGCGGTCGTCTTCACGGAGCTCGGGCGGAATGTGCGAAGGGAGCAGATCGTCCAACCTGCGGGTCAGCACCACCAGGCGTCCGTCCGCCCACTGAGCCAGCGACATCTCCAGGTGAACGTTCCGCCACTGAGGGCTGAGGGTGTCCACGGGCAGGAGGATGGCCGGGGGCAGGTTGGTGATGTTGAGGAGGTGGGCCAGGTAGTAGGAATAGACCTCGCCTTGGATCTGGTCCGTGTTGAGGCGGTACCTGGCGCAAGCCTGGCTGCCGTCTTTGAAAGTCACCAGGCGGTTCTGCATCCTGCCACACCCTTCTTCCATCTTCACCACCGCCATCCCTGCTGCCTTCCTCCGCCACGGGCTGACGTCGCGCGGTTCCAGACCTCCAGGACACGAGTCGTCCAGTTTCTTGGACCACAGCACTCCGTGCACGACGTCGGTCAGGGTTTTGTTATTAAGCGAGGCTTTGGTGTCTGTTGTGCTGTTGGTTCTTTGGTGTGCTGCTGGCACATCGTTGTCACTGACGCCTCGAGCCAACCCCGCCCTCCCTGCACCGTCGTTCTGTCTCGTACAACAGAATCCACAACGAACCTGCCGCCTGTGTTTTTCAGCCTCAGCGTGAATGAGGTGACGGGTCGAGAGGTGACGAGGGGAACGGGAGGGTGGGGGTTGTCTTGAAAACGCTCAGCCTCACCCGCCCGCTGTCCGGTCCTCGCGGTCAAAGCGATCGGTTCCGCCTGGTTGACTCCGGGCTTAGCGACCGGACGGTGCCGTTGTCAGCGTCCCGACCGCTGGACACAAACAGATTAGGTTTCATCCCGGGATTAGGTCCCGACCCGTCACCGTTGCCGTTGCCTTGAGACAGGGAATGCACCGACTGGCCAGGCACATCTCTCTTCAGCACAACGTCCTGGTCACCGACACTTCGCCTCCACCGACCTTTCACGTCGTCGTGGTGGTGGTTGTTGCTGATGGAGTCATCAGAGTGGATGCTAGCGGGCAGACCTTCAGCCGGCAGCTGCAGCAGCAGGCCACACAGCAAGCCCAGCGTGAAGCCGATCCCCGTCATGATCAGCAACAACAACCGCATCCTACGCCAGCTTCAGCCTGACAACAACGACCACTGACGACCACGAGAGTTGTTTACTCCACTGGTCACAACGACGTCGTCCACATTGGAAGAGTGATGCTAGTGGTGATAAGAGAACAGGTTACAGCGTTCAAGAGGTGCATGAAAACGCCGAAGAGGAGTTTGAATAACACCGAAAACAGTCTGGGTTAACACTGGAAAGGAAGCGCTGAAAGATGAACTAGAAAACGACTAAAAGAAACAAGAAAAGACAACAACTGAAAGACACAGGAGAGATGTTGCAGGACACTAAAAATATATTAACGAAAATGATCGGAACTTCTATCAAACACCTATTAACCAAAGCAGATCAGAACTTGCATCAAAAGGTTTTGTAAACACAGGCTGCATGACAAATACGCATCTACCAAAACACTAATGTTTCGTCACAGGAAACGTAGTAGGTACTTTGAAGACTATTCAACGCAACAAACGACGATCAGAAAGAGGATCAGAAAAATACTTTAGGAAAAAAGACAAAACCGAAAAGTACTAAAGATGACTTCAAAAACAGAAGAAAAAAAATCAACTGAAAAACATTGAAAGAAGATTGGAAAAGGCACGTTGCCTGCCTGTCTGCGAGGCACACTCTCTATCTTTCTCTCTCTGTTTTCTCAGCGTGAAACGTAACGTAACGTCCTCACACAGATGGTACACGAGGACAACCCCAGCCCTAAAATAGAGAAATACACGACACGTCCCCAGCTGTCATCAGGTTGTCATCATTATCAGTCCCCTCCAGTGTTCCCTGTCCTCACCACAACGATAACGCCACGCGAAAGAGGAAAGGGAAGGCGTCGGTTATCACACACTGCTAATATCCACTGCCACTGTACACGCGTTTCCTTTACAGCCTGCCTCACTTCACTATCTGTCTGCCTGAAGTCACAGTCAAATCACAGATACCCTCTCTCTCCAGGAAAGTAGCGTTTCTCACATCATAACTTTCATCACGATACAAATCTCCAGCCACTTTTTTCTCTCCCTGTGCACTGACGATAAGGGAAATAACATTCGGTATCAATATCCTGGCACAGACCACCAAAAGATTCTCCCGATAACTTCTGAGGAATTCTACGGAACTAAACACATACAAGGATCTGGGATTTGGCAAACGAACGAAATGAAGTGAATACGAAATATAGGGAATGAGAAATCATGGAACAGGGTAGGGACTAGGGAAGGGTCATAGCTAGGTGGAGAATTGGGGTGTGGGTATCAGGAACAGTTGTAGAAATTCCAACAGAAGCAGACACGGAGACTCTTTTCCAGAGTTATTGCAGTACACTTCGAGGTTGCAGATATCAGTTCCAGATTCTCGGGAGATGAAATGGTGGATTGGATCAAACTTCTGGCACGTAGACTGGCGTTTCTCTCTGACCTTTAGGGAAGCCTTGTCTCGCTTTCAGAGGAGCCTGCACAAAATAAACACTGGCTTTTAGTTTGTTGATAAGAACAGGCGATGACTTACGCTGTGTTGAAAGGTTAAATACGACAAAAAACGAAGCAGGGCTTGTATGGCAGTCTGTTAATGTCAGAGGGCACACAAATCAAAACAATTAAGTGACCAGGCAATCAACCATTCAACCATAATAACCAACCAACAAACCAACAAAAACAAATAAATGCACAAAACAATTATAAATAAAATGTCTATGCTTGTCTAGAGATCATGAATACGTAATACACATAATTTGTGATAAAACTGATAACGTGTCTCTCCCCCCCCCCCCCCCCCACCAACACCAACACCACACACAAACACTTTTTTAAAAATCAATATTCCTCTGTTTTACACATTTATCGAGGTATGTCACAAGATGATCGTAATCACTTGGTACACTGTGTTCACGCAAAGTCAGAACAAGACTGACGCAATTGAAATGTGGTTTCTAAGACGAATGTTGAGAGTTCCATGGACAGCAAAGAAAATCAACGAGACAGTCTTGAAGGAGGCAAACACAAGAAGAACGTTAATGACGTTAATGAAGAAAATCAGGAAAAGAAAGCAATAAGACATTTTAAAATCCAAGAGAAATTAGAGCACCTGGTCACAACAGGAAAGCTGGAGGGAAAAAGAGCACCAGATAGACACATATGGAGAAAATATAGCACGGACTTGAGGAATGGATGAAGACAGAGAGGGTGGGAGAAGTGCGTGCAGCGACAAAGGATATATTCGTATGGAGGGCCATGATAACCAACACTATGCGGCAGGGCACGTGTATGATGATGATGATGATCATCATCATATCATTATCATCATCGTCTCTTCCTCCTCATTGTCGTCATCATCATTATTCTCATCGTCGTCGTCGCCATCGTCGTCATCCTCGACGTTGTCCTCGTCGTCGTCGTCGTCATCATCATCGTCGTCGTCATCGTCATCATCATCATCATCATCATCATCATAATCATCATAATCAAAACCAACAACAATAACAACCGCATCATCATCATCATCATCGTCGTCAGCGTCATCATTACCAACGACACAACGAAAACACAAAGGCAACCAATAAGTTTCCTCTTCAGATATCATCATCACACCATAGTTTTGGTTAGAAAAACGGGCGGGACTACACAAAATAAAATAAATATTATTGTTTCTTTTTAAAAAAAATTTTTTTGAGATCTAGAGATCTGCTTGCCTGAATAATGGAACAGTACTAAAGTGGTTAACCCTTTATACCCCCAGTGAATTCAGCTTGCAGTAGTTCCTGGAGCCAGCTGCATTTACACAAAGAGCAAGAACATCACACCTACCGAATTCGAATCTTCGTAACTTTTTGATATATGACTCAAACGGTGTGAGTGAATAGTTAGGGATTCCCACGTCACGTGACAGAAATATGGCCTATCCTACCTCCATAAATCAAGAGCGGTAGGTGGGAGGATAAAAGATTTGTTGCCATTTGGCGACAGTGTCACTCTAACAGGGTTGGTGCCAATGGCAACGTCTGCAGCGAAGGGGTCAAAGCACCCCCTGCCTAGGACACGACAATCATGGGTTCGAATCCCGGACCGGACGGGGATTTTTGTTTCTTTTCTCCACTAATGCAGAGGGGCATCCAGGAGTCGTGACCTGGATGAGGCCCGGCCCCCTTAGAGTGTCAGAAGTTAAGGGCCGAAACACATGCTTGACGGGGGTTTCTCCTCTGAGGACCTTCTGCTGTCCGGTTCTCACCAGAGTTTCTTACTACAGTCTTTTGGATGAGACGAGAAACTGATGGTGATTACGACGACGACGACGATGATGATGATAACATTAAAGACCGCCTAAATCCTACAGATCAAAATCAAGCATGATATTGCAGGAATGTCAGAGACATTAAGACACACACAGCATAGATCACCTTTCGTGTTCGGAATTAACTGAAACTCGAGACAGAGAATCATGTGCCCAAGGCTGTGCTACCTTAGTCAACGAGCTCCCCGTACCTTGGTTAAGATATACAAACACGCAAACAAAACGTGGCATGCATGGAACTGCTGTTTAATTTAAGTGCTTGCTTACAGGGACAAGGAGTCGCCTGTTTTAATACACGGAAAGGGAATTAATTTTCTTCCCCTTCAAACTCTCCCCACCCCCTGCAAATCCCCGGCATCCCCCTTTCCCCTTCCCGACCCACCTTTTTAACGTTGGATGTGGACTGGTGAAGGGGGTGGGTGAAGGAACTAACTGATTTTTTCGGACGCAAAAATAATAACACAATAACAGCAGGATTTGGTTGTTTTGAAAAAGTGTGGATAATCCATCTTTTTACAGGTACAGAAAGATACACACACGTCCATACAATACCAAATGTATGGGCAGCGCTACATTACGCGACGTGTCTCTTCGGTGAGAACGGAGACAGCTTCACCAGATAGATCGGATTTGTCAATACAATATAATACGATAGATACAATAGAATATAGTTCAGCACAATACAACACAATGAAATACATGTACAACGCGACAACCACAACACAACACAAACACAACACAACAAAAAACACAACACAACACAAAACCACACACGCACACAACACAAACCAGCACAACACAACACACACAACACCATCCACACAACGCCACACAACCACAACACCAACACACAACACCACACAACACCACCACACAACAACACACACCACACCACACAACACCACCCACAACACAACACAACACACCACAGCCACACCACAACAACACCACACCACACAACACCACACCACACCACACAACACCACACCACACAACACCACACCACAAACACCACACCACACACACAACACCACGCCACATAACACAAACACCAGACCACACCACACCACAAACACAACACAACACAACACCACACACAACACAACACAACACACAACACCATACCACACCACACAACACCACACCACACCACACACACACCACACCACACCACATAACACAAAACCACACCACACCACATAACACAACACCACACCACAACACAACACAAACACCAGACCACACCACACCACACCACAACACAACACAACACAACACAACACAACACAACACAACACAACACAAATCACAAATCACAACACAACACAACACAACACAACACAACACAACACAACACAACACAACCCAAATCACAAATCACAACACAACACAACACAACACAACACAACACAACACAACAACACAACACACAACACAACGCAGCATCAGAGAAACCAGTGACCTGTTCCCTAGTACTAAGCACAGATATTCCAAAGTCCATCTAACGGCGTTAATGGCTGTATCAGAAACAACGGCAAAGGGTAA
>JAPXFY010000017.1:7050399-7052899 GCA_030674185.1 Monoplex corrugatus | reverse complement strand
CCTATCCACCACCTTTGACTTTTTACCCTATCCACCACCTTTGACTATTTACCCTATCCACCACCTTTGACTTTTTACCCTATCCACCACCTTTGACTTTTTACCCTATCCACCACCTTTGACTTTTTACCCTATCCACCAGCTTCCTGCAAGAAGCTGGTGGATAGGGTAAAAAGTCAAAGGGTTAATAAGTTTTTGCTTTGCTAGAATGGTTGACCATGCAGGATGCTGGTGGAGAGGGTGCGGGAGTTAAAGGGTTAAGGGACGCGGATGATCATGTGGGTGGATATTAGACTTCCAGTATGAAGATCTTCGGTTCGATCCGCCGAGTCATCTCCGTCTGGTGGGTTAGAGGCGATTTTTTTTTCAGATCTTCCAGGTCAACGTGTGTGCAGACCTGTCAGTACCCAAATAACTTTCGTGTGTATACGCATGCAGATTATCATTTATGCACGTTAAAGATCCTATTATATTAGTCATATCAATGGCTGGCTTATGGAAACATGAAAAGATCCAGTATGCATGAACGCAGAAATTGGAGTATGCAGACTACTACGCCTGAAACGTGTGGGCGAAGTAACTAAATATGTGTATCTAAGAAAATTTGATACGCTCAAAAAAAAACAAAAAAAAATTCTATGAACGTATGTATGAATGCATATATGTGTGTTGCATATATATGTATGCATGTATGTAGGTATACAAATCTGGTGTGTGTGTGTGTGTGTGCACATATATGTATGCATGTATGCATGCATACAAATCTACAAGTCTATCTACCTATGTATGTATGTATGTATGTATGTATGTATGTATGTATGTATGTATGTATATATCTATCTATCTATCTATCTAACTAATCTATCTATCTATGTATCTATGTATCTATCTATCATCTATCTATGTATATATGTATCCATGTATCTATCTGTCTATCTGTCTATCTGTCTCTCTATCTATCTATCTACCTACCGACCTATCTATCTATCTATCTATCCACTTACCTACCTATCTACATAATCTACCAACCGACCTACCTATCTATCTATCTATCTATCAATCTGTCTATCTATCAGTCTGTCTATCTATCAGTATATCTATCTATCTATCTATCTATCTATCTATCTATCTATCTATCTATCCATATATCTATCTATCTATTTATCTACCTACCTATCTATCTGTCTATCTATCTATCTCTATCTATCTTTATCTTGCTAGCTATCTAGCTAGCTAGCCGTGTGTGCCTGCGCGCACGCACGTGTGTGTGTGTGTGTGTGTGTGTGTGTGTGTGTGTGTGTGTGTATGTATGTATGTATGTATGTATGTGTGTGTGTGTGTGTGTGTGTGTGTGTGTGTGTGTGTGTGTGTGTGTGTCGCGCGCGCGCGCGTGTGTATGTATGTGTGTGTTTGAAGATTCAGTTTCCATTTGTCCTTTGTTTTCAGAATATACTTTTAACAGTTTTTTTTCCCGAGGGGAAAGGGTGGGGGAGAGGGGATTGCTTTGTTTAGGTTTTCTGTCTCTATCATGTACATTATGTGTAGTTTTTATGTTGAAAGGTTTGTGGCGTACAGATGTTTCATAGTGATGGAAAATATTGCTGCAGCAGCTGTGGCAGTATATGAAATAAAATAGCAGCCACTGAACTAACACAAGTAGTAGTCAAAGTCGCTGTAGTATTAACGGTAGTAGTAGTAGTAGTAGTTAGTAGTAGTAGTAATAGTAGTAGTAGTAGTAGTAGTAGTAGTAGTAGTAGCAGCAGCAGTAGTAGTAGTTGTAGTTGTAGTAGTAGTAGTAGTAGTAGTAGTAGTAGTTGTTGTAGTTGTAGTAGTAGTAGTAGTAGTAGCAGTAGTAGTAGTAGTAGTTGTTGTAGTAGTAGTAGTAGTTGCAGTGGTGGTGGTGGTGGTAGTGGCAGTAGCAGTAGTAGTAGTAGTAGTAGTTGTTGTTGTTGCTGTTGTTGTTGTAGCAGTTGTAGTAGAAGTGGTAGTAGTAGCAGTAGTAGTAGTAGTTGAGGTGTTGAGGTAGTAGTGGTGGTAGTACAGCAGTAGTGGTGGTGGTATAGTAGTAGTAGTAGTAGTAGTTGTAGTAGTAGTAGTAGTAGTAGTAGTAGTAGTAGTAGTTGAGGTGGTGGTGGTAGTATAGTAGTAGTGGTGATAGTATAGCAGTAGTGGTGGTGGTATAGTAGTAGTAGTAGTTGTTGTTGTAGTAGTAGTAATAGTAATAGTAGTAGCAGCAAAAATAACAATAGTAATAATGATAATGATAATAGTAGAAATAGTAGTAGTAGTAGTAGCAGCAGCAGCAGCAGCAACAGCAGTATTAGTAGTAGTAGTAGTAGTAGTAGTAGTAGAAACAGTAATGGAAGAAGTTGTAATAGTAGTAGTAGAAGAAGAAGTATTGAAATGGTAGGAGCAGTAGCATTTGCAGCAGTAATTAAAGTAAAAGAAGTAGTGATAATAGTAGTGGAAGTAGTAATAATTGATTTTTTTTATATAAAAA
>JAPXFY010000017.1:7037899-7045399 GCA_030674185.1 Monoplex corrugatus | reverse complement strand
TGAGAGTTCCATGGACAGCAAAGAAAACAAACGAGACAGTCTTGATGGAGGCAGACACGGATCATTCATAAGGAAGATTAGGAAAAGACAAACAACATTTATAGGCCATTTTATGAGGAAGGGGGATTTGGAGCACCTGGTCACAATGGGAAAGCTGGAGGGAAAGAGAGCACCAGGTAGACCCAGGGAGAGAATGCTGGACGGACTTGCAGAGTGGCTGGGGATGAGGAGGGTGGGGGAGATGCTGGGGGCAACGAGAGATAGAGGTGGTTGGAAGTCCATGGTCGCCAACGCCATGCGGCAGGGCACCTGATGATGATGATGATGAAATAAGCAAAATATATGCATTTTTTTACATGCAGTCCTCGCCCAGAGAGGGTCTACATCGCACTATACATAGATTGCACTTTAGATAACAGATACTCCGACAACAAAATCTTTACACCTTCAGTCAAAGAAATACATTTGAGACGAGAGAAAGAAAGAAAGAAAGAAAGAGAGAGAGAGTGAGTGTGTGTGCGAGAGATACAGAGAGAGAGAGAGTGTGTGTGCGTGCGAGAGATACAGAGAGAGAGAGAGAGTGTGTGTGTGTGTGCGAGAGATACAGAGAGAGAGAGAGAGAGAGTGTGTGTGTGTGTGTGTGTGCGAGATACAGAGAGAGAGAGAGAGAGAGTGTGTGTGTGTGTGTGTGTGTGTGTGTGTGTGTGTGTGTGTGTGTGTGTGTGTGTGTGTGTGTGTGTGTGTGTGTGTGTGTGCGAGAGATGCAGAGAGAGAGAGAGAGACAGACAGACAGACAGACAGACAGACAGACAGAAAGACAAACAGACAGACAGACAGAGAGACAGAGACAGACAGACAGACAGACAGACAGACAGAGAAAGAGACAGAGAGCATGTGTGTGCGTGTGTGCGTGTGTACGTGTGCGTGTTTGCATGTTTGCGTGTTCGCGTGTGTGTGAGCAATTACGTGTGTGACGCCCAAGACATTTAAACAGAAAAAGAAACCTGAACCTGAGTCGAACAGTGGAAACAAAATCCTTGCTTGTGAATATAATTTTCGTAAAGATCTTTTGTTGGCCAAGTCAAGACTTCTATGGCTTATTGGAATACGGAAATGTCTAGCTGGCAGAACCCCGAAAGCAAAGTATGAATATGTGTGTGTGTTCGTGTGTGTGTGTTTGTGTGTGTGTGTGTGTGTTCGTTCGTTCTTCAATTTAACGTCTTTTCACTATAAGTGATATTAGACGGGGGGGGGGGGGGGAGGGGAAATTATTTAAAAAAAAAAAAAAAAAAAAAAAAAAAGGTGAACAAAATAAAATGTAGAACGATAGTTGGACGGGTTGGATTTGGGCAGATGGAAGACAGAGGAAAAAGACATTAGCAGGTGGGGGAACAGTAAAATGGAACGAGAACTTAACACTAACAATTAACTTCAATAACGTGAAGGGAAATTGTAACACTAAAATACAAACCGAATAAAGTTAAAGTAATGCATTAACAGGACTGTGAACTAATGATTCTGAAATTCTAACTAACAACGTTTGATCTGATGTAATTTTCTGGAAATGATTTTCAGAATACTTTTCTTGAGTAAACATTTTCGGTAAAAAAGAACGTAGCATTTTGCAGTAGAATAAACAGTGAAACAGTGTGAACTGTTCGCCGCAAATACACTTGACATTTTTACAATATTTTGTTCTCAATGCGTTTAGCTGAATACGAAAACAAACTGCAACAATCGATCTCAAATGATACATAGAAGAATACTGCAATTTTTTACATACATTTTGAACGGTAAGTTTTATCATTTGTTGTGACACAAACTGTTCATCTGAATGTTCAAGAAATCGAGTCCATGAGGCCGATTCGAGCAAGTTGCAAGCTTCTTTTACGGAGGTATGAACATGTAATTCTATAGCATTATCAGCATTCTGGGCGCCTTGCTTAGCTGCTCTGTCAACTACTTCGTTGCCGTGAAGACCAACATGAGAAGGCACCCAGCATAAACTGATATCTGTACCTTTGACCCTTAAACGATGTATAAGATGATTTGCCTCAGTAATTAAATCAGGTCTTGTGTCGGCATTAAAAGACCGTAAGGCATATAATACAGATTTTGAGTCAACAAAGAGAACTACTTTGAAAGACATGGTTTTAAGATTTACTAGATAATGCAATGCTTGATTAATAGCGACTAATTCCGCTGTAAAGATCGATAAGTTTGCCCCAACGAAAAATGACTTTTTTATCTTAAATTTTGGAACATAAAAAGCTGCTCCAGCACATTTATTTTCTAAGACTGATCCATCGGTAAAAATGTGAAGATGGGTACGGTATTTTTCATCGATGTGTTCTCTTGCTGTGGATATCGAAATGTTGACGTTTTCAGATTTCTTAGCGTCTGTATAATCAATATCAAAAGAGGCTTTTTGCATTTCACATGTAGGGATAGGCGTTGTTGATGGTGTCTGAGCTATTTCATCCATATTTATGTTAGACTGTTTGACCAAGTCAGATATGTAAGTTGAAACAGTCATTTGTGATGAAATGCTTTTTGCTCGCTTTGGAAAGTCAACATCAGACCTGATTTTAATTTCCTTACTCACAAAATTGTCCGTTTGTGAAGTAGTTCTAACTGCAAATTTTGCTGTCGCTAGCTCACGATAGTTGTTCAGAGGCAGAATTCCAGCAACTTTGTACGTTTCCAGATTAGAGGCATGAGTAGGGACACCTAGAGCAATTTTAATACTTTTGCAGTCTAAGCTTTGTATCTTCTTTAATAAATATTTTGGTGCACTGAAAAACACTTCTTGCGCATAGGATAATTTAGATCGTACAAGTGCTGTTGACAGATGAATTAGTATGTTCGTATCCATTCCCCAAGGTAATCGGCTTATTATCTTTAGAAAATTTAGGGCTTTTCTTGCTTTTGTTGAAATATAATCAAAATGGACATTCCAGTTTAATTTCGATGTCATAAAGACTCCCAGAAATTTTACAACCTGTTTGTAATGTAACACTTCACCAAGCAATCTGAAAGTAGGCAAGTTACTTAAAGTACCACCAGAATTAAATAGCATCATGTTAGTTTTTTCCGCTGACAACGACAGACCATTTTCTAACATATAGTTTCCAAGATTATCAAGATCAGATTGATACAATTTCCTAATGTAATTCTGTGCTCTCTGTGGAGTTGTCTTTTTTAAAGTAATAGTCATCCAAATACATATATCATCAGCATACTGTGCCAAAACAACACGATTTGAGAGTGCTTTAGGAAGATCCTGTATAAGGATATTAAATAAAAGCGGTGCTATCACTGAACCTTGTGGAATTCCCATATCAAGATGTCGTGAAGTAGAATAACTAGTTCCCACTCTTGCCTGAATAGTTCTATTGGCTAAAAAAGACTTAATGTAATCATACATATTGCCAGATAAACCAATAGATTTCAGCTTGTACAATAAACGCGTATGCCAAACTTGATCGTAAGCTTTTTTCACATCAAAAAATGTAGCTAAAAGACTTTTTCTGCGGGCAAACTCTTTCTTGATGTGAGTGGTAAGTTTAACCAGGTGCTCAACTGAAGATCTCCCTTTTCTAAAACCAGCCTGATTTACTGGAATAACGTTATTTTTATCACAGTAATGTACAAGTCTGTTTAATACCATTTTTTCCAATAGTTTGCTCGTATGGGACGTTTAAAGCAATAGGTCTGTAACTGTTTTTATTGTTTTTAGGCTTTCCTGCTTTTAATACTGGTATAACAACAGACGTTTGCCATAATTGTGGTATAGTTCCACCAGCCCAGCATTTCTGAAAAATTTTGTGTAAAAAAATAATATAGTTTTCTGGAAGATGTTTAATCATTTCAGTTGAAACTGCATCAACACCTACCGAACTCCTTTTGTTGCGCAGAGACAAGATAGTGTTTTTTAACTCTTCTAAGGTGATTGGAGAATTAAACCAGAGATCATTTTGAGGTATTGGATCAGTGTAGATAGGGTTGTTAGCTGCCATTTCCCTGTAGTGTTTGCAGGTAGGAGTCAAACCATCTACTTTACTATTTTGGGCAAAAAGTTCCACAAAAGTTTCAGCTTTGTCCATGTCGGAAAGAAATTTGTGACTTGTATCAATCATTATTGGACACCTAGGTAAGTTGGCTCCATTTTTCATTTGATTCATTTTTGTCCATACTTTATGGAAATCCTTGAAATCTGAAATTTCTTTTGTGCAGTATGATGCCCAGTAATTTTTCTTTGCTTCAGCGATGATTTTATTACACTGGGTGTTAGCTTTTTTCATTTCCATATGATCTTCAGGTTTCCTGCTTTTGATGTAGATTTTGTATTTCTCTTTTTTATACTGAACTGCTTGCTCACATACCTCCGTCCACCAAACATTACCCAAACGGTTATTAGACTTAAAAGTTTTGAGTTTCGGGATGGAAAGGTCTGCAGCAGCTAGAACTGACTCCTGGAATTTAGAAAACATAACGTCTACATTTTCACTTTCATAATGTGTGAAATCTCGAATAGAAAGAACAGTCTGAAACAAGGACCAATCAGCGCGTGTATAATTATATTTTGGTATAATATCAGGAATGCTGTCTTTCATCCTGATGTTTTCGTTAGTTAGTGTTATGAGGATAGGTAAGTGATCACTTCCTAAAGTATCTCTGTGAGTGTCCCAGGTACAGCAGGGTACTAATTCTGGTGAGATTAAAGACAGATCGATGGCTGTTGCCCGATGTTTGGAAATATCAGGAATTCTAGTGACACTCCCATCATTCAAAAGGTAAAGCGAACTGTCAACTATATTTTCTACTAAACGATTGCTTGTCACAGTACAGCAATCTTTTTCCCAAAACGGGGAGTGGGAATTAAAGTCTCCACCTATTAGCCATTTACCGTGCAGCAGATCCGGAATCGTGCGCAGCCATTCTGTGTTGTGGTCATTTGGACCTGTTGGCAGGTAGACTGACAAAACGTTCAGGATAAAAGAATTACTGAATTGTACTGTAGCGGCACAAGCGTGTAAGTCTTCAGTTGACGTTAAAACTGGGGAAGTAAATATGTGATATTGTAACTCTTTAAGTATGTATATCGCAGTGGCTACTTTCTTCCCGGGATTCCCATAGGCATACACTGGTGGATAATAGTAATTTTGGAAATTGGGAAGTTTGGTTGGTATAACATTAAGCGACTGCAGAATCAAGACTTCACACTGATTTGAGGCAAGGAAATGTTCCAGGTATGCTGAATTGGTGGAAATAGACCTACAATTCCACTGTAAAAAATTGATTTTCATAGTCGGCTAATCCCTTATTTTCAATTAACGGTGATTTGTTTGAAAATCACGTATATTTGGTTTTCTGTGTACGAGGATAATGGGGAGGGGGGGGGGGGGAATGATTACTTTTACTACAAAGTAAAGGTAGAAACAAAAAATGAGTAAAAACTATGGAGAAAAGAAGTCCTACTAATCAAGATAAGACTTTTGATCTAGAACAGAAATAAATTATAAATAAATTAAATAATAGTATACACGCCTTCAAATGTACAGAGATTATAGTCTGAGTCCTGACTGACTAATTCCTAGCGTTTATACACTTTCACCAAGAGAACTGTCAGAGATGACGAGGAAAAAGTCCTGTGACATGAAACGTTGGTCACTGTAGATCTACTACTATTCATTCAAAACATGTTGTATGACAGCCACCACGGTTCATAGCTGTCAAAATAGGGGAACGGTCCTCGGGAGAATCTAGAGGCGTGTGGCCGTGAAGGTCGTGATCCTCCTGGTCTTCTAGGCGTCTCCCAAAATAGATCCCGAATGTGTCTTCCCAGGTTCCCCGCTATCACGCTGCTTCCTCTGGCGGTGGGGTGAATATTGTCCTGTAGAAACTGCTGGTTAGTTCGAAGGTTATCATGGGAGACAAATGATAGATTTTTTATGTTAACAAGTTCAGCAGATAAAAAGGCGTTAAACAAATTCCGCCGAACTTCCATACGTGACTGTCGTACAGGGGCGACCTTGCTGATGACTATCTTTGTGTTTGGATATTTTTGTGTTATATGTTTGATGGAAGAAGCTAAATTTTGTGTTGTTGCTTTGAGATCTTTGCTATTCAGTTCGTGGACACCACAGTGTAAAACAATACAGTCTGCAGGACTGTCAAAGTTGGAAAGTGACTTGTCTAAAGATTTTTGTATGTCATGAATGTTATTCACAGTACTTGAGTCTCCTTCAAAACCATAAGATCGTCCCAGTCGTCTCGAGTGGACACCTTTCAACACTGAATCATGGATAGTCAGAACATAGGGAAGGTCGTGGTTTGTTTTACGTTGTTCTGAAATCTTTTTGGTGTGTGACGTTGCGTCCTTGAGCTGTGATGTGACGTCTTTAGCTTTTTTGATGTCATGGTGTTCTTTCCCGTCTTTGGTTTTCTTTTCAAGCTCTGTTTTCGCTCGAGTATTGCTGCTAGTTTTTGTTGTGTTTGATCGTTGTGCCTGTTGGACGTCCTGCCTGCGTGTGTGCTTTTGTTTTAGAACGTCTGCGTACGTGGGAGTTGTTGTGGAATTATCTGTCTGTGTATGACTGTTCCTGGTCGGTTTGATGGTGGCGGTTGCTGTCGACCGGGCCTCGATCTGCGCAAGCACAGTCCTTTCTAAGGTACTGACCTGGTTGCGCAGATCCAGTACGATGTTTTTTAGTTCAACGATCGTACTCACGAGTTCCGCAGAGCTTGGTATAGATGTGATGGAAGTTGTCCCGCTCTGCGTGCCCGTGGTAACCGCGGTCGAAGCGCCATTTGAAGGGACAGTCTCTGCCTTTTTGATCCTGTCTCGCTTGTCGCTGGTCGACGGCCTCTCGTAGTCGGTCTTTTCCGCAGACGCAGCTTCTTGCCTCTGTTCAGCAAGGCGCCCCCGTCTTGTTCTGGTCATTTGAGACTATTTCCTGTTATCTCTGACTGCCGAAATTTTTATCCGTCAGGAGTCTCCGCCATCTTGAATGTGTGTGTGTGTGTGTGTGTGTGTGTGTGTGTGTGTGTGTGTGTGTGTGTGTGGTGTGTGTGTGTGTTCGTGTGTGTGTGTGTGTGTGTGTGTTGTGTGTGTGTGTATTTCTTGGTGTGTGTGTGTGTGTGTGTGTGTGTATTTGTTGTGTGTATGTATGTGTGTGTGTGTGTTCGTTCGTTCTTTCGTTCTTTGATTTAACGTCTTTTCACTATGAGTGATATTAGGCGGATAGTGTGTGTGTGTGTGTGTGTGTGTGTGTGTTTGTGTGTGTGTGTGTGTGTGTGTTTGTGTGTGTGTGTATGTGTATATATGTGTGTGTGTGTATGTGTGTGTGTGTGTGTGTGTCTATGACAAGAGGGCGGCAAAAAAGTATCAAGCTTAAACGGACCAAAAAAAGAAAATAAATAACCGCGAAAGCGTAGCATGACTATGTTTGTGTGTGTGTGTTCGTGTGTGTGTGTGTGTTTGTGCGTGTGTGTTTG
>JAPXFY010000017.1:7025399-7030399 GCA_030674185.1 Monoplex corrugatus | reverse complement strand
GCATCCTGATTATCAACCTCATCGACATCATCATCATCATCATCGCATTGTAAAAACTGTGCCAGCTTCTGTGGCCATTAAGGTGGCGTAGAAAATGAGACCCCCCCCGCAAAAAAACAAAAACAAAAAAAACAAAAAGGTGAGCACGAAGGTAACCTCCCTGAGTGTAATGATTCCCCCCCCCCCCCCCCCCCCCGCCTCAAAAAAGTGAAAAGTGGCCTGCCTGGTGATCGAACCGACGACTCTTTATGTGTGAGGGCTGAAAGTACAAAAACATTCTTATATCTATACCATTATCCACAGCATAAAGGAACTTAAAGACAATTACTTCCCTAATCTAACAGGCAGACAGACAGACAGACAGAAAGAGACCGATAGAGACAGAAAAACGGACAGTGTTGTAGACTGCTCGAGGTGAGTGCGACTGAATGCATGTTTGGGGAATGTTTGTGTGAGTAGTCGAGAGAGGAACTCTTGTGAAGAGGAGGGAGGAAAAAAGAGTAACGGTCACAGACATACTACATAGATGTGTGTTGTACGGTATTAAAAAGTTTTCGTCTGCAACCGTTTGAGTTTTGATGTGGAGCCAATGATTGTTATTCGCCTTACGTTCACAATTCAGAACAGACAGACAGGGAGACAGACAGACAGACAGACAGACAGAAAGAAAGGCACACAGTACAGACAGAAAGAAAGACAGACAGACAGAAAGGCACACAGACAGACATAGAAAGACAGGCAGATGGAAAGAGACTGAGAAAGATAGAAAGAAGAAAGAAAGGCAGACAACAGACAGAGACAGAACAGACGAAAGGCACACAGAGAGACAAAAGAGACGACACAGACAGACACAGACAGCAGGGCAGACGAAAGGACCAGAAGATAAAAGAAGACAGAAGAAACACAGACAGAAAACAGACAGACAGACAGACAGCAGTGGAAAGAGACCGAGAAAAGAAAGAAAGAACAGTAAGAAAGAAAGAAGACAGACAGACAAAAGGCAGACAGACAGACAGACAGACAGGCAGTGGAAGGACAGAAAAAAAGAAAGACGAAAGAAGACAGACAGAAAGGTAGAGACAGAAGAAAGAAGAAAGGACAGACAGACAGACAAAGACAGACAAAAGAAAGGCAGCAGACAGGACAGACAGAAGAGAGAAGAAAGATATACAGAAAAGAAAGACAGCAGGACAGACAGACAGCAACAGGAACAGATAGAAAGGACAACAGAACGAGAACGAAGAACACAGAAAGCAGAAGCAGACAGACAGACAGCAGACAGATATAAAGGACACAAAAACAGACAAGACAGACAGACAAACAGAAGGCACGCAGACAGGCACAAGAAGAAACGAGAAGATTACAGAAAAAAAGACAGGCAGGTGACAGACAGACAGCAGCTGACAGCGGAGAAGACAGAGAAGCTCAACACAAAAGTTTCAAACACCAAGTACGGGACATTTTTGCATAAATAAGGAGGTTGAACAGCTTGGAAATTTCGGCAGTTTTTCATTGTTTGTATTTGTGTTGTTGATTGGTTTTGTTTTTTTTGTGTTGTGTGTTTTTGTTTTTTTATTTTGTTTTGTTGTTTTTGTTTTTTTTTGTGTTGTGTTGTTTGTGTGGTTGTTTTTGTTTTGTTTTTTTTTGTCCAAAATTACTGACATTACAATGATAACATGGCAACTTCCGGTGGATATTAAACGGACCATACGATAGATCAAATTTTTTATTGTGTGCTTGTTTTTTCGTTTTGTTTTGTTTTGTTTGTTTTGGGGTTTTAGTTGTTTGTGTTTTGTGTTTTGGTTTGCTTGTGTGTGTGTGTGTGTGTGTGTGTGTGTGTGTGTTTCTTTTTTTTTTTTAATCTTACACTAAGAAACGTTCTAATATTTTGGATAATCTTTGATCTCAGTACATACACGCATTTTGATACATTTCACTATCTTTGGACTTATATATATGTGCCATGGTAGTTTTTGTTAATTTGTACATAAAAAATACAAAAATACGTTAGAAGACAATAATACAGAGATTAAGGGGGGAGGAGAGAGAGAGAGAGAGGAGAGAGACAGACAGACAGACAGACACAGAAGACAGACAGACAGACGAACAGAGAGACAAAGACACAGAGAAACACAGAGAATGAGGGGGAGGGAAATTCATTAGTATTACTGTTTGTTGTTGCTGTTGATATTCTTCTTCTTATATATTTATTATTATTATTATTATTATTATTATCGTCATACTTTTTGTTGTTATTGTACCGTTGTTTTGCTTTTATCTACGCCATCATGAGTATATCTTCTAAATATACAAATAAGTAAATACCTACCTACCTACACATATACACACATACATACATAAAGATAAACAAAATATCATAAACTCATGTCTCCATTTAAATGCATGAATGATAACAGTTGTACACAGATTTCCTTTTGTTGTTGTTTATATTGGTTAATGTTGTTTGAGCTATATTCTAGATGTGATTCTTTTTACGAAGATGTCATTATTTCTTATTCATTCGTTGAGTAAACACTGGGTAAATACTACGTAATGATTGTAGATATAACTAAGAAATAAATATTCTTAAACTGTATATTCAATAATATACATAGATACAAATAAATGAATAGGTAAATGAATAAATAAGCAGATAGAGAAATAACATAGAAACAGACAGATACTAACTAACTAATTAACTAAATGAATGAATAAATAAATGAATGAATAAATAGACAAATAAATAAATAAATAAATAAATAAAATAAATAAATGAACAAATAAATACAGACAGACAGAGAGAAAGAAACCTGTGGGTCGTATAGTGCAGAGTTACGTCCCATTTTCCTTACACTTCAGCTAACAAGTACAGATACGATCTGTGTGGTTTCAGTGTCAGTTTCAATTTCTCAAGGTAGCGTTTCCGTGCTCGTAATCAATTCCAAATACACTGGTGCCGTGAGATGGAAAAGATCCATACTAACCATGGCACAAACCTCAATTTAAGCCTGCACATAAGACCTGTGAGCTGGTCTATCTGGATTTCCAGAAACTTTGTATTGACAGCTGTTTCTTGAATATCCGACTAATCAATGGCTAACAACGCCATCAGTAATTATAGACTAAAACTGTGCATCAAAACCATATTTATAACCTATATATCTCTTACAAACTAATTAACAAATAGTTCAGTTACCAATTATAGATACGAGCTATGTTGGTTTCGTGAAATATCTTTTTATAAATCTTTTCTCGTTTATCTGATATCAATAACTTAGCAATTCAATTAATAGTTATAGATATGAACAATGCGGGCGTCGTGAAAGTATGTTTAAAAATCTGTTTCTCTCAAATCAGTGAAAATAATGTAACGTCTAACCAGCTGTAGGAACAATCTGGAATGTATGTGTGAAACTGGACTCTCGGCAGCTGACGCTCCCTACACACCGTCACAAGTGGAGACACAAGTGTGTGTGTATGTGGGGGTGGGGGTCGGGGGTGGGAGGGGGTGTAGTGTGGTGTGCGTGTGTTCGTTCGTTCTTTGGTTTAACGTCTTTTCACTGTAAGTGTGTGTGTGTGTGTGTGTGTGTGTGTGTGTGTGTGTGTGTGTGTGTGTGTGTGTGTGTGTGTGTGTGTGTGTGTGTGTGTGTGTGTGACTGTGTCGAGGTACGTGGTTGTATGTGCGTGTGTGTGTGTGTGTGTGTGTGTGTGTGTGTGTGTGTGTGTGTGTGTGTGTGTGTGTGTGTGTGACTGTGTGGATGTACGTGGTTGTATGTGTTTGTGTGTGTGTGTGCGTAAGAGTGTGTGTGTGCCCGCGCGCGCGTGTGTGTATGTGTGTGTGTATGAATGTGTGGATGTACGTGGTTGTATACGTTTTGTGTGTGTGTAAGAGTGTCTGTGTGTGCACGCGCGTGCGCGAGCATGTGTGTGTGTGTGTGTGTGTGTTTGTGTATGTGAATGAGTGTGTATATGTGAGTGAGTGTGTGTATGTGTGTATTTGTGTGTGTATGTGTGCGCGCGTGTGTGTGTGTGTGTGTGTGTGTGTGTGTGTCTGTCTGTTTTGTGTGTGTGTCTGTGTGTGTGTATGGATGTACGTAATTGTATGTTTTTTTTGTGTGTGTAAGAGTGTGTGTGTGTGTGTGTGTGTGTGTGTTTGTGTGTTTGTGTGAGTGTGTATGTGTGCGTGAGTGTGTGTGTGTGTATGTGTGTGTGTGCGTGCCTGTGTGCACGCGCGTGTGTGACTGCATGTGTGTAATCAGTAAAACATTTAAATGAACAATTAATGACACAATTCATCTGGGTGTCATGAAACTATATATCTAAGAATCTGTTTCTTAAAAATAGCTAACAACGCAACGAGCAATTATAGATATAAACTATTCTGATGTAGTCAAAAAATTGTCTTTAAGGTATTTCTCAAGTACCAAACTAATTAACAAACACTTCAGTCAACAAATACACATGTCTATAGATCTATCTGTCAATCATCTGATTATTACTAGCTTAACATTTCAACTAACAATAGCCATATATATGAATTATAACTTACGCAATTATTACCAGCTTAACATTTCAACAAACAATAGCTATAAATATGAATCATAACTTTGTCTCTGCTTTGTCTAATTATTACCAGCTTAACATTTCAACTAACAATAGCTATAGATATGAATCATAACATTGTCTCTGCTTTGTCTAATTATTACCAGCTTAACATTTCAACTAACAATAGCTATAGATATGAATCATAACATTGTCTCTGCTTTGTCTAATTATTACCAGCTTAACATTTCAATTAACAATAGCTATAGATATGAATCATAACTTTGTCTCTGCTTTGTCTAATTATTACCAGCTTAACATTTCAACTAACAATAGTTATAGATGTGAATCATAACTTTGTCTCTGCTTTGTCTAATTATTACCAGCTTAACATTTCAATAACAATAGCTATAGATATGAATCATAACTTTGTCTCTGCTTTGTCTAATTATTACCAG
>JAPXFY010000017.1:7012899-7020399 GCA_030674185.1 Monoplex corrugatus | reverse complement strand
TCTAGCATTGAAACAAACGGTTAGGTATAGGGCAGTGATAAGCAGGCCTACTTCTCCATACATAATACTCCATCAAGCCCCCAAGAAACACATGCAGGACCCAACAGCTCAGTTGATTTGAGCGTCAGATTCACATGCTAATGGTTGCGGGTTCGAATCCCGGGGTGCGCTACATTAAAACTGGCCTTCTCACTGTCCCATCTTAGCATCACTGTTGTTCTGGTGGTGTCAGTACAGGATTAGATAAGTCCCCCTTCCTCCACTTCCCTGGGATGGTTATCCCCGTCGGCCATATCACCTGAGGTGGGTGTCGACGTAAAACCTGAACCAAACCAAGCCCCCAAGAACCACCATAAACATTTCTGATATAGCTTCATCATGATCATCATCATGTGCCCTGCCGCAAGGTGTTGGCGATCATGGCTCCCCATACGGGGATGTATCATTTGTCGCTGCAAGTACATCTCCCACCCTGTCTGTCCTCAGCCACTCTGCATGTCCATCCAATGTTTTCTCCCTGTATCTACCTGATGTTCTTTTTTCCCTCCCGCTTTCCTGTCGTGACTAGGTGCTCTAATTTCTTTTGCCTCATAAAATGTCATATAAATGTTGCTTGTCTTTTCCTAATCTTCTTCAATAATGTACGTTCTTCTTGTGTCTGCCTCTCTCAAGACTGTCTCGTTTCTTTTCTTTGCTGTCCATGGAACTCTTTAACATTTGTTTTTTCTTAGAAACCATATTTCAGCTGCCTCGATCTTAGAACCACTTAACTGTCAGTTTACCAGAACAAACCACCCATACGCCGATGAGGTCCTAGATCTTTAGGTAACACACACGCTCCATGTCCACCCACAAAGCGCCACCTTCCACCATCTCATCCATCGTCAAAGCAGCCACATCACCTCCACTGGAATAAGCCCTATCACCAGCAACCTAACTCGATGCAGACTTCAACCATGTTGTGGAAACTGACGGGATTGTCACCAGTACACGGTGGGTGGGATGTGGGCAATGATGAACAGGGGATAGCATATAAATCAATAAATACAGATAATGTAAAATTAATTGGTGAATATGGACTTAGCATGCTGGGTCTAACTGCACAAACTCCCTACATTACTGCACTCTAGAAATCCAACTCCAGACAAGGGGAGAGAGACACAGAGAGACAGACAGAGACAGACAGAGAGAGAGAGAGACAGACAGACAGACAGAAGAACATAGAGAAAGAGAAGACAGACAGACAGAGAGAAAGAGAGAGACAGGCAGACAGAAGAGAGAAGAAGAAGAAGAAGAGAAGAAGAAGAAGAAGAAGAAGAAGAGAAGAAGAAGAAGAAGAAGAAGAAGAAGAAGAAGAAGAAGAAGAAGAGAAGAGAAGAAGAAGAAGAGAAGAAGAAGAAGAAGAAGAAGAAGAAGAAGAAGAAGAAGAAGAAAGAAGAAGAAGAAGAAGAAGAAGAAGAAGAAGAAGAAGAAGAAGAAGAAGAAGAGAAGAAGAAGAAGAAGAAAAAGAAGAAGAACAACAACAACAACAACAACAACAATAACAACAACAACAACAACAACAACAAGAAGTAGAATCCACATCTCCAATTTCTTCCTAGAATAATCAATCCATCATCCCAACAACGTCATGCACCGTAGATCTCCACCCATCGATCCCCCACACTCATCCTCTTTCCTTCTTTCCCAATGACTCGTTCCGCAAAAAAAATATTTTAAAAAAAACAACAAAAAACCACTGCCACTTCATCAGCATGCATACCACCTTCCCTTTATTTATTACCATCACTTACACTCTCTTCTCAACTCTCTTTCCCATTCTTTTTCGTCTTGTCACTTTCTTCCTCTTTATGTTTCTGTGATCTCTGATTCAGGTAAATCCAAAGAGCTTCTAATTCCAAGCAGCAGAAGCCTACGCAACATTACATGTACTTTTGTGAAACAATACCGATGTTTTCGTCGTTTGTGATTGATGGTGGCTTCGTGGATGTTCTTTCATGGTGAATTTCCGGCCACTTCCTCTAACTTGTTCCCCTTTGAGCGAGATGATGGATGATGGTATGATAGTCCAAGGCTTTGGGTTTGTTCACGAATGAATGATTTAATGAGCTGGCTTATAGTTAAGACTCCTGGGCAGCGAATATGCCAGGTCTTATGTTGTGGGCTGGGTTTGAATTCGAGACTTCAGATCTTGAGTCAGTCGCTCTATCAAAAGAAACAAGAAACCAGTCGCAGCTAGAGAGTGAAACGAAATCCAAAATAAGTGTGACTGCCCGCGTTCAAGCAAACAGGAACCAGGAGAAAAAAACACGAAAAAAGAAGAATCAGAACGCGATTTGAATACAACAAGACAAGACAGGCGCAAATTTTCGGCCAACTGACCTTTGTCAAGCGTAAGATCACAAACAAACAAACACTAGTTACAAAAATTAGGAGAAAAGACTGAAACTTCCCTGCTGCTCCGTCCAGTGTGAGAAAAGGAATACTTTTTCTCACATTGGACGGAGCAGCAGGGAAGTTTCAGTCTTTTTCTTCTAACTTTTGTATCTGGTTTTGTTTGTTGGCCGAAAATTTGCGCCTGTCTTGTCTTGTTGTATCAAATATGTGTTCTTAATTTTTTTTTAAGTGTTTTTTTTTTCTGGTTCTTGTTCCTCTTTGAGTGAGATGATGGATAGTATAGTAGTACAAGGGTTTGGGTTTGTTCACGAATAAATGATTTTATGAGCTGTCTCACAGTTAAGCCTCCTGGGCAGTGAATATGCCAGACTTTACGTTGTGGGCTGGAACTGAATTCGAGACATCAAATCTTGAGTCAGCCGCTCTATCAAAGGAATCAAAAAACCAATTGAAGCTAGAGTGTGATACGAAATCCGAAACAAGTGTGACTGCCCCCGTTCAAGCAAACAGGAACCAGGTAAAAAAACAAAAAAACACGGAAATAAAAAGAAGAATCAGAACGCGTAGTTAATACAACCAGACAAGACAGGCGCAAACGTTCCGCCAACTGGCCTTTTGGCCTTTTGTCAAGCGTAAGATCACAAACAAACAAACAAACACCAAAAATTCGTGCCTGTCTTGTCTGGTTGTATTAAATTCGCGTTCGGATTCTATTATTTTTTTTTTTTTTTTTCTGTTTCTGTTTTTAAAAAAAAAAATTTGTTTTTTGTTAGAGTGTGATAGTTTTTTCAGAAGAAAAGAGGTTTACTGGTATCATCATCATCAAGTGCCCTGCTGCATGGCGTTGGCGATCATGGCCCTCCATATGTATCTGTCCCTTGCTGCCACAAGCACATCTTTTACCCTCTCCGTCCTCAGGTACCCTGCAAGTCTGTCCAATATTTTCTCCCTGGGTCTACCTGGTGCTCTCTTTCCCTCCACTTTTCCTGTTGTGAACAAGAGCTCTAATTCCCCTTTCCTCATAAAATGGCCTATGCATGTTGCCTGTCTTTTCCTAATCTTCCTAATGAATGATCTTGTGTCTGCTTCCATCAGGACTGTCTCGTTTGTTTTCTTTGCTGTCCATGGAACTCTCAACATTCGTCTGAGAAACCACATCTCGGCTGCCTCAATCTTGTTTTGGCTTTGCGTGTTGACTGTCCACGCTCTTTGTCTCTGTCTCTCTGTCTCCCCCACCCTCTCTCGATCTATCTATCTATCTATCTCCCCCCCCACCCTTCTCTGTCTCCTCCCTCTCTCTATCTCTCTATTTCTCTGTCTCTGTCTGTCTGTCTGTCTCTGTCTGTCTGTCTCTCTGTCTCTGTCTATCTGTCTCCCGCTCTCTCTCTTTCTCTTTCTCTCTCTCTCTCTCTTTCTCTCCCTCCACCCTTCTCTGTCTCCTCCCTCTCTCTATCTCTCTATTTCTCTGTCTCTGTCTGTCTGTCTCTGTCTGTCTGTCTCTCTGTCTCTGTCTGTCTGTCTCCCTCTCTCTCTCTTTCTCTTTCTCTCTCTCTTTCTCTCTCTCTCTTTCTCTCCTCTCTCTCTCTGTGTCTTTCTCTCTCTCTCTCTCTTTCTGTATAACATTATTGGTTCTATATATAACATTCAAGAACTCTCTTGTTTTTTTTCTTGCCATGATTATACTTGGGGAAAGTACGATGGTGGTTTCCCGTTGGCTTCCATCGGTTTGTTTACTGGTATGGCTTGACTGTTTTGATATTCCTTGCCTGTTGTTTGGTTCAAGTGGCAGTGTTGTTGTTTTGAAGCAGCCTGATGCTGTGGGACGGGGACACAATGACAGTGGGTGGGTCGTTTTGATTTGACCTAGTCGTGTTTGTTATCATAACCTGGGTATTGCATGCCTTTAATGATCTCTCTGTCTCTGTCTGCCTATCTATCTCTGTCTCTGTCTGTCTGTCTGTCTGCTCTCTCTCTCTCTCTCTCTCTCTCTCTCTCTCTCTCTCTCTCTTCTTTCAGGTAATGTATTTCAAATCTCTCTCTTCCTCTCTCTCTCTCTTCTCTCTCTCTCTCTCTCTTCTCTCTCACTCTCGCTCTCTCTCTTCCTGTCTCTTTCTCCTGTCTTTTCTCTGCTTCTCTCTCTATCCTCTGTCCTTCTTTTTTGCTTCTCTGTCTGTCCTCTTCATGCTTCTTCTCTCTCACCTCTCTGTCCTCTTCTTTCTTTGTCTCTGTCTCCCCTGTCTCCCCTCCCTCTCTTCTCTACTCTTCCTCTACTCTCTCTCTCTCTCACTCCTTCTCTTCTCCTCCCTCTCTCTATCTTCTCTCTCTCTCATCTCTGTCTGTTCTTCTGTCTCTTTCTCTTTCTGCTTCTTCTCTCTCTCTCTCTTCTCTCTCTCTTCTCTCTCTCTTCTCTCTCTCTCTTCTCTCTCTCTCTCTCTTCTCTCTCTCTCTCTCTTCTTTTCTTCTCTCTCTTTCCTTCGTCTCTTGTACTCTCTCTCTCTTATACTACTCCTTTGACCAACTCTCCTTATCACTCTGCTCTATTTCTCTCTCTCTCGCTACTCTCTCAAGCCTACTCTCGTCTTTTACATTTCTCTAGGGGCGCGTCTACGTAACCCCGAACTCATCCTACATCTAAAAACACAGTTATCAACGCAGTATTGACTTCACTGTCATCAAGCCTATCTCCTTAGCACTGTTTCACCATTCAATCGGTGTAAAAAAAATTATGACACACCTACACTTTTTCAGTTCGTGTTTCTTTTTTTTTTTGTTGTTGTTGGAAAACTGACTTTGGATTATATAAATCTCTCCACATTTCATTGCTCAGTAACTCTATAAATTGTCCAGGTATGTTATTTTAAAAAATAAAAAAAACTCAGGTGGTATGTAACCATGGTGTTTTTATCTTTTGTATACCTTAATCCATACATAATCCATACATTGTCTGTATGTTTAATATCTACTGATGAGTTTATGCCCTGATGTTTAAGTGCCCATCGGATGTATTTATGATTTATATACATTTCATTTTCAAGGTCTAATCCACCAGGTAATTGCTGGAAGATTTAGGTGGAGCGCATAAGGAATTTTCCAAGCGCGTTGATTCTCATTTAAACAAACTCCAAACTCGTATATCATTTTTCTTGTGCTGTTTTGTGCCTGTTATGAATCTCACTGCAGAAGTATCCTGTTTTTCTTTGTTATTGGTTCCACCACCACCACCACCACCACCACCACCACCACCACCACCACCACCACCACCCCCGTTTGCGGCCATGTCCTTTTATCTGTTTCGCCACGTCTACATATATACATAAATACATATATAAATACCTAGTATACATACATACATACGTACGTACGTACGTACATACGTACGTACGTACGTACGTACATTCATACATACGTACATGTATACATACATACATACATGCATACAAACATACATGCATGCATGCATACATACATACGTACGTACATACATACATACATACATACACGCATACATACATACATACATATACATACATACATACATACATACATACATACATACATACATACATACATACATACATACATACATACGCGCATACATACATGCATACATACATATTACATACATGTTCATATGTGCATAAGTACATTCATGGCAAAGTCTCTCTCCTCACACTCCTTGATCTGTCTGCAGCCTTTGATACCATTGATCATGGTATTCTCCTTTCTAGACTTCATCATACTTTTGGCATCTCTGACATTGCTCTCTCCTGGTTCACTTCGTATTTATCAAACAGAAAAAGAACTGTTCTCATTAATGGCACTTACTCTCAACCTGCATACCTGACCTGTGGTGTTCCACAAGGATCTGTCCTTGGCCCTGTTCTTTTCACTCTTTACACCTCCCCCCTGTCCACCATCATCAACTCCCACTCTATAAAACACCACTTCTATGCTGTGACACCCAACTTCAAGACAGTGACTCACCTGACAATATACAGCGCCTCCTGACTCGCACCACTGAGTGTTACTCGGACATTAAAAAATTGGATGACGTACAACAAACTTCAGCTAAATGATGACAAGACAGAAGCTATCCTCATTGGCACCCGTCAGAAACTTTCTCAGCTGCCTCCTCTTTCTCTCCCATTATGTAACACATCAGTCCCAATTTCTGATTCAGCTAAAAACCTTGGTGTCTGCATTGACTCTACCCTCTCCATGAACAACTTTGTTTCTCAAACTGCCAGATCTTGCTACTATCACTCCATCGGATAAGCCTGATCAGGAATATCTCTCTGTGGAAACAACTGCAAAACTCGTTCTCTCCTTCATAATGTCACGCATTGATTATTGCAATTCACTCCTGTCCGATCTTCCTGCCTCCACCACTCACATCCTACAGCGCATTCAAAACAATGCTGCACGCCTTGTACTCAAAAAGAAAAAAGCTGACCACATATCTCCTCTCCTGGCACAACTTCACTGGCTCCCTGTATCAAAGCGCATACAAACTAGACACCATGTGCTACAAAAGCCTCAATAACGCAGCCCCCGATTACCTGTCAAGCCTACTTGAGATCTATTTCCCTCACGTACCCTCCGCTCTGCCTCCGATCCTCTGACTTTTCGCTTTCCACGCACTAAGCTCAATACCTATGGTCCACGAGCCTTCTCTGTTTCTGGTCCGCTTTCCTGGAACAAACTTCCTCTCTCAGTCCGTCAGCAACCTACTTTTGTCTCCTTCAAGTCCGCACTCAAAACTCACCTTTTCTCCTCTGCATAAAATCCTGACCTCACTCAATCCCCTCTGCAGCCTGTCTCCACTCGGAGGGGAATCACATTGTAATACATAATTGTATATAATATGCTCTCTATAATTTTCCATTGCTTTTATTTTTTCTCCCCATTTATAGCCGTGTGCGTGTGTGTGTGTGCGCGCGCGCGTGCGCGCGGCGCGCGTGTGTGTGTGTGTTGTGTGTGCGTGAGTGCGTGTGTGTGCGTGCGTGCGTGCGTGCGTGTGTGTGCGTGCGTGCGTGTGTGTGTGTCTGTTTCAGCGCTTAGATTTGATTTTATCAAGATTTTGCGCTATATAAATATTGTAAT
>JAPXFY010000017.1:6997899-7010399 GCA_030674185.1 Monoplex corrugatus | reverse complement strand
ACATACACATACGTAGACGGACACAAAACAAAGCATACACATACATCCGAGTACACGTGTATAACTTTACACGCATACGCGGATATATACACGCGAGCGCGTGCAAGCCCGCAGACACAGACACACACACACACACAGACTCACACACGCACACATGCACAACACAACACACACACACACACACACACACACACACACACACACACACACACACACACACACACACACACACATTCGAATATGTTTATACATTTTTCTGTATTCATGGTCAAATGTTTTATTTCGCTTGCTTTTTGTTTACTTTGCTTAGATTTTGGTTCTTGTGCATTCCCCTCTTTTCTGCTGTTATAATATAAGTAGATTAAAATCCAATATGGAACCAATACTGTTGTACGGTTGCGAGGTGTGGACAGTCAGCAAGCAAAGCCAGAACAAGATTGAGGCAGCCGAGATGTGGTTTCTAAGAAGGATGTTGAGAGTTCCATGGACAGCAAAGAAAACAAACGAGACAGTCTTGATGGAGGCAGACACAAGTAGATCATTTATAAGAAAGATTAGGAAAAGACAGGCAACATTTATAGGCCATTTTATGAAGAAAGGGGAATTGGAACACCTGGTCACAACGGGAAAGCTGGAGGGAAGGAGAGCACCGGGTAGACCTAGGGAGAAGATACTAGACGGACTTGCAGAGTGGCTGAAGACAAGGGGGTTGGAAGAGATGCTTGAGGCAACAAGAGATAGAGACAGATGGAAGTCCATAATCGCCAACGCCATGCGGCAAGGCACCTGATGATGATGATGAGATTAGAAACGACTGACATGTGAGGCTGCCTGTTTGTTAACATTAAAAGAAATAAAGTTACATCTCTCTCTCTCTCTCTCTCTCTCTCTCTCTCTCTCTCTCTCTTTCTCCCTCTTTATGTCTCCCTCCCCTCTCTCTCCCTCCCCTCTCTCCCTCCCCTCTCTCTCCCTCCCCTCTCTCTCCCTCCCTCCCCTCTCTCTCTGTCTCTCTCTCTGTCTCAGTCTCTCTCTCTCCTTTGATGATGCTCTCACCAGATGAAAATACTCGCAGACGAGATCCTGTGTTAATTTCAGTTGATGATAATTCCGTGGTTTTGTTTGTTTGTTTTGTTTTATTTTCTTTTGTCTTGTTTTGTGTTGTTTTGTTTTGTATTAATTCGTTTTGCATTGGTCAAACTTGGGTTAACATTCTTTCCACATTTCAACGGCATTTACTAGTTATTTTTAAAATAACAATAATGATAAGGATAATAATAATAATAGAAATGACAATGATGATGATGATGATGATAATAGTAACAATAATAATAATAATAATAATAATAATAATAATAATAATAATGATAATAATGATAATAATAATAAAATAATAATAGTAATAATAATAATAATAATATAAAAAAAATAATAATAATGAGAATGATGATAATAATAATAATAATAATGATAATATAAAATAGCAAGAATATTACTATTATTATTATCATTATTATCATTATTGTGTAATGCTATATCTCAGAAGTCATTTGGACTCAGTATGGATTACACATTTTACAAGACAAACAATGCATTGAATTAAGAATCACTAACAGAACACATACATAAACACATATCAGAATATACAGTTCAGTAAATATGCACACATAAACAAATACTAAAATGTCTGCCCATACGAACACAAGTGCAACTTTAAAAATTATTATTACTGTAGTTATCAATCATCATCACATCGTTATTGTCATCATCATCATCATTATATAATCTTATTAGTAATAATAATAATAATAATAATAATATTATAATCAATAATAATTATATCATTATTATTATTTTATTATTTATTATTATTATTACTATTATTATTATCATCATTATTATATTATTATTATCATCATCAGCACAAGAGAAATAGTAGTAGTAGTAGTAGTAGTAGTATGTATGTAGTAGTAGTAGTAGCAGCAGCAGTAGTAGTAGTGGTAGTAGTAGTAGTAGTAGTAGTAGTAGTAGTAGTAGTAGTAGTAGTGTAGTAGTAGTAGTAGGATCATAGGTGTTTTTGTTTTGTTGTTGCTATCATTTCATCATTATTTTTTATCTTGTTCATTATTTCTCATTATAATCATTTCATCATTATTATATCATATCTTTATCATTATTCTCATTATAATTCTTATCATTATTATTATCATTGTCTTTTGGATCAACTGTACATCTCTTCAATTCAGTCATGAATACATGTATGTCTTCGTCTAATTATCTGTAAGTTTAATTAAGTGTACAAAATATAATTATTCCAGTTTATATTATGGAAAATTTAAATCTTACCGACTGTCTCGATTCGGCATTTGCTTTTTTTCAATTTACTATTATTAAAGTTATCACCATCTTCATCATCATTTGCCATCGCTATCACCACCACATCTTTATCACACCACTTTTATTATCATATCATGATCATCACTGTCCTGATAATGATTATAATGATGATAATGATAATAAAAAAAATAATATCGATCAAAATGATTAGTATCATTATTTTCATTAATATTAGTGTCATTATCACTATTATTGTTGTTATCATTATACTTTTCATTACTACTATTACTGTAAGCAATAGCAGTCACTTTCGTTGTCCATTACTGAGCCATCACTTCACGACATTACAAACCATAATAATAATCTTTAGTTTAGTAGTAACAATAGCAAAGTGTAGTAGTAGTAGTATAGTAAGTAGTAGTAGTAGTAGTAGTATAGTAAAGTAGTAGTAGTAGTAGTAGTTAACAGTAGTAGTAGTATAATAGTAACAGTAGTAGTAGTAGATAGTAGTACAGTAGTAGTAGGGTAGTAGTAGTAGTAGTAACAGTAGTAGTAGTGCAGCAGCAGCCGCAGCAGAGTAGTAGTAGTAGTAGTAGTATCGTAGTAGTAGAAGAAGAGAGGAAAAAGAGTATTAGTAATAAGAGTAGTAGTAGCAGTAAGATTCATTCCATTTTTGTTGTTGTTGTTGTTGCTCTTAAATCCAGAAAGTTACAGTCAAATATAGTAGGCCATATCAAATAATAATTGATAATCAGACCAAAAGATAATGTAGATATCAACCTTGGAAACAAGAACGGACAATAGGCACGTTGATCTGATTTTGTCCAGGCCTTAATAAACACCTGTCTCAAACACCTGTAACTGAATCAGTTTTATTTCTCAACCACACTAAGACTGTTATCCAGAAACAGTTTCATTATTTCTCAACTACAGTACGACTGTTACCCTTAAAATAGTTTCATGTCTCAGCTACAATAAGACTTTATCCTAAAAACAGTTTCATTTTCAACTACAGTAAGACTGTTACCCTAAAAACAGTTTCATTTCTCAACTACAGTAAGACTGTTACCCTAAAAATAGTTTCATTTCTCAACAAAGTAAGACTGTTACCCTAAAACAGTTTCATTTCTCAACTGCAGTAAAGACTGTTACCCTAAAACGTTTCATTTTTCAACAACAGTAAGACTGATTACCCTAAAACAGTTTCATTTCTCAATTACAGCAAGACTGTTAACCTAAAACAGTTTAATTTCTCAATTACAGCAAGACAGTTACCCTAAAAACAGTTTCATTTCTCAACTACAGTAAGACTGTTACCCTAAAACAGTTCATTTTCAACTACAGTAAGACTGTTACCCTAAAACAGTTTCATTTTCACAACTACAGTAAGACTGTTACCCTAAAAACAGTTTCATTTTACAACTACAGCAAAAACAGTTACCCTAAAAATAGTTTGATTTCTCAACAACATAAGACTGTTACCATAAACGCAGTTTCATTTCTCAACTACAGCAAGACTGTTACCCTAAAAACAGCTTTCATTTCTCAACTACAGCAAGACTGTTACCCTAAAAATAGTTTGATTCTCAACAACATAAGACTGTTACCCTAAAAAACGTTTGCATTTCCTCAACTACAGTAAGACTGTTACCCTAAAACAGTTTCATTCTCAACTACAGAAGACTGTTACCCTAAAAATAGTTTATTCTCAACAACAATAAGACTGTTACCCTAAAAATAGTTTGATTTCCCTCAACAACAGTAAGACTGTTACCCTAAAAATAGTTTCATTCTCAACTAACAGTAAGACTGTTACCCTAAAAAAGTTTGCATTTCTCAACAACAGTAAGACTGTTACCCTAAAAACAGTTTTATTTCTCAACAACAGTAAGACTGTTAACCTAAAAACAGTTTGATGTCTCAACAACATAAGACTTTTACCTAAAAACAGTTTATTCCTCAACTAACAGTAAGATTGTTACCCTAAAAATAGTTTTATTTCCCTCAACTACAGTAAGATGTTACCCTAAAAATAGTTTCATTTCTCAACTACAGTAAGACTTGTTACCCTAAAAACTAGTTTATTTCTCAACAACAGTAAGACTTGTTACCCTAAAAACAGTTTGTTTCTCAACTACAGTAAGACTGTTACCTAAAAACGGATTTGAATTTTTCAACTACAGTAAGACTGTTACCTAAAAACAGTTTGATTTCTCAACTACAGTAAGACTGCTACCCTCGATGTTTGAAAGAAACATTTTTGGTTTTGTATTTATTTTCTAAACTAATCCCTCTTCTCATCCTAAGTATTCAGTTGATCATTTTGGTGAGGTTCTTTACAAGCCAGACATTGGGTGAGGGAAGGGTGTCGGTAATGTCTCTTGTTGAGTGTGTTAAGGTCTTATGGTGAGTCTCCATATCAGCTTTGGGCTGGTTGCCTTTTTTATATTTTTTCAATTCATTTTTTTTAATATAGAGTCATGGACTCAGGATCTGATATCTTGAGTTCAGTCCCGGCCCGCAACATTAAGGGGGCAGACCTACCCAGATTTGGGTACCAAGATTGTGATGTTCAGTGTTTCAGTTCTAATAAACCAATCACCATGATATTTGGCAAGAAGATACCTCAGACAGTATTCTTTGATTGAAATCTTTGTTGGGGTCTGTGAATTATGAAAAGTTGACAAAATTTAATTAATTAAAAAAATGTTCTCGCGAAAATGAAAAAATATAGTACACACTGTAACATTTATAACTACACATATATTCACGTTAGTAATTTGATATTTACTGAACAAATACATCTGTATAGTATGTATGGCACGTAGTAAAATCTTAGCTCTACTATCATTATTTTCTGTACAATCATCACACCAATTTTTAGAATAATTTTAATTAAAAAAATTATAATACAACTTTTGATAAAAATGTTTCTTTGGAGCAGAACTGCAAGATTTTACTACCGGCTATAGGTATCTGTCTCTGCTATATGTGTGCCAAATATCAAGGAAATCGGATGAAAACTTTTGAACATATTATGTCTGATGTATACATCACAGGGTAGGTCTGGCCCCTTAAACGCTGGCCTGTTTGTTGCCCACCTGAATGTTTCCATCTTTCTGGTGGTGTCAGCTCAGTGTTTCATAATAAGTCTTACCCCACCCCCTACCCGCCCCCTTTATGCTCCTCAGTTCAAGACCTCACCAGCGCATAAGGCTCTTTGAGCAGGCGCAGGGAGTCTGCAGGATAATTGCTGGCAGATATATGGGTAGAGCGCATATGGAATTGTCTTTGTGCGATGAATCCCTCTAGAACAATCCCTAAACTCCAAACTCCATACTCCATATCAACTTGGCACTCAAATGCAGCACAAAAAAAAAAAAAAAAAAACAAACAACAACTGATGTTGAGGTTCTTAGCAGAGCGATATTGGTGTCCATTGTTAGTGCCCCTGTGGGAACATTTTGCGTGTGAAATCATCCACGATTGACAGGAGATGTTATGGAGGAAAAAGAATCTTTGCTTTCCCATTTTATGAATTTGTACTTCATTCCAAAAAGAACACACTACGGTCGGGCAGTTCCGTAAGTGCGCCACTGACTTAATTAAAATCGACCACAAAAAAAAAAAAAAAAAAAAATTGGCAAATTCTTGAGTCTGGACAAACATTCTTTCATTGGCACTGTCTTGAAGTGTGCAGGCTTAAAGCATGTGCCATGATCACCATACACGTGGCACCTTGACATTAGTGCATATGGAATTCATTCCGAGCACGGAGACGTCATCTCGAGAAACTGAAACTGAACCTGAAGTGCAAGGAAACGACGAGGTCTATGGAACACTGGGCTGGCACCACCAGAGCGATTACAGCATTATAATGGGCAGACAATTTTAACAGGTCCGTTTCTGTTTTAACCCTTTTGACTCCCACACCCCATCAACCAACTGCAAAAACTTAACCCTTTGATTCCCTCACCCTTTCCACCAGCTTCCTGCAGGAAGCTGGTGGAAAGGGTGAGGGAATCAAAGGGTTAAGTTTTTGCTTTGCTAGCATGGTTGGCCATGCAGGAGCGCTTGTAGACAGGGTGCGGGAGATCAAAGGGTTAATGTTGGGGGATGGAGTTGAGCTGGAGATATAGACGTTGAGGTTTTATCAACAGAACCAGGTAGCCCCATTTTATTATATAGAAAGCACCTGTTTCTGAGATCTCAGAACAGAGGGAACAGCACTTTTACTGTCTTTCTTGTAGAGCCGATTCCGTGAAATGTGGAATACTATTATCACCATTACCACTATTATCATCATCATCACCAGTACTACCAGCACCCCCATATCATTATCATCATTATTATTGCTATCATCATCATCATCATCACATCATATTCAGTAGTAGTAGTAGTGTAGTAGTAGTAGTAGTAGTCGTAGTGTAATAGTAGTAGTAGTAGTAGCAGTAGTATCATCATCATCCTTGTTATTATGTTATGTTTATTATTGTCATTACTACAACCACTGCCACTGCCACTGTCACTGCCAACCACCACCAGTACTACTACTACTACTACTACTACTAATACTACTACTACTACTACTACTACTACTAATACTAATACTATCATTATCACTATCATTACCATCATTACTGTTATCATTTTCGTTATCATTATTATTATTATATTATTATTAATTATCAGCATCTTTATCATGACCATTATCATTATTGTCATCATTGTTGTTGTCGTTGTTGTTGTCGTCGTCGTTATTCTGGGGTGTCATCAAGCAAGAATGACCGCCTTTCGTTATTAATATACGGGAACATATCAATAGGTATAAGCTATAACCGTTGTTGTTATGTACTGTTTATCACACTATTATACTTTCACTGACACGTTGACTTAATAGACACATACCTAAACACTGCTGCGGTTATTTGAGGACACCATCAACAACATATCGGTCAGTTACATTCATAGCCTTAACCGACCACGAGGACCAACTCAGCGCATGTTTATATTTATGACTTTCCCATAACAGAAAATACCACAGACACATAATTGCACTAATATAATGATAACCAGCTAACTGTTAAATCGTCCGGTCATTTACATTCATAGCCTTAACCGACCACGAGGACCACCTCAGCGCATGTTTATATTTATGACTTTCCCACAACAGAAAATACCACAGACACATAATTGCACTAATATAATGATAACTACTTTCCCATAACAGAAAATACCCAGACACATAATTGTACTAATATAATGATAACTACTTTCCCATAACAGAGAATACCCAGACACATAATTGCACTAATATAATGATAACTACTTTCCCATAACAGAAAATACCACAGACACATAATTGCACTAATATAATGATAACCAGGGGTACTGTTAAATCGTCCTGTCCATCCATACTTACTTACCCAGTGAATATATCCACAGGTTTGTGTTGACGGAAAACACCCAGCCACCAAACCAGTAACAGCCAGAGAAGGTTTGTTTTTTAGTGGTGATGTAGCCGGCGATAAGCTAAGCCAGGCATCCAAAACAAAAAGAAAAAAACCCCGACGAACAGTACCTGACACACTACGCTTCCTTGCTGTCACACGAAGCCTGCAGGATTCCAGTCGGTCACGGCTGAGCTGAGAGCTTGATGTGGAAACCGATAGATATGCAGATGAACAGAGGCGTGAAGAGACAGCACCATATCCAGTGACGCCAGCCTTCAGCGATTTTTTTTAGGAAGGAAGGAAGAAAAAAAACTGACAGCAACGATGTGGACTTTAAATTAATGTACTTGTTGTGGTATCACTAATAAAATTAAAAGAACGGCCATGTATGGTGTCACTAGTTAATAAAAAGAAAACGGTCATTTATAAAAGAATGTGTCATTTACTACTACAAATAAACACCGGCATAGAACTGGAAGCGTGAAGATCCATATCTTGAATTAGATTCTTGTAGTATTTGAAACAAAAAATGTTTTCAAGATGAAATGTTATTCCTTGCAAAAAAACAAATGTGTCTTAGTGGGTCTGAACAACACAAACACCGCAGAACGTAAATCCAGGTAAGTCACAAGTCAGAAAGATTATAACAACACAGAAAGTGCAGTCCTGAATATGAAGGCCAGTGGCAGAGTCACGGTTCTCAGTAAGAACAGACACAATTCAGCACACACACACACTTTGGTCCCAAACACTAATTGTTAATTAAAAAAGAAAAAGAAAAAAGAAACTATGTTGCGGCACAGAAAACACCTGTATGTCGTTTCAGGTAACACACGTTTATAAGAAGTGACCGCTGTGTTTCGACCTTGGGTAGATTACTGTAGGGTACTTCAACACACAGTCTAAACACGGAGGCTGATCCCCGGACTGATAATTTCAGTATTCTGGAAAAAAGAAATCCAAAGACACAGACTTAGAGACTTGTTACACTGGTACAATAGTGATCCCAAAAGTTTGCAACAGAACAACAACAACAACAACACCCAATATTTTCACATCACGGGTGTTCATCCACGGTGTCACTCAAGCGGTCGATCAGTGAAGCTAAAAGGGAGACTTTGTTACATCAGAACTTGTGGCACACAAACGATAATTCACAAGCCCACGATTTATATATCCACAACTTGGTATAAACAGCAGAATGGATGTTATTTCACAGTGGCACCGATTATACTTTCAATGATCGTCCACGAACGGAAATGTGAATTCAGTTGATATTTTAGAAAGAGATGTTTTACGGCAAACTTACCTACTCTTATCAAAACACACGGACAGAAATCACAAAGTAGTGCATTGACAAACAACCGGCGTTGTCAGTTTGTGTGTGTTTGTGGTCAAGACAGAACTTCACTGACACGAGTGTTACTTTCGGTCAAGCAAGAGTGTTACTTTCGCTCAGGTAAATTCCTTCCTCCAACTGACAACACTTTATCTCTACACAGGTGGGCCAAAGGTTTGTTTTTTTCTTTTTCTTTTTTGTGGCCACGATGAAAACACGGTTCGAAACCTCTCAAGCAGCTGCCCCCTAAAAACCGACGACGACGACGATGACGACGACGACACCAAAAGCAGCCGAAGATGACAGAAGCATGAGATGGGGCAGGCGACGTGAGATGTGGAGAAGCTTACACCTCTACGCCATGTGCTCAGCCCATGTTGAGTCCGACTGCTACCTTCACTCTCTCTCTCTCTCTCTCTCTTCCTCAACAACTATGACTCCTCCGGCTCTTGTGTCTGTCTGTGGCTGGCAGGGATAGAGCTGAAAGAGGAACGGAAAACCTCTCTGCACTTTTCACTCTGTCCTGCGCGTGTGTGTCTGTGTGTGTTGCGGCACGAAGACGCTACGACGACGGCAATATTGAGCAGGGCGGCGCGGCGTGTGAGTTGAACGTTTTGGTGGGGACCATTGCAAACTGTTTTCTTCGTTGTAATGTGGTGGGGGGAGGACAGTGCAAGCGTGGAAAATCTCTCTCTTGCTACAAGTAGCTCCTAAGGGACAGGACCCTCCCTGCTACTTCAGTGGCTTGAGAAAGGACGATTGATGCGATAAGAGCGACTCGATCAACAGCGACACGCACCCAAAGATTATATAGTGTAGTACTTACGGACGTGTGACTTCTTCTCGTTCTGTCTCTCTCTCTCTCTGTCGTCGTCTGTCTGTCTGTCTGCCTTCTCTCTCTCTCTCTCTCTCTATTCTCTGTCTGTCTCTCTGTCTGTCTCTGTCATTCTCTGTCTCTGTCTCTCTCTCTACCTCTTTCTATCTATCTGTCTGTCTGTCTGTCTCTCTCTCTCTCTTCTCTCTCTCTCTGTCTGTCTCTCGATCTGTCTTCTGTCGGTCTGCCGTCTCTCGCTCTCTTCTCTCCCTTTTTCTCTCTCTTTCTCCTCTCTCTCTCTTCTCTCTCTTTTTCTCCCCTCTCTCTTTCTCTCTCTCTCTCTCTTCTCTCTCTCTCTCTGGCAAGTAGTTTTAAAGGTCTTCAGATGGGGGAGGGGAGGGAAGGGGGAAAGAGAATAAGCGTTTTAAAGATAATCATAAAAATACAGATGGTCTTTTCTTGTTTCGGTCAAATTCTGTTACCACTCGTACTATTTCTCTCTCTCTCTCTCTCTCTCTCTCTCTCTCATTCTTCTCTCTCTGTCTCTCTCTCTCTCTCTCTCTCTCTCTCTCTCTCTGCGCTTTCCCCTCTGTCATCTGTCTGTCTGTCTCTGTCTGACTCTTTCTCCGTTTCTGTCTCTATCTCTGTCTCTCACTGTATTTGTTTTCTGTCTTCTGTCTGTCTGTCTGTCTCTCTCTCTCCTTCAGTCTCTGTCTGTCTGTCTGTCTATTTCTCTGTCTTTCTGTCTCTCTGTCTCTCTCTCTCTCCTGTCTTCTGTCTGTATTCTGTCTATCTGTCTGTCTGTCTGTCTCTGTCCTCTTCTCTCTGTCTCTCTCTCTCTCTCTCCCGTCTCTCTGTGTGTGCGTGTCTGTCTGTCTGTCTCTCTCTCTCATATCTGTCTGTCTCTGTCTCTCTGTCTCTGTCTCTGTCTCTGTCTCTGTCTCTGTCTCTCTCTCTCTCTCTTCTCTCTCTCTCTCTCTCTCTCTCTCTCTCTCTCTTCCCCCTCAGTAAACTTGATCTGACAGATGCAAATACCAAAAGATCAAAGTGTTGGTAGTTTGACTCTACAGGATAAGAGCTATGTGTCGCATGGGAAGAAGTTTCTGTCTGTCTGCCTGCCTGTCTGTCTGTCTCTGTCACTGTCTTTGTCTCTGTCTCTCTGTCTCTCTCTCTCTCTTACTTTCTTTCTCTCTCTCTCTCACTCTCGCTGTCTTTCTCTCTCCTCTCTGTCTGTGTCTGTTTGTCTGTATCTTTCTCTCTCTGTCTCTGTCTCTCTCCCTGTCTGTCTCTGTCTGTCTGTCTGTATCTCTTTCTCGGTCTCCCTCTGTCTCTCTCTTTCTCTGTCTCTCTCTCTCTCTTTCTCTGTCTGTCTCTCTCTTTCTCTCTCTCTCTCTTTCTCTCTCTCTCTCTTTCTCTCTCTCTCTTTCGTTTTCCCTCTCCTCTCTGTCTGTCTGTCTGCCTGCCCCCCCCCCCAATCTCTCTCTATTCCCCCTCAATAAACTTGATCTGACAGATACATGTACAAAAAGATCAAAGTGTTGGTAGGTTGACTCTACAGGATAAGCACTATGTGTCGCATGGGAACAACTCTTTTCTCCGTCGATTTTCTAACGCGGAAAAAAATCATATAAAGCAAATCATGATATCCGCAGGGAAATCCTTTAGGTTCTCGAAATGCCAACGTCTATTTCGTTAATGTCTTACTGGCTTTTTGGTGGACCAAGCACGATTTGGTCAAGAAACATAGCATTTTTTCTCTAGTGGAAAACCTTAAGCAATATATGGCTTAACTTGTACAACGCCCAGTTTGCTCTTAAAAGCAGAATTTCCTAAAGGGAAAAGAAGAGTCTGGTTTGTTTGTTTATTTCTTTTTGGACTAACTAGCGTTGAGGTGTGAGAACTAAAAAAATGTCCAAGGGAAAATATGACGTGTCTACGAATGAATACATCCAGTTGTATGGCAGTCTGCTGGTATTCAAAAGAAGAGAAATACATTCGTTCGCAAAACGCACATACAACACACCCACACACACACACACACACACATCACACACACACAACCCCACACACACACACAACACACACACACACACACACACACACACACACACACACACACACACACACATACAACACACACCAACACACACACACACAACACACACACACACAACACACACTAAACACACACACACACAACACACACACACACACAACACACACACACACACACACACACACACACACACACACACAACTACAAATCTGCAGAATACACATTTTCATATGCGTTAGGTATGCTTAAATTTGTTTCAGGTGTGGTTTTTTTTTAATCCCCGTGCGATAAATTGGACGGAGTGGTCAAAGCTGGGGGCATCTCCTTAGGTTATGTGCGCGAATGCATTTTTTTGTGATATCAATTTTTTCTTTTTTTTTTTGTTGTAGTTTTTGTAGGTTTTGAAGCGGTTATAGCCTTGATATGGTTTACGCAGTCGGCTGGGCTTTAAACAACGATTACATAATGTAAGTCCGAAGGACACCCGCGGCCCGTCCAATGCAG
>JAPXFY010000017.1:6985399-6992899 GCA_030674185.1 Monoplex corrugatus | reverse complement strand
TCTCGCTCATTCTCTGTCTGTGTCTGTCTGTCAGTCTGTCAGTCAGTCAGTCTGTCTGGCTGTCCGTCTGTCTGGCTGTCTATCTGGCTGTCTCTCTCTCTTTGATTTGATAAAGTCTCGCTCGAAATTGCTTAAGGGAGGTACATCTCAATCGCTAGAACTCCATACGCTAGCTCTGACAAGATTTGAACCTACAATACCCTCGCAAACTCCACGAAACCCGCCAGTCACGGCTCACTTCTCCAAAAGGTGGAGAAAAAAAAAAAAAAGATTGACCAATAGATTCACTCTTGGTATGCAAGTGTAGCCAGGACGTCCGATCGAGGGGTCTACATTATTATATATAATACACGTCCCTCTTGAGTTCCCTCCCCTTGGGTCTCAAAGCTTGAGTAAATAAGAAAGAACGAAAGAAAGAAAGGCACAGACGGCCAAACTCTATGAATACCAATACTGCCGCCAGGTTCAAACTCCTGTGAAACCGCCCACGGTTTATCAGTCGCAAAATACCGGCTGCCATCTCTGTACCCAACGGCCCGATTTTTTTTCTTTATTTTTTTTTCTCTGTTTCTTTTTCTTTTTTCAAAGAGTTGTCTTTCTTGCTTTTTCGTCCGTATTGGTTATTGCCCTTTTTTTCGTTGGCGGCTCTTGATTTGTATTCAGTAAACTTCCTTCCCTTTCCATATATACGTATACATGATAATAACAATAACAATGATAATAATAATAATAATAATAGCATTGATAATAATAATAATAATGATAATGACGATGATGATAATGACATTAACAATACTAATTAACCCTTCCCCTTCCATATTTACATATGTACACACATATAATGATAATAATGACAATAATGATAATAATAATACTAATTGTTTATACTGCTCTAAGGATCTATGTCAAAGGCATGCGCACTGTGCTTCACAGGAATCAGTAAAACATTTTCGTTTCGAACTTTTAATAAAGTAAAAACAAAAAAAAACAACGGACACTGACAAAATATGAAATGAAAAGAAGAATTAGGAACCATGATAACATAAACACCAGGAACAATATAGTATAAAGAAATGCAAAATTGTATAAATGAATACAAGTAGTCACTGAAACATAAGATAGATAGATAGATAGAAAGACTAGATAGATAGATAGATATATGGCAGAGAGAGAGACAGAGGGAAAGACAGAAGTCAGAGAGGCGATGGATATAGAGATAGCTAGGTAGCTAGGTATGATGTATGGATGTATGTAGGTATGCATGTATGCATGTATGTATGTATGTATGTATGTATGTATGTATGTATGTATGTATGTATGTATGTATGAATGTATTGCATATATGTATGTATGTATGTATGTATGAATGTATGCATTATGTATGTATGTATGTATGTATGTATGTACGTATGACATGTATGTATGTATGTATGTTCGTTGATGTTTTTGTTTTGTTTGTTTTTTGTTTTCGTTTTTTTTCAATGTGTGTGTGTGTGTGTGTGTGTGTGTGTGTGTGTGTGTGTGTGTGTGTGTGTGTGTGTGTGTTTGTGGCCTTGTCAACACAGTTGGTCAGATCGCATGCTGACAGCGCAGGAGTCGATTTCTTTAACGTTTTTATCTCATTCGCTTATTTTTTGCTTTTGTTGTTGTTGTTTGTTGTTGTTGTTGGTGTGGTGGTGGTGGTGGTGTGGTGGTGGTGTCGATTTCTTACAAATACGTTTTTATCTCATTTGCTGATTTGGTGGTGGTGGTGGTGATGTTGTTGTTGTTGTGTCCTTTTCTTTAATATGTTTTATCTCATTTACTGATTTGTTGTTGTCGTTGTTGTTGTTGTTCTTCTTCTTTCTTGTTAGGGTTTTTTTTTTTTTCATAAAACTAGCAAATTTAGGTGGAACATTTATGGAATTGTCCGAGTACCGATGATCTTCTTGAACAAAGTACGAATCCCAGTGACAGTTCACGCACGATCAGTTAAATTAAACAAACAAGAAACAACAAAACGAGAAACAAACAAAGAACAAAGACAAACAAACAAAAAAACAAAGAAAAAACAGGACAGTGGATATCAGAAGACACATCTGGCGTGGGGACAACATTGTGACACGTTACACTCAACAGATGACGGTTGCTGTGGTACGCTTAGTGGCCACGGTCAGTTGACCACAGCATGCACGCAGGGTCTATTAACCTATTGACTCCCAACCCTATCCATCACTGCAAAAAAAAAAAAAAAAAAAACTTAACCCTTTGGCTCCCTCACCCTATCCAACAGCTTCCTGCAGGAACTTGGTGGATAGGGTGAGGGAGTCGAAGGGTCAGGAAGCTGGTGGACAGGGTAAGGAGTCAAAGGCTTATCAAAGGGTCAGGAAGCTGGTGGACAGGGTGAAAGGAGTCAAAGGCTTATCAAAGGGTCAGGAAGCTGGTGGACAGGGTGAGGGAGTCAAAGGGTTATCAAAGGGTCAGCAAGCTGGTGGACAGGGTGAGGGAGTCAAAGGCTTATTATATGGTCAGCAAGCTGGTGGACAGGGTGAGGGAGTCAAGCTTATTATATGGTCAGGAAGCTGGTGACAGGGTGAGGGAGTCAAAGGCTTATCAAAGGGTCAGGATGTGGTGGACAGGGTGAGGGAAGTCAAAGGCTTATCAAAGTCAGGAAGTGGTGGACAGGGTGAGGGAGTCAAAGGTAAGTTTTTGCTTTCTAGCAGGTTGACATGCAGGATGTCATGGGCAGGGTGCGGGAGTCAAAGGGTTAACAATGGGTGGTCTTTAGGGTCTGTAAGTAGCCATGTGCTCTACAATGATATAAACTTTTACAGGCTTCTTTGGAAGTTTCTATTGTTTTTCACTCCTAACTTTTGAGCAGCAGGGAAGTTCAGTTTTTTCTCCTAATCTTTGTATCTGGTGTTTGTTTTAATCTTACGTTGACAAGGCAGTTGGCCGAAAATTTAACGTCGGGCTTGTCTGTTGTATTAAGTTACAGCGTCTTATTCTTTTTCGTGTTTTTATTTTTTTCTGGTTCTACTGGCTTCTTTGCTCTGGCTTATGGTCGTTATCTTTGTTCATATTGGATAAACGTTTCGCTCGAATCGCCAGGAGAACCAGATGTTTCGGGTCAAAGGCATCAGAAGCGTCCAAGAAAAATCGGTCAAGGGCCATGGGTCTATATAAAGCAATGTCAGCGAGTGCGAAAATGTTGCGTGATCTCGACTGCTGATGAAATGGGGACACACAAAAACGTATAAAACGAAGATGCAGAAACAAGGAAAGAAAAATGTGTGCAACATTCAAGGTATATGTAAGACATAGTTCAAGATAGGAATATTAAAGGTTAGAAGTTATTCAAGAGAAATTTGTCGCACTCGGGCAATTCCATAAGAGCGCAAACCGAAATCTACAGTCTATTATCTACTGACTCCTTGCGCCTGCTGCTTCATATCAGAAATATTGAACAAAAGTTTTGGAGTCTCTTCGGCTACTCCCCGTGGGGATTCCGGGGTTTTCGGTATAACTTGTATCCCCATCTTCTGGAAATTCTGTGCTAGAAATTTCCTCTTTTCTGTCACTTTCTTTATTTCTACCTTGTTCCTTTGCCTTTCTGTCATTCTTCAGATCCTTTTCTGCCTTGCTGGTCTATTCACCTGTATGTATTCGATACAGTCTTACATACTTGTAGGCTTGATAACTGGGTACATGTATTAAGAGCATTTTTGGGTCTGGGGAAATGAGATATGCGGAAGCGAGTTTAGGTAATTAAGGCCGTTTTTATGTATGTTTCCGTGTCCTTAGATATGTTTAAAATTGTAATCAGGTATCATTTTTTAAATCCCTTGTGTGATAACCTGGACGGAGGGTCAAAGCCGGGGCATCTCGTTAAGATTATGTGCGCGTAATGCATTGATATGTGTACTTTAATTTTCGTTTCCGTGTTTTTTTCCCGTTAAAGTATTGTGCATGTTTTGAAATGGTCATAGCCCTGATATGGTTCTACGCAGTCGGCTGGACCTTTTACAAAAATGCCAATAAATCACAGTCCGTTGGCGCTAGGACCTACATTTCCTTCCCTGAAGCATCCTTCGTTGAAACAAGTACTGGTGATGATTTTATCCACTCTATTCATGCCAGTGTCTACATGCTTAATTTCGGTAAAAGTGTACAACAAAATGATAAATAATGAAAGATTAACCAGTCGCCGTGGTGTAGTGGTTAACGCAACGGACTACCGACGGGAAAGGGTTGTAGGTTCGAATCCCATCAGTCCCTTCAAAAATCATTGTGGGATTTTTCGGCTCTACCGCTTACCCAGAGTAGGCGTGTTACTGGAAGACTGGGACCACAAGTGTCGAGTTTCATCCACTTTACGGACGCGTCATCGAGGGTGTTGCTCAAATCTTCTGACCAGCACCGCAGGTGTCTGAATTTCTCGGACTGGTTGACGCCAGGATGTATTATGATAGTAAGCGTAGAGTAAGCCCTGTCACGCAGTCTCAATCCTAGATGGAACTCCATAGCATAATGATTATCATCCTCATTCGACATCATCATCATCGCATTGTAAAAAAAAAAACTGTGCCAGCTTCTGTGGCCATTAAGATGGTGTAGAAAATGGGACCAAAAAAAAAAAAAGGTGTTTCTCTCTCTGTCTGTCTCCCTGTCTCTCTCACTCTCTGAGTCTCTCTCTTCTCTCTCTCACTCTCTCTCTCTCTCTCTCTCTCTCTCTCTATCTCTCTCTCTCTCTCTCTCTCTCTCTCTCTCTCTCTCTCTCTGGGTGCGATGGTCCTAAAAAAATGTATAGACTGGCATATTATGAAAGGAAACGTAGGGTATGTATGAGAACGTAGAGTACAATCCTTCAAGGAAGTCTCAACCCAGACTGGAACTCCTTAGCATCATCACCATCATTCTCCATTATCATCATCATAGCATTCTGAAAAAAATTGTCCGTGGATCTGTGCCTGTCCATGCCCTGTCCTCGTGGTGATCGCAGTTTTTGTAGGGATTTGGGGCAGAAGGGAAAAAAGCAAAATTGTTGATATGGCTTAACCATCTCGATTTCTTTTTTTTTTTTTTTTTTTTTCATTCACTTCTTTTCTTGCTTTCTTCCACTCCTTCTCTCTCTCTCTCTCTTCTACATCCCATCTCTCTCTTTCTCTCTCTCTCTCTCTCTCTACCTCCCCATCTCTCTCTCTCTCTGTCTCTATCTCTTTCTCTTGTCTGTCTCTGTATCTCTCTTCTTTCTGTCTCTCTGTCTCCTCTCTTCTTCTCTTCCCTTCTTCTCTCTCTCTGTCTTCTCTGTCTTCTTCTGCTGTCTTCTCTCCTCTTCTCTGTCTCTGTCTCTTCTCTGTCGTCGTCTGCCTGTCTCTGTCTCTCTCTCTGTCTGTCTCTGTCTGTCTCTTCTCTCTTCTCTCGTCTTCCTGTTCTGTCTCTGTCTTCTCTGCCTGTCTTCTCTTCTCTTCTCTGTCTCTGTCTGCTGTCTTCTGTCTCTTCTCTGTCTGTCTGTCGTCCCTGCTGCTGTCTCTTCTCTGTCTTCTGTCTGTCTGTCTCTTCTCTCTCTCTCTCTCTTCTTCTGTCTTCCTCTCTCTCTCTCTCCTTTTTTTTCTCTCCTTTTTTCTAAGTAAAGTCTGTGTCCAACTAACCTGCCAGAACTACTTTCCACTGACTTTTGTATTTTCTTTTGTGATTTCTACGAGTGTCTGGTCTGCTTGAGTGAGCGTGTATGGACTTTTGTTGAGTGTTGACGGGCTGATGAGGGGGGAATCACCCAGCAGGTTTTTGATTGTCAGCGTTGACCCCTGAGAACGATTGACAGCTACCTTCCGTGTCTGGACAGGTCAATTGGACATGCATGTGTGTGTGTTGTGTGTGTGTGTGTGTGTGTGTGTGTGTGAGAGAGAGAGAGAGAGAGAGTGTGTGTGTGTGTGTGTGAGAGAGAGAGAGAGAGGCAGACAGGCAGACAGACAGACACAGACAAAGAGACACAGAGAATCAGAGAAAGAGAAAGAGAGAGAGAGAGAAAGAGAGAGAGAGAGAAAGGCAGAGAGAGAAAGACAGAGGAGGAGAGAGAGAAGGGGGGAGAGAGAAAGAAGGAGAGAGAGAAAAAGACGAGACAGAGACAGAGACAGACCACTGCTGCTGCTGTTGCCACTACTACTACTTCTATTACTACTACTACTACTGCTGCTGTTGCTGCTGCTGCTGCTGCTGCTGCTGCCTCTACTACTACTACCACCATCACCACCACCACCACTACTACTACTATTACTTCCACCACCATCACCTCCACCACCACTGCCACTACTACTACTACTACTACTACTACTACTACTACTACTACTACTACTACAACTACTACAACTACTGCTACAACTACTACTACTATAAATATTACTAATACCACTACCACCACCACCACCACCATCACTACTACTACTACTACTGCTGCTGCTGCTATTGCTATTACTACTACTACTATTACCACTACTACTACTACCACCACCACCACCACCACCACCACTACTATTACTACCACCACTATTGCTACTACTACCACAACAACCACCATCACCACTACTACTACCACCACCAAGTCCACTACTACTACTACTACTACTACCACCACCACCACCACCATCACTACTACTACTACTACCACCACTGTTACTACTATTACCACAACAACCACCATCACCACTACTACCACTACCACCACCAACTCCACTACAACTACTACCACCACCACCACCACTACTGCAATTACCATCACTGGCATCACTATGACCAACTCTCCAGCACCAACGCTAAGAAAGCCCACAACGAGGAAAACCATCAACCCTGCCAACTAGTTACACATGAAACACACTAATGTTCACCAACACGAAATAGGCTTTTAAGCTTCGCAGGGAAGCACCTCATTACAGATAATGATCATCTTCCTGTACTTGACCCACGGGGTGGTCAAGCCAAGGTGGCCAGTCGAATCACTCTAAGAAGACAGTCAAGCCATAAGAACAATCTCCTTTTTTTCAAGTGACATCAAACTTGTGTTGTTGTTTTTTGCATCATAGAGACTGTGAACAATTGCTACGCCTCATCTATGGTTTTTTTTGTTTGTTTGTTTGTTTTTTTGGTCAACAAAACATATTGAAAATCGATCTAAGATAACCATTTTTGATTAAAAGTACTGTCATATTTTCTGTCGATGTGGTAAATAAAAGGGGGAGTGGGTGTAAGAGGGTGGGGGGTTGCGGGGCAGCGACAATGCACGGTGAATTTAGCGGAGACCAACGTGTAACAACAACCTCAAGTCCAAGTTCAAACACCTAAACCAATCTAACAAAAGATAACTAAGTGCAGCAAACAAGAAAACAACATAAACTCATTACTACAGATAGAGAGAAAAATAGGAGATAAATGAGAGAAAAAGAGAAAGAGGGAGAGAAAGAGACAGACAGACAGACAGATAGACAGACAGACAGACAGAGAAAAGAGAGAGAGAGAGAGTAAAAG
>JAPXFY010000017.1:6967899-6970399 GCA_030674185.1 Monoplex corrugatus | reverse complement strand
GAGAGCGAATAAGAGAGAGAAAGAGAGGGGGAGAAAGATGTATATATCAGATAGCATAAGAATGAACTCAACCCCGCGCTTTCATAAACAACTCCATTTCTACCCTTCCTAGGATAAGTTTCCGTCTTCAAACTCATCAAACTAAAAAAGAAGATTGTTACTATAGCTTGACCATGTTGTCCTTCCACCACCTTCACCTCCCAAAGACAACAACAATCGCATCGTTCAGGACAAAAGGTCAAGTGACTCTTGATCCCAAGGGGGCGGAGGAGTGAAGTGGCGGGGGTGGGGGTGGGGGGCAGGGGGTCCTGATGTAGGAAACGGACCGTCCCACATTTGTGGAATGCTGCATTTAGGAATGTAGTGTGGCTGTCGCTTTGCGCTCCACCGTCTGCATACAACTTGCACTTACACCACACAGCAACCCTGATGAGCCTGCTCTGAAAACAAGATTTGTTGAGAAGTGAGGTAAGGTAAGGTAAGGTAAGGTAAGGTAAGGTATAGGTAAGGTAAGAGATAAGGTAAGGTAAGGTAAGGTAAGTTAAGGTAAGTTATGTTAAGGTAAGGTAAGGTAAGGTATTGTGAGGTAAGGTAAGGTATTGTGAGGTAAGGTAAGGTAAGGTAAGGTGAGGTAAGGTAAGGTAAGTAGGTATTGTGAGGTGAGGTGAGGTAGGTAAGGTGAGGTGAGGTGAGGTGAGGTGAGGTAAGGTAAGGTCAGGTCAGGTCAGGTCAGGTCAGGTCAGGTAAAGTAAGGTAAAGTAAAGTAAGGTAAGGTAAGTTAAGGTAAGGTAAGGTAAGGTAAGGTATTGTGAGGTAAGGTAAGGTAAGGGTAAGGTATTAGTGAAGTGAGGTGAGGTGAGGTAAGGTAAGGTAAGGTAGGTAGTAAGGTAAGGTAAGGTTAAGGTATGTATATTGTTATATTGTTACTGTTATTGTTATTGTTGCTTAAAGCCCAGCCGATGCGTAGAGCCATATCAGGGCTATAACTGCTTCAAAACTTACAAACTTCAACAGGAAAAAAAATCAGGAAAAAAAATAAAGTACACATATCAATGCATTCGCGCACATAATCTAAGGACATGACCCGGCGTTGACCACCCCGTCCAATTTATTGCACAGAGAATTTAAAAACACACCTGAATACAAATTTAAGCATACATAAGGACACCAAAACATAATGAAAACGAAAATAAATTACCTAAAATTGCTTCCGCATATCTCACCCACCTCTCTAGAGCCAAAAATGCACTTAATAGCATGTACCCATTATCAATCCATGGAAAAAGTACTAAGACTTTATCGAACAATACAGGTGAATGGACCATTAAGGCAGAAAATGATAGAAGAAATGACAGAAAGCAAAGAAGCAAGGCAGAAACAAAGAGAGTGACAGAAAAGAGGAAATTTCTAGCACAGAATTTCCAGAAGGTGGGGATACTATTTATACTGAAGGAGCCCCCGGATCCCCACGGGGAGGTAAAGTAAGGTAAGGTAATGTAAGGTAATGTAAAGTTTAAGTAAGTAGGTAAGGTAGTAAGGTAAGGTAAGGTAAGGTAAGGTGAGGTGAGGTGAGGTGAGGTAAGGTAAGTTAGGTAAGGTACAGGTAAGATAAGGTAAGGTACAGGTACAGGTACAGGTACAGGTAAGGTACAGGTAAGGTAAGGTAAGGTAAGGTACAGGTAAGGTAAGGTAAGGTAAGGTACAGGTAAGGTAAGATAAATTAAGTTACAGGTAAGGTAAGGTAAGGTAAGGTAAGGTAAGGTAAGGTAAGGTAAGGTAAGGTACAGGTAAGGTAAGTAAGGTAAGGTAAGGTAAGGTAAGGTACAGGTAAGGTAGGTAAGGTGAGTTGAGGTGAGGTAAGGTACAGATAAGGTCAGTCAGGTCAGGTCAGGTCAGGTCAAAGGCCGTTCCCATAATTTTGAGTTCCCCCGCCACAGGGGAACGAGGTGGTAGAGACCTTAACTTTCCTCAGGGTTGGTATTACAAAGACAGTACCCTCTCTCTGTCTCTGTCTGTCTGTCTGTCTGTCACTGTCTCTCTCTCACTCTCTTCTCTCCCTCTCTCTCTGTTTCACTCTCTCTCTCTCCCCACTCTCTGAGAGAACAAGGAGTGTAGCGGAAGTAGGAACCTAAGGAGGAAGGCAGAGTGGCACCAAAGGGAAGCAACGCACTACGGTCTCTATTACCTTCCCCTCTGAAACAGGGATATTTGTTTGCCATCATTATCCCCCACGTGAAATGTCAAGCTGTACCACATGCAGGGGCTGAAGCCAGAGGGTACCAAGCCGGCAAAGCACCACATGCGACTGTGTGGAGCTGCCTACACCAGGCTCTGATTGGTTCTTGGAAAGATACTGCCGCCCCCTTCTTTCTTTTGATCCGGCTGTGCATTATGATGGAATCAACGGCTCAAGTATAAGATTTTTTTTTTCAAGAAGATTTAAAATAAGCTGATATGTGCTTTCCAATACACTACGAAACAGTTTTAATAGGGCCATTCT
>JAPXFY010000017.1:6945399-6952899 GCA_030674185.1 Monoplex corrugatus | reverse complement strand
CTGATGACATCTGGGTAATTTCTCCACTCTGGGAGGTCTGCTGTACACTCCCAGTCGACTGCTCCATCCAGAAGACCCTTTGGCAATGTGCTGGTTGTCATAGCCCTTTCGGGCCAGACCTGTTTCCCTCCTGCTTTGTAGAACGTTGTCATAGCAATTGGTGCGTTTGGGGTCATGGTTTTTTTCGCTAACCACATCTGTGATCACTTTCAGAACTTGGTTGTGCCTCCATGTATACCTTCCTTGGGCTAGCGCTACTTTGCAAGAGCTTAGGACATGTTCCACTGTTTGTTTCTTCTGACAGAGCGGACATGCTGGGTCGTCTGCTTTCCCCCATTTCACTAAGTTTGCATTCGAGGGGAGCAGGTCATATACAGATCTGAGGAGGAAGCTTATCCTTAGAGGAGCCATGTGCCACATATCGTTCCAGCTGAGACTTCTTTGGAGTGCACTGTCCCATGTTGTCCATTGCCCCTGTTGACCTTGCTGGACTGCCTTCTGCACTCTTTTGACATCTTCTTCTTCCTTCAACTCCTGTATGATCATGTCTCTTTTTTTCCTTCCCTTTGGCTTTGGACCACCACTGCATTTTTGTTGCTCCCAGTCCCTGTCTGTTGGTTTGCGTGTGTCCAATTATTTCTTTGATGCTGAGGTTTCTCTTGGCATTGTTTACAGCCTCTTGGACTTTCCACTTTCTGCCAGTTCTCAGCTTTGGATGAACTGATCTCACGATATTGTCTTCCGATTCCTCCAGCATGCTCAACAGTCTTGCTTTTCCAACTTTGTATTCCTCCACTATGGATTTGAGAGGTAGCTTCAGCATTGCTTGACGACAGTAGAATGCAACATCAGTGAGACCAGGTGGGACACCGAGCCATTTTCTTGTGTATTTGTTGATTTTGGCTTCCATTGCTTCGACTGTGCTGGTGCAAATGTCATAGATTAGCAGTGGCCACAGCAGCTTTGGTATCAGCATGAACTGTAGACACCAGACTTTGTATTTGCCTGGCAGTCCGCAGTTATCTATTTTCTTCAGGCCTTCTTCTGCTGTTTGCTTGGTTTCACATCCCCTTTGTGTGTCTTTCAGGGAGTCATCATACCATCTTCCGAGACTTTTTACTGGCTCTTCTGTGACAGTGGGGATGGCTTGGTTGGCTACCATGAATTTGACTGAATCTGCCACTTTTCCTTTTCGCAGTGAGAGACTTCGGGATTTCTTAGGTTTGAACCTCATTCTTGAAGAGGCCACCAGCTCATCCAGCTGCTTTAAGATTTGGTGTGTCTCTTCCTCATCCGTGGACAAGACTGTTGTGTCATCCATGAAAGCTTTCAGAGGAGGCATCTGGTATCCATCTCCCAGATTCACTGGACCTGAACTCTTCATTGCAGCTTTCAAGATGACTTCCATTGCCAACACGAACAGTATGGGAGAGATTGCACAGCCCATTGCAATGCCCACCTCTAGGTCTATCCAGTCCGTGGTGTATTCTTTGGTAGAGAACCGCATTGAGAACCCTTGGAAATACTTCCTCAGCATTGTTCGGATGTTTTCTGGGATGTGATACATTTCAAGAGCCAGCTGGATCATATCGTGTGGAACTGATCCATATGCATTCGCCAGATCAAGCCAAACTACGTCAATGTCTCTCTTCTCTGTTCTTGCTTTTTGGATGGCATCCCAAATCAACGTGGCATGTTCCAAGCATCCAGGCATTCCTGGTATGCCTCCCTTTTGGACTGACATATCCAGATACTTGTTTTCAGTCAGGTATTTTGTCAATCTTGCTGCCATAACAGAGAAGAAGATTTTCCCCTCGACGTTCAGAAGTGATATTGGCCTGAACTGATTGATGCTGCTGGAGTTCTGCTCCTTCGGAATGTACACTCCTTCAGCTCTCATCCATTGGTCGCTGATCTTCTGGTTCCTCCATGCTGATCGAATCATCTTGTGGAGCCACTCGAGCACTTTTGGGCATTTCTTGTAGAGCAGGTATGGTATTCCGTTTGGTCCAGGTGCTGACTTGGCTCTGGCTTTCTTTACTACGTTCTTCACTTCATCCAGTGTTGGTGTCAATATTATATATGCTATACTCTGTGACGGATATATATGTCAATATTATATGCTGTACTCTGTGACGGATATATATGTCAATATTATATGCTATACTCTGTGACGGATATATATGTCAATATTATATGCTATACTCTGTGACGGATATATATGTCAATATTATATGCTCTGTGACGGATATATATGTCAATATTATATGCTATACTCTGTGACGGATATATATGTCAATATTCTATGCTATACTCTGTAAACAGATAGGTCAATGGTTAAATAAGGGGAAAAAAAACAGAAAACAGTTTGAAAGGGAAAAAGAATAGGAAAATAACAACAACAACAACAAAGTTTTTTTTAAACTAATGGATTTGCTGTGCATTGTACAACACGATCCTTCAGCTTTCAAACAGCATCTCTGGGTCAACCGTTGACAGAAAATCAGGGGAAAATATACATCTGGTCTTAATATTCTAGCACCGGTTTTTTTGTTTTTGTTTGCTTTTTTAATTCATTCTGTTTCAACTGAGAACTTCATCTGCTCATGTTGTCTGGAAAATGCCCAGGCACTGGTCCGCAAACAAATATGGTATAGGTGAGAGAGAGAGAGAGAGAGAGAGAGAGAGAGAGAGAGAGAGAGAGACACAAGAGACACACACACACACGCACACACTTATCACATCACATGACTCGTCTAAAAGCACATATGTGAATAGATTTTAAAAGAAATCACGAACACATCACATACATGTGGCTGCATGCACAAAATAAGAGATGTACGAAAAAGACAACAAACCAAACAAAAGGTAAACACAGACAAAAATTGTTATGAACAAATACGAAACAACTTCCCCACAATAAGAATCAACATTTCCACTTGGGAAAAAAAAAAAAAAAAAAAAAAAAAAAAGGAAAAGGAAAAAAAAAAATCTGGGGCCTATAGAACTCGATTACAAAGTGTTCGCTTTTGAGAGAGAGAAAAAAAAAGCATGCATCATTGATCAGGAAAACCTTTTTTTTTTTCCAATCAATATAAAAGGTGATGTACTCACTCGTACGTGGATGAACTCTGCAAAGTCGGCACTGCATCCAGTGTTTAGCTCTCGCCTAACCCACTAATCATAAATTTTTCCCCACTAATCGTTAGTGTCGTACTCATGACACCCTGCTCCACGCATGAGCCGTATCGAAGCGTGTCTGTATAAAGTACAGTAACTGTATAACCCTCCGCTACCACTACCACTACCACTACCACACTTCGCCTGTGCTGCAAGAACTCAAGGGCAGTTCGGGGAAAGTGCCCTTTGAACTCTCTCTGTCTTTGTATCTTTTTGTCTGTCTGTCTGTCTTTCTGTTTGTCAGTGTGTCTGTCTGTCCGCTGTCTGTCTCTCTGTCTGTCTGTTTGTCTCTTTCTCTTCCTCTCCTCTCTCTCTCTGTCTGTCTGTCTCTCTCTTTGTTCTCTGTCTCTGTCTCTGTTCTCATTCTCTCTCTGTCTCTCTCTCTGTCTCTGTCTTCCTCTGTCTCTGTGTGTGTCTGTTTCTGTTCTCTGTCTCTGTCTCTCTGTCTTCTGTCTGTCTGTCTCTCTCTCTCTCTCTCTCTTTTCATTCTCTGTGTGAGTGTATGTGTGCGAGCATGCATGATGTGTGTATGTGTGTGTGCGTCTCTCTTTCTCTCTCTCTCTCTCTCTCTCTCTCTCACTCTCTCTCTCTCTCTCTCCACTCTCTCTCTCTCTCTCTCTCTCTTCTGCTCTCTCTTCTTTCTTCTCACTCATGTTCTGTGTGAGAGCGTGTATGCGTGCATGCATGATGTGTGTGTATATGTGTATGTGTGTATGTGTGTGTGTGCGTGTATGTGTATGTGTATGTCTGTATGTGTGTGTGTTATTAAAAGCTAATTAGATATACATCAAGGAACCAGCAGGACGTCTCTCCATGCACTGTAGTGATAACTATTAATTGACAACACTTGACTGAGTAAGCTGATTCAGACTCTGTGTCCGTCCATCTGTCTGTCAGCTTGAGCCAACTACTCTTTGGCGGATTTCTGCTTGATCGGTTGATTGAAATCGTCTAAGGTCTCCACCATAGCGCTGAGGGAAAACGCATCTCTTGTCACGTTCTGCTTGTATAAAAAGAGCACATGTGCAAAGGATGCATTATTAAGTTTCAGTTTCAGTTTTCAGTTTCTCAAGATGACGTCTCCGCGCTCGGAACGAATTCCATATTATGCACTAACGTCACAGGTACCGTGTTTATGGTGATCATGGCACAAGCCTTATTAAGCCTGCACATAATAAACCTGTGAGCTGCCAGGTTTGAGACCTACCTAAACTATGTTTTACCTAGTCTATATATTATACTGGTATTTTATTAGCCTACCGCCCGATTTTCAACTTCCGTGGGATTTTAGCGTGCGCAGACCAGAAGGCACACGGGTTCGACTCCTCTTTCGTCCCATTCCAATGGACTAGACATTCAGTTCGTTTTGTTTTTGTTTTTCCTTTTCTTTTTGTTTGTTTGTTTTGTTTTTGTTTTTTTGTTTCTTTGTTTGTTTGTTTTTTCGGTGAAACTGGAAAGAAAAGTCGAGACCTCAACAGGGGAACGAACTCTGGAACCGCGGTTTAGGTTACTGGCAAGGCGAACGTCTGAACCATTCTGCCACTCTTCTGACGATGACGATGTTCCGGACCATTGGAAGTCCAGTTCCCAAGACCCAGAGAGTGGTTCTGTTGCTGTGCAAAGACATTTACACACTTTTAATCTATTTCAAACACAGGGTCCGGCGGCCGGTTCATAAACCGATTTCGGAGATTTGACTCAATGTCTCGACATATACTCTCTAACAGCAGTATGTGCTTCTTGCCAGGTTGTTTTCTTTGGTGGATATTCACACGCGCCGCACACACACACATACAACACGCACACCCCACACACACACACACACGCCACACACACACAAGCATTTTTGATACAGGCTTTAAGACATAAGCTGTTATAAGAGAGTCTATGGCTCGATTTTCAAGCAACACGCGCGTGTACACACAACACACACACACACACACACGCACACACGTGCATGCACGCACGCGCTCATACACGCACGCACGCACGCACGCACACACACACAATACTATGCAAGCACCGTCATTATCATCATCGTCATCAGAATCATCATCATCAATCATTCATTGTCAATTTAGCATAAGAGTTGCACTGACAATACCCCAGCGCGCGCGCGCGCACACACACACACTACACACACACACACACACACACACACACACATCACACACACACACACACACACACAACACACCGAACAATCAAGCAAACAAACGCTCGAACAAGCGCTCTCATATTCATGCTGTTCAACAAACGAGTAAAGAAACAAATAAAACAAGCAATCTAAGAGAACGATAAACAAAATAACAACCAACCCCCCCCCCCCCCCCCCCCAAAAAAAAAGAGCCCGCACAAACGAAAATATAAACCATAAAAAACAAACAAAAAACTCAACAAACAAAAATATGAACCACAAAAACCAAAAACAAAAAAACTCAACAAAAATATGAACCAAAAAACAACACAAAAAACCCCTCAACAAACAAAAATATGAACCACAAAAAAACTCAACAAACAAAAATATGAACCAACAAAAAAAAAAAAAACTCAACAAACAAAAATATGAACAAAAAAAACAAAAAACAAAAACTCAACAAACAAAACTATGAACAAAAAAAACCAACAAAAAAACCCTAAACAAACAAAAATATGAACCACAAAAACCAAACACAAATAAATCTCTACAAACAAAAAAATTATACCACAAACCAAACAAAAAATCCTCACCAAAAATATAAAACCACAGAAACCAAACAAAAACCCAACAAACAAATAACACAAACAAAAAAAAAATAAACAAAATAAACCACAGAAACCAAACAAAAAACCTCAACAAACAAAAATATGAACCTCAGAAATCAAACAAAAAACCTCAACAAACAAAAATATAAACCACAGAAACCAAACAAAAAACCTCAACAAACAAATAACAAGAAACTCAAACACACAGAAACCAAACAAAAAACCTCAACAAACAAAAATATAAAACCACAGAAACCAAACAAAAAACCTTCAACAAACAAAAATATGAACCATCAGAAACCAAACAAAAAACCTCAACAAACAAAAATATAAACCACAGAAACCAAACAAAAAACCTAACAAACAAAAATATAAACCACAGAAACCAAACAAAAAACCTCAACAAACAAAAATATAAACCACAGAAACCAAACAAAAAACCTCAACAAACAAAAATATAAACCACAGAAACCAAACGAAAAAACCTCAACAAACAAAAATATGAACCACAGAAACCAAACAAAAAACCTCAACAAACAAAAATATAACCACAGAAACCAAACGAAAAACCTCAATAAACAAAAATATGAACCACAAAAACCAAACAAAAAAACTCAACAAACAAAAAAATATAAACCACAAAAACCAAACAAAAAAAAACCTCAACAAACAAACATATGGACCACGTTCTTCTAAAACACGAAACAATCTGCATAGAAAACGAACACTCTGTGACCATAGGGACGGGAATTAGAAAAACAAACAAACAAACAAACACAAACAAGAAACAGCGTTCTGTTCCACTGAAGGACATGTAGCATTGATCGGTGAAACGATTTTTTTTCCATCAATACAAGAGAAGATGTATTCACTCGTACCTGGATGAACCCAATTAAGACGACAACGCACGAGTTGTCTTTCTTTCGCCCCTATCCTCTCATCATTATTCCCCTTGCTAATCGTTACTCTCGTACTCATCAAACCTGCTCTACGCATGAACCCATAAGGACCATATGGGATGAGTGTCTATTTAGCGTTCAAGTAACTATTACCTCCCGTGTCAAAACAATTCCCCGGACATGTCTAAACAACGAGAGAACTTCTGAAACATGCGGTGTTTCACTGAATGCCCCCCGCCTGTCATATTCATATTCATTTTTTTTTTTCAACCAAGGTTTCAGAAAGGCAAGAAGGTTAATTGGTTTTCAAGGGGTGCGACCTGGGAAATCAACCTATCTCTCCAATGTGTTTTACCAAGGTAGCCGGGCAATGCCCTGCTCTTCACGATTTTCAATTGCTGTGGGATCTTTAGCGTGCGCAGTCAAAAGGCACACGGGTCCGACTCGTTTTTCGTCCCTTTCCAAAGGACTAGGCATTCAGTTTGATTTTCCGGTCAAACTGAGTAGAAAAGTCGAGGTCTCTACGGGAAACGAACCCTGGAACCTCGAATTTAGTTATTGGCATGCGAACATCTGAACCAATCTGCCATTCTTTTCCCTCTCTCCAGGTGATGAAACAACCTAAACGAAAAAAAAATCTGGAAAAAAAAAAGAATTATGACGGGCGCGGTATTAA
>JAPXFY010000017.1:6930399-6940399 GCA_030674185.1 Monoplex corrugatus | reverse complement strand
TATTATAAAAAGGAAGGAAAAAACAATACCGGGGACAGATTTGACGACAGAGGGGGAAAGACCGTTCACACTGCATTCACAGATAATGCATGTCACACAACTTAATTCAGAGATAGAGAGAGAGAGCTGATCCTATCGTATCGCATCGTAATGGTTAACCCTTTGACTCCAGCACCCTGTGCACTGGCATCCTGCATTGTCCAACCATGCAAACAAAGCAAAGACTTAACCCTTGATTTCCTCACCCAATCCACCAGCTCCCCATCCACCAACTGCAAAAACTAAACCATTTGATTCCCTCATCTTTGAGAGAATCAAATGGTTAAGATTTGCAGTTTGTGAATGGGGTGCTGGAGTTAAAGGGGTTAAAGGACTCGTTATCAGGGGGAGTTGCCTGTGCTCTATCCGTCTGTCTGTGTGCCTGTCACACTGTTAACATTCCAAAATTTCTGCTCGTCAATCCTGTCTATGATAACGGTCTTGACACGACTGATAACGTTATGATAACAATATGCTTGTCGTTAGCCTGGATGGTTCTGTGTGTGTGTGTGTGTGTGTGTGTGTGTGTGTGTGTGTGTGTGTGTGTGTGCGTGCGTGCGTGTGTTGTGTTATGTTGTATGTGTGTGTGTTGTGAGTGTGTGTGTGTGTGCGTGTGTGTGTGTGTGTGTGAGTGTGTGTGTGTTGTGTTGTATGTGTGTTGTGTGTGTGTGTTGTGTTGTATGTGTGTGTGCGTGTGTGTGAGTGTGTGTGCGTGTTGTGTGTGTGTGTGTGTGTGTGTGTGTGTGTGTGTGTGTGAGTGTGAGTGTGAGTGTTTGTGTTGTATGTGTGCGTGTGTGCATGTGTGTGTGGGTGGGTGGGTGGGTGTGGGTGTTGGTGTTTGTTTGTTTGTTTTTTGTTTGTCTGGTTTTCTGTGTGTTTATATGTATATATGTACGTAAGTACGTATGTATGTGTGTGTGTGTATGTAAGTACGTGTGTATGTATGTATGTATGTATGTATGTGTATGTATGTGTGTATGTATGTATGCATGTATGTTTGTTTGTTTGTTTGTTTATTGTTTTCGTGTGAATGATAGGGGGTTTGTCTGGATTGGGAATGTGTGTGTGGTTTGTTTGTTTGTTTGTTTGTTTGTTTGTTTGTTTGTTTGTTTGTTTGTTTGTTTGTTTGTTTTTTTTTTTTTTGGGAGATTAAAAATGTTTCATCTTTACAACCATAAAGCATTTGATAAATAATATTAGTATAAAACCATACAGAACTGGACATTGTTTTCACGTGCCAGTCTTTCCTTGCATCGCTCATCCATATGATTATTAGAACCATTTTTATATGATATGGTACCAGTACTGAACTATACATTTCGTGGACATTGTATGAGTATAGAAGATGTCCCTCTCTTTTGCTTGTATGCTTTTCGTGACTCACAGGCCACAGAAATGTGAAGTTTCGCGTTGTCGTTTGGAAGGCATTAGATAAAAACAATGATGAAACGAACATTAATTCTTTTGAGAACATTTTGATATATTGATCTTTTCTTGTGGGAAACCTAAAAATGGATGAAGCGCTGTGGTTTGTGGGGACGCTAAGATCTCTCTCCTCTCTCTCTCTCTCTCTCTCTCTCTCTCTCTCTCCTCTCTCTCTCTCTCTCTCTCTTCTCTCTCTCTCTCTCTCTCTTTCTCTCTCTCTCTCTCTCTCTCTCTCTCTCTCTCTCTCTCTCTCTTTCTTTCTTTCTCTCTGCCTCTCAGTCTCTGTCACTGTCTCTCCCTCTCTCTCTTTTTCTCTCTCGGTCTTGTCTCTGTCTCTGTCTCTGTCTATGTCTATGTCTATGTCTCTGTTTCTGTCTATGTGTCTGTCTCTGTCTTCTCTGTCTCTCTCTCTGTCCTCTCTTGTCCCTTTGTTACATTGTTTGCCTCAAAGGAATCTCCTTCTTCTTTGTTCGTTTATTTGTGTCATTGCAAACCAAGCAGGTTTTTTGGTGTGTCGTTTTGTTTTTTAAGATAATTTCTTGTTGGTGTTGTTGTTGTTGATGTTGTTGTTGTTGTTGTCGTTGTCGTTTTGTTAATTGTGTTGGTGTTGTTGTTCTTGTTGTTCTTCTTGTTTTCTTGTCTCTTTCGTTCTTCGTCATCTTCTTCGTCATCTTCTTCTTGTCTTTCTTCTTCTTTTTTCTTCTTCTTCTTCTCTTCTTTTCTCTTCTTCTTCTTCTTCTTCTTCTTTCTTCTCTTCTTCTTCTTCTTCTTCTTCTTCTTCTTCTTCTTCTTCTTCTTCTTCTTCTTCTTCTTCTTCTTCTTCTTCTTCTTCTTCTTCTTCTTCTTCTTCTTCTTCTTCTTCTTCTTCTTCTTCTTCTTCTTCTTCTTCTTCTTCTTCTTCTTCTTCTTCTTCTTCTTCTTCTTCTTCTTCTTTCTTCTTCTTCTTCTTCTTCTTCTTCTTCTTCCTTCTTCTTTCTTCTTCTTCTTCTTCTTCTTCTTCTTCTTCTTCTTCTTCTTCTTCTTCTTCTTCTTCTTCTTCTTCTTTTCGCTTCTTCTTCTTCTTCTTCTTCGCATTCTTCTTTCTTCTTCTTCTTCGCATTCTTCTTCTTCTTCTTCGCTTCTTCTTCTTCTTCTTCTTCTTCTTCTTCGCATTCTTCTTCGCATTCTTCTTCTTCTTCTTCTCTTCTTCGCATTCTTCTTCTTCTTCTTCGCATTCTCTTCTTCCATTCTTCTTCGCATTCTTCTTCTTTCTTCGCATTCTTCTTCTCTTCTTCTTCTTCATTTCTTCTTCTTCTTCTTCTTCGCATTCTTCTTCTTCTTCTTCTTCTTCTTCTTCTTCTTCTTCTTCTTCTTCTTCGCTTCTTCTCATTCTTCTTCGCTTCTTCTTCTTCTTCGCATTCTCTTCGCATTCTTCGCATTCTTCTTCTTCTTTGCATTCTTCTTCTTCTTCGCATTCTTTTTCTTCTTCGCATTCTTCTTCGCATTCTTCGCATTCTTCTTCGCATTCTTCTTCGCATTCTTCTTCGCATTCTTCTTCGCATTCTTCGCATTCTTGCTTCTTCGCATTCTTCTTCTTCGTCTTCTCCTTCTCTTCCTCTTCTCTTCTTCTGCATTTTTCTTCTTCTGCTTTTATTCTTCTTTTATTCTTTGTTGTTGCTGTTGTCACAGATCAAACTGTTAATTATTCTTAAAGTCCCTTTTTGTTTGCTCGTTTCTTTGTTTTTTATTTGTCTTCATTTGCTTCGTTTTATTTTATTTTTCCAAGTTAGGCCATTATACTTGTTGCTCGATTGGAGCTGAAGTGTATTATCCTTTTCTGCCTTCCTTTGAAATCGAGGAGGTGAGTCGTGAATTGATGCAGTTTCAACAGCATCGTACTTCACGCTGATGATACTTCAAGCCTGTGTTCTACATGCCATCAAACACACAGAGACACAGACTACACAAACAAACACAGACACACCACACACACACACACACACAACACACAAACACACACACACACACACACACACAACACACACACACACACACAATCCACACATGGATACATACATACGTCACACACGTTCACACATCCATAACCACACAAGCGCAAAAACAAAAGCACACATATTTATTTTCTCTCTTTCCTTCACACACATTCACGTGCGCGCACACGCACCACACACCACACACACACATACATACACACATTCACACACCACCACCACAGCATCACACACACATACAACACACACACACACAACAACACACAAGCATACACATATGCACACACACACACGAGAGAAAGAGAGAGAGAGAGGGGGGAGAGAGAGGGGAAGAGAGAGAGAAGAGAGAAGAGAGAAGAAAGAGACAGACAGACAGACACAGAGAGTAGAGAGAGAAGACAGAAGAGACAGAACAGACAGACAAAACAGAAGAGAAGACAGACAGAGAAACACAGAGAGAGAGAGAGAGAAGAGAGAGAGAGAGAGAAGAGAGAGAGAGAGAAGAAGAGAGAGAGAGAAGAGAGAAGAGAGAAGAAGAAGAGAGAGAGAGAGAAAGAGAGAGAGAGAAGAGAAAGAGAAGAGAAGAGAGAAGAGAGAGAGAGAGAGAGAGAGAGAGAGAGAGAAGAGAAACAGATAGAGAAACAGAGAGAGAGAATTGACATCACAAAACAAAAACAAGGCACAGATTTTCGTGGGGAGGGGGGGGGGGGTGAGGAACAATTCAATTATGAGGAAAAAACAAAAACAAAAAACAAAGACACTTTTTTTACTTAAAACCAAAGACAACAAACCAAAAATGTCAATTCACTTCATCTTGTCTTTGAGAAGAAGAAAAAAAAAAAAGCCATCATTTTGTTGTCATCATTATTTCATTAAACCGTGGCTGGCTAGTGATCATCCGTTTATCGATTCCGACTAAAGGAGGATTTCCAGCGCCTATACTGTCTCTCTCGATAGGGGGGAGGGAGAAGGAATATTAATATTGATGAGAAACTTCCTCATCAACGCTGTTGCGTGCAGTACCCCCCCAACCCCCCAACACCCATCCCTCATCTCCGAATGACTGCGCGGTTGATGAACCGTGGCCGAAATAACTACAAATTATTGATAAAAACTGCCAGAAAGACGATTAACCATTGGTATTAAGTGTTCTGTTAAATGTTTCGCCCCCATCTGGGTTGGAAACAAGTGTTCAAATTCTGGTTAATGTTCGTTCGTTGTTACACAATGAAATGATGAAGATATATGCATGATGGCAATACTCTAAAAAGGATATGGTCGTGATGTTGATTGCTTTCATCCCTGCGGATTAATTGAATAAATATAACTTGATCACACTAAAATAGCTAACAGATACTTTGTGTCAGAAATGATTAGTGGGGGAAAAAAAGAACGACCGAGCGACCAAGCGATGCAAGACTGAGACGGGGTGTGTGTGCGAAAAAAGAGGGTAGAGAGAGAGAGAGAAGGGGGGGGGGGGTTAAGGAGAAAGAGAGACAGAGAGAATGAGAGAGTGAGGGAAACGGACAGAGAAAGAGACAGAGAGAGAGAGAAAGGGAGAGAGACAGACAGAGACAGACAGACAGACAGACATACAGACAGACAGACAGACAGATGGACAGACGGACAGACAGAGACAGAGACATAAAGACAGAGAAAAGAGAGAGAGAAAGAGCCAGAAAGAACAAGAAAGAGAGAGAAAGAGAGAGAAGAAGAGAGAGAGAGAGCAGAGCAGAGAAAAAGAAGAAAAAGCAGTCAAGCCATACGAATCTATTCTTTTTTCTTCTATGAATATATATTTTCATTGCCACCATTGTCACCATTGTTAAACAAAGGAAGAAAAAGACAGAGACAAAAAGAAAGACAGACAGACAGACAGACAGAAAGAAAGAAAGAAAGAAACAAACAAACAAACACATAGATGACATCAACTGTACGTTTATACCACCCCCTTCTCTGTCTGTCTCTCTCTTTGTCTCTGTCTCTGTCTCTCTGTCTCTCTGTTTCTGTCTCTCTCTCTGTCTCTGTCTCTCTGTCTCTGTCTCTGTCTGTCTGTCTCTGTCTCTCTGTCTCTGTCTGTCTGTCTGTCTCTCTCTCTCTAAGAAACAAACACATAGATGACATCAACTGTACGTTTATACCAACTTGACATTAGAATATTTGTTCATAAGTCTTTAACCCCAGCCCACCCCCTTCTCTCTCTGTCTCTGTCTCTCTCTTTGTCTCTGTCTCTGTTTCTCTGTCTCTCTGTTTCTGTCTCTGACTCTGTCTCTCTGTCTCTGTCTCTGTCTCTGTCTGTCTCTGTCTCTGTCTCTGCTCTCCTCTGTGTCCTCTCTGTCTCTGTCTCTGTCTCTGTCTCTGTCTCTGTCTCTCTGTCTCTCTCTCTCTCTAGAACAAACACATAGATGACATCAACTGTACGTTTATACCACTTGACATAGAATATTTGTTCATAGTTTTAACCCCTCTCCCTCCTTTCTCTGTCTCTCTCTTGTCCTGTCCTCTTCTCTGTCTCTGTCTCTGTCTCTGTCTCTCTCTCTGTCTCTGTCTCTGTCTCTCTTCTCTCTCTCTCTCTCTCTCTCTCTCTCTCTCTCTCTCTCTCCAAACTCTGTTCTTATCTAAGCACACTGTAAAAACAAGGACATGGTCATGGGAAAGATGACATGAACAGCTAAACAAAATGACAACACTTGCTGCAACACGTTTGTTTATTACATTAAAGCTACACGTGTTAACACCTTATCGGTATACTCAATGCTATCGGTAATATTTCGTTGAAAACAGCACACACAACAGTAACAAGATCCCTGATACAGAAGTACTAGAGAGAGCCAATCTCCCCTCCATCCACACTTTACTCTGAAAGAGTCAAGCTCGCTGGGCTGGCCATGTGTACCGAATGTCTGACACCAGAATTCCGAAGCAACTCCTCTACGGGGAACTAGCGTCTGGCAAGAGAACAGTTGGAGGCCAGAGAAAACGGTTTAAAGACAGCTTAAAGGCATCGCTAAAGTCCCTCAACATAGACTGGGAGAATTGGGAAAACCTTGCCCTCGACCGTACAGTCTGGCGTAGAAGAATCGAAACCGGATGTACCACTTCAGAAGTGTCTCGTATCCAATCTGCACAAGAAAAACGAGCTGCACGGAAAGCTAGGGCTGCAAACACTTCAACCACAGTAACCGACCACAGATGTCCAACCTGTGACGTTACTTCCGTGCCCGGATCGGATTGATCAGTCACCTCCGGACACACTGACTCAAAGCAACTTCATGAAGCCGTGGTCATTGTCGACGACGACAGACGAGACGAACACATATACAAAATCTAAAGCTTTTAACGTTTAAACACATAACTTCGGAAGATTACATGTGTGTACCAATGAAAATTAGAAGGTCGCGATTCAATTAGAAATGCACTTAATTAATTAAAATTTCTTGGTACAATTTGTCTTCCTTATCCCGACCTACGTTTGGTTTCGTCAGCTTTTACAGCGAACGGTGATACATAGTTTTGCACCCCCAAGAAATTATTCAAAGCCGTTTCATTATTTTGGTACACAGTTCTATTTCGATCTAATGTGCACTAAAGACAGTGGGGTTTTTTTCTTGTTTTTTTTTAATTCTTTCTATATGAACAAGTTTGTGATGTTTCTTTAATCGGAAAGAATGTACATAAAATGTAAAGTGGTATGTATTAATTTCTGCATGGCTATGCACGCTAGCTGACCACCGGTGCCAGTGATGAGATACATGTAACAGAGCAGGTTGCCAGTGCTAAGTGCTTCTGGGGAGGAGTTGTTAGTCGGGATGTGTGGGATGGAAAACACCTGCTTTCGTACCGATAGGGCTGAGTATACCGATAGGGCTGAGTATACCGATAGGGCTGAGTATACCGATAGGCTGAGGATACTGATAGGGCGTTAACATACAGGCAGGCAGAAAACGAAGATACAGACGATATAATCTTGAAGAAAATCTTTCTTCTCTCAGACTCCAACATCACACCCAGGGCAGGAGGGGAGAAAGAAAGGGTGGGGGGATGAGAGCTGGGGAGAAGAGGCTGGGGTGGTGGATGGTAGTCGTTATTGTTACTGTTGTTTAAAGCCCAGCCGACTGCGCAGAGCCATATCAGGGCTATAACCGCTTCAAAACATATAAAAGACAAGAAAATTGAATACACATATCAATGCATTCGCGCACATGATCTAAGGACATGCCTCTGGCGTTGATCACTCCGTCCAATTTATCGCACAGGGGATTAAAAAAACACATCTGAATACAAATATCAGTATACCTGAGGACATCAAAACAATGTAAAAACAGGCATGAATTACCTAAAATTGCTTCCGCATATCTCACCTCGCTAGAGCCAAAAATGCACGTAGTACATGTACCCAATTATCAAACCTAAGAAAAAGTACGTAAAACTTTATCGAACACATACAGGTGAATGGACCATTAATATTAAGGCAGAAAATAATAGGTAGAAATGACAGAAAGCAAAGCAACGAAGCAGACACAAAGAGAATGACAGAGAAGAGTAAATTTCTAACGCAGAATTTCCAGAAATGGGGATACTATTTATACTGAAAGAGCCCCCGGCATCCCCACGGGGGGAAGTGGATGGTAGTGGATGAAGGGGAATCCGGAGTTTATACAGAGAGAATAAACTTCTCCTTAACTTCCACGACTCGCATCACTGTTGGAGCCTTCAACACAGCTTCTCAAGCTTTGCTCAGATCTAACCCAGAGCGAAAACTCCCCCATCCCCAAACCCCCATCCCACCCTGCACCCACAAAAAAAAAACAACAACAAAAAAACTGTTCGTGTCTCTTTTAAATGAAAATGAAGGCGAGTTTGGCAGTTTACAGCGCGGATACTTGCGACTCCCCAGCCTTCGGTCTGGAGGTCTGTGGGTAAAGTTAGTATCGCCATCAGCACAATGCTCCTTGTCAGGCGTCAAAATTTAGCACGTTACAAATGGGCAGACAACAACAGTGGAGCTGTGTAGTCCCCTAGATTCGAAGGTTGTTTAAACGACGCAACTCCGCCAAAGGCGACTCCAGCCCGTCTCGACGATCGGACTTTATCGTCTGCAAGCCTGCGGCGATAAAACTTGTGGACACTGGTTACGAAGTTTGATAACTGCTTTTAAAAAGAGACCTCCCAGTCTTATCTCCCCTCGGTCTTTTTTTTAAACCTGGTACAAACGGGGAGTTTGGAAGGCTTATGTCCCTTTGATGCGGATTTTAGGGGTTGTAAATGACCGTAGCGGCTCAGTGATTATCAAAGTTTCTTTTGGAAGTTTCTCTTTCGTTCACTTGCTCAGATGGGTTTTTAATAAGGCTTTGGTATGGTCTTCACTAATCGTCTTGATAAGACAGATTTTAGAAGGATTTTCTGGTCGGTACAGATCTAGGAGCATGATTGACTGGTTTAGATAAAAGTTTGGATATAATATGCGTAAATAAAGATTAAGAAAAGACAAGCGGCATTCATAGGACATTTTATGAGGCAAGAGAAATTCGAGCACCTAGTCACAACAGGAAAACTGGAGGGAAAAGGAGCACCAGGTAGACCCAAGGAGAAAATATTGGACGGATTTGCAGAGTGGTTGAGGACAGAAAGAGTGGGAGATGTACTTATAGCGACAAGGGATAGAATCGTATGGAGGGCCATGATCACCAACGCCGTGTGGCAGGGCACATGATGATGATGATGCGTTAGCCGTGAGGAATTTTTCCATTCAGATGATTCCGTACATGGTCCATCCACGTTTATCCCAAATTTGATGATTCAGGGTGTGAATTATTTTTTAATTCCACGTTAAAGATTGAAGTGCTCATACAGACACGAGTTCTTCTCTCTCTCTCTCTCTCTCTCTCTCTCTCTCTCTCTCTCTCTCTCTCTCTCTCTCTCTCTCTCTCTCTCTCTCTCTGTGCGTGTGTGTGTGTGTTTGTGTGAGTATGTGTGTGTTTGTGTGTATGTGCGTGTGTGTGTGTGTGTGTTGTGTGTGTGTGTGTGCGTGTGCGAATTTGTGTGTATGTGTGTATGTTAGTGAGTGAGTGAGAGTTTGCATGTATATCTGGGTGTATGAGTGTGGGAGTGTGGGAGTAGATCTATGTGTGTGTATACATGTGTGTTGGTGAGACAGAGGGTGGGGGGGGGAATAGAGGGACAGGGAAAGGGAGATAGAGTTAAGTGTGTGCGCACGCGCGCGTGTGCGTATGTGTGTGTGTGTGTGTGTGTGTGTATGTGTGTATGTGTGTGTATGTGTGTGTGTGCAATTGTACGTTGCGCTGGACATATTCGTTAGATATGGAGTACATTTAAAAATCCATCCACCATCACTGTCTCCACTGTTATTACCACATCGATGACGATGCGGGATGCTGGTGGATAGGGTGAGGGACTCAAAGGATTAAGGCTCCAAACATTTTGGCGGTGTCAGTGTGTCACGTGTCTTGTGTCTTGTCCCCTTGCCCCGTTTTCAAGACTTTGTCAGCCATGGGGCCTTGCGCAGGATCAAGGAGTTCTTGACA
>JAPXFY010000017.1:6915399-6917899 GCA_030674185.1 Monoplex corrugatus | reverse complement strand
TCTCTTGTCAGCCTCATGGGAGCAACGACAGCTTATATTACCGACGGGAGTAGTCTTCCTATTCCAGTACTACTGCCAGTAGCAGTAACAGTGGTAGGTGTGGTAGTGGTGGTGATCGTAGTGGTAGTAGTTGTGGTGGCACTAGTAGTAGAAATATTGGTAGTAGTAGAAGTATGGATCAGAGGTTCATAAAGAAACAAACAAAAAACAAACAAACAAACAAAAAAACTAAGATTTCAACGCTTGACAACTTCACTAAGAAGAAACTGAAGCTGGCGCCCTCCCCAACCTGTCCCTGCGGTCAAGAAGACCAAACCACGGAGCATAATATACTCCAAAGATGTCCCCTTCACCAGGTGGCAAGACAGGACGTGTGGCCGACAGACACTCCGCTGACAACCAAACTCCATGACTGCAGACAGGAGCTGGAAAAGACGGCTGCATTCATCGCCCGGACTCAGATGATTGTGTAGCAGCGTACGCCAAGAAGAAGAAGAAGAAGACTAAGAAGACAGTGTTGCCTGATCAGTGTTAACATCAAACAGCTAGCTATGTGACCAACAATGATGAACCACATTGCTGTGACGGATGTGTAAATGAACGTTTACAGATTTCAAATGCAGACGGTAGCAACATACGAGACGTAGTGGTGGTAAAAGACAAATGACATTTTTTCGCCACATATAAAGACATGACACTCATGAAAAACTTGCAGTCAGTGGAACAATACAAGGCCCTACAGAAACGACGGAGTACAACGAACTACATATGTCTGGAGTCTACGTGCAGCAACAAGCAGCGATTCCGGCAACACGCCTTTGTCAAAGAACGGAAGACAGAAGTGAATGGCGACGCGCACGCACGATCGGGTACGTCCTGAATGGGGCACGCCACGCATAAGAAGATGCAGCAAGGAGGAGGAGAAGAGAAGAAGAGAGAAGAAGAAGAAAAGAAAGAAAGAAAGGAACAAAAGAAGAAGAAAAAAAGAAAGAAAAGAAAAGAAAGAAGAAAGACAATAAGACGACGACGACAAAGAGAAGAAGAAGAAGAAGAAACACAATGAGAAGAAGAGAAGAAAAGAAAAAGAAAAAGAAAAAGAAGAGAGAGAAAGAAGAAAGATGAATAAGAAAGACAATGAGAAGAAGAAGAAAAGAAAGAAAGAAAGAAAGAAAAAGAAGAAGAAAAAGAAGACAAGAGAAGAAGAAGAAGAAGAAAGAAAGAAAGAAGCAAGAACAAGAAAGAAAAAAAGAAGAAGAAAAGAAGAAAAGAAAGAAGAAAGAAAGAAGAAGAAAAGAAGAGAAGAAAAAGAAGAAAAAGAACAAGAAGACAAGAAAGAAGAAGAAGAAAGAAGAAAAAAGAAGAAGAAAAAAAGACGAAGAAGAAGAAGAAAGAAGAAGAAGAAGAAGAACACAAGAAAAGAAGAAGAAGAAGAATGGAGAAGAAGAAAAAAAAGAAGAAGAACAAAAGAAAAGAAGAAGAAGGAGAAGAGAAACCGACGCCACTCTCTGGACAATCATCACCTCCCAAGCTCCCGACGCCACTCGCGACATAACAGCCATTCCACCAACCCAAAATTGTGGAGGTGGGGTGGGGCAGAGGGGGCTGTCGAATGCGTGGCATGACCCACCTGGACTCCAGTCACACACTCAACTAATCAGCGTTGTATTACAAACCGCGTTCGTGATCAGCGACAATCTATCACAACGCTGAAGACAGACGCGTTGAAGCGGTGACGGTTTCAGTCGCAGGTGGCCCTTTGCAGTACCCAATCTCTTGGCCAATTCAACTTCTATTCCCCCCCCACCCCCCCACCCCCACCCCCAATTCACCACCCCAGTCTACCAGGCCATTCCCCCTTCTTCTTCCCCCCCCCCCCCCACCCACAATTCCTCCTTAACTCTTAGGCGCAGGCGATCTGTTTTCTGGCGCGAAGGAATGTTTACTCTTTGTTGTCATTTGGAATTGAATTGTCTTTCTTAGTTCTCCCTCGGAATCACCCGGTGTGCTGCCTATTGTATCCAGTTTCGGGTGTTCCCAAAGGTTTAAGTCTTGTTTGTGGTGATAGCAATGCGTAGAGAAATATTTTCGGATTTCGTCTTCGTTCACTGATGATATTAGCAATAACCTATATTATAATTATTATAGTATATCATAGGTTCGAACAATCACGGAGAGAGAGAGAGAGAGAGAGAGAGAGAGAGAGAGAGAGAGAGAGAAGAGGGGGAGAGAGAAAGAGAGAGAGTGAGACAGATAGACAGACAGACAGAGACGGCGACAGAGAGAGAGAGAAAGAGAGATAGAAAGAGAGAGAGATAGAGAGAGAAAGAGAGATACAGACACACAGACAGAGAAAGAGAGGAGAAAAAGAGAGTGAGACAGAAAGAGAGACAGACATACAGAGACAGACAGGCAGACAGAGACAGAGAGACAGACACAGAGAGACAAGGAGTACCTCAGTGAGAGAGAGAGAGAGAGGGAGAGAGAGACAGACAGACAGAGT
>JAPXFY010000017.1:6897899-6905399 GCA_030674185.1 Monoplex corrugatus | reverse complement strand
TAAACAAAGAAAGATGGACATTAGACAGCAACAACGACTACTGCTACTACTGCTACAATAACAACAACAACAACAACAACAACAACAACAACAGCAGCAAAATAAGAACAAACACTGAGGTATCCTTTGGGAACAGCACTAATTCACAAACAAACGCAAATAATTCTCTCTCTCTCTCTCTCTCTCTCTCTCTCTCTCCCTCTCTCTCTCTCTCTCTCTCTCTCTCTCTCTCTCTCTTTCTGTCTGAATTTGTGTGTGTGTGTGTGTGTGTGTGTGTGTGTGTGTGTGTGTGTGTGTGTGTGTGTGTGTATACGTGTGTGTGTGTGTGCTGCCCTGGTATAAAACATTGGAAAGGCAGGTTGATTTCCCAGGTCCCTCCTCTTGAAGACTAATTAACCTTTCTGCCTTTCTGAAGTCTTGGTTAGAAAAAAAAAGAAAAGGTGGGGGGGGGGGGGACTGCATTGCCGCGACTCACTCTCCAAGGGGGACAGCAGCCCGAATTTAACATGGTAAATCCACTATAACAAAACAAACAAAATCAATATGAATATCGATATGAATAAAAGCAAGGTAAAGAACATAGCGAGGTTTAACCGTTTGACTCCCTCACCCTATCCGCCAACTGTAAAAAATTAACCCTTTGACTCCCGCACCCTATCCACCAACTGCAAAAAAAATTAACCCTTTGACTCCCGCACCCTATCCACCAACTGCAAAAACTTAACCCTTTGACTCCCGCACCCTATCCACCAACTGCAAAAACTTAACCCTTTGACTCCCGCACCCTATCCACCAACTGCAAAAACTTAACCCTTTGACTCCCGCACCCAATCCACCAACTGCAAAAACTTAACCTTTTGACTCCCGCACCCTATCCACCAACTGCAAAAAAAAAATAACCCTTTGACTCCCTCACCCTGTCCACCAAGCAATCCATCGAGCTATTCCCAAACCAGATTCAGACCCTGATCTTTCTGTTTGGAGTCAAAGGGTTCAGTTTTCGCTTTGCTAGCATGGTTGACAATACAGGATGCTGGTGGACAGGGCAGAGGAGTCAAAGGGTTAATGTCAGCGATAGGGGGTTTTGATCATCATCATCATCATTCTACATTCGATAGCTGGTTGACTGGTTGTTGTAACAGATTCCTGGACTCAAATGTATAATGTCTCAAGTTCAGTCCCAACTTGTAACACCGAAACTGATCTGCCCGTTGCCTATCTTAACCCTTTAACCCCCGCGTCCTGTCCACCAGCATCATGCATTGTCAACCATGCTAGCAAAGCAAAAACTCAACTCTTTGACTCCCGTACCCTATCCACCAGCATCCTGCATTTTCAACCATGCTAACAAAGCAAAACCTTAAATCTTTGACTCCCGTATCCTGTCCACCAGCATCCTGCATTGTTGAACCATGTTAGCAAATACAAAACTTAACTCTTTGGCTCTTGTACCCTGTCCACCAGCATCCCGCATTGTCAACCATGCTAGCAAAAGCGAAAACTTAACCCTTTCACTCCCTCACCCTATCCGCCAGCTTTCAGTCAAAAGTTGAGTTTGTAGGAAGCTGGTGGAGAGGGAGAAGGAGTCAAAGGGTTAAGTTTTTGCAGTTAGTCGATAGGGTGTGTGGGAGTCAAAGGGTTAATACTCCAACCATTATGGTGGCAATCAATTTAAATAAAACAAACACAAACACATCTGTCTCTCTCCCACTTTCTCTCTCTCTGTGTCTGTCTTTTTCCCTCTCCTTTCTGTCTGTCTGTCTGTCTGTCTCTGTCTCTGTCTCTGTCTCTGTCTTTTTCCCTCTCTCTCTCTGTCTCTCCTCTCGTCTCTTCTCTTCTCTTCTTCTCCACTCCTCTTCTCTCTCTTCTCCTTCTCTCCTACCCATCTCTCTCTCTTTCCCACTTTCTCTGTGCTCTGTGTCTCTGTCTCTTCTTTGTCTCCCTACCCCCACCCACCTCCATCCCTTCCATTTCAAGACCTTGCCAGTGCATGGGCTTTGTTTTGCGCAGCACAAGGAGTCTGACAGATAAAGAATTTCATGACAGATTGGTGGAGCTCATATGGAATTGTCAGAGTGAGATGAATCCCTATATGGACTTGTCAGAGTGAGATGAATCCCTATATGGAATTATTCAGAGTGAGATGAATCCCTATATGGAATATGTCAGAGTGAGATGAATCCCTATATGGAATTATTCAAGTGAGATGAATCCCTATATGGAATATGTCCAGTGAGATGAATCCCTATATGGAATTGTTCAGAGTGAGATGAATCCCTATATGGAATTATTCCAGAGTGAGATGAATCCCCATATGGAATTGTTCGAGTGAGATGAATCCCTATGGAATATTAATTAGATAATTTATAATAGCGAAATAATTAATAAAATACAATATATAAGCGCAATCGTAAAATCAAATCAAGCGCAAAACACACACACACGCACGCACGCACACACACACGCACGCACGCACACACACGCACTCACGCACACACACACACACACACACATACACACACACACACACACACGCACACGGCTATAAATGGGGAGAAAGAATAAAAGCAATGGAAAATTATAGAGAGCATATTATATACAATTATACATTGCAATGTGATTCCCCTCCGAGTGGAGACAGGCTGCAGAGGGGATTGAGTGAGGTCAGGATTTTATGCAGAGGAGAAAAGGTGAGTTTTGAGAGCGGACTTGAAGGAGACAAAAGTAGGTTGCTGACGGACTGAGAGAGGAAGTTTGTTCCAGGAGAGCGGACCAGAAACAGAGAAGGCTCGTGGACCATAGGTATTGAGCTTAGTGCGTGGAAAGCGAAAAGTCAGAGGATCGGAGGCAGAGCGGAGGGTACGTGAGGGAACATAGATCTCAAGTAGGCTTGACAGGTAATCGGGGGCTGCGTTATTGAGGCTTTTGTAGCACATGGTGTCTAGTTTGTACTGTATGCGCTTTGATACAGGGAGCCAGTGAAGTTGTGCCAGGAGAGGAGATATGTGGTCAGCTTTTTTCTTTTTGAGTACAAGGCGTGCAGCATTGTTCTGAATGCGCTGTAGGATGTGAGTGGTGGAGGCAGGAAGACCGGACAGGAGTGAATTGCAATAGTCAATGCGAGACACTATGAAGGAGAGAACGAGTTTTGCAGTTGTTTCGACAGAGAGATACTTCCTGATCAGGCTTATACAATGGAGGTGATAGTAGCAAGATCTGGCAGTTTGAGAAACAAAGTTGTTCATGGAGAGGGTAGAGTCAATGCAGACACCAAGGTTTTTAGCTGAATCAGAAATTGGGACTGATGTGTTACATAATGGGAGAGAAAGAGGAGGCAGCTGAGAAAGTTTCTGACGGGTGCCAATGAGGATAGCTTCTGTCTTGTCATCATTTAGCTGAAGTTTGTTGTATGTCATCCAATTTTTAATGTCCGAGTAACACTCAGAGTGAGATGAATCCCTATATGGAATTATTCAGAGTGAGATGAATTCCAGTATGTAAATTGTCCAAGTGAGATGAATCTCTCATTGAATTGTCCGAGAGAGATGAATCCCTATATGGACTTGTCAGAGTGAGATGAATCCCTATATGGACTTGTCAGAGTGAGATGAATCCCTATATGGACTTGTCAGAGTGAGATGAATCCCTATATGGACTTGTCAGAGTGAAATGAATCCCTATATGGAATTGTACAAGTGAGAAGAATCCCTATATGGAATTGTCGAGTGAGATGAATCCCTCTATATGGAATTATCCAAGTGAAATGAATCCCTATATGGAATTGTCCAAGTGAGATGAATCCCTATATGGAATTGTCCAAGTGAGATGAATCCCTATATGGAATTATTCAGAGTGAGATGAATCCCGATATGGAATTATTCAGAGTGAGATGAATCCCTATATGGAATTATTCAGAGTGAGATGAATCCCTATATGGAATTATTCAGAGTGAGATGAATCCCTATATGGAATTATTCAGAGTGAGATGAATCCCTATATGGAATTATTCAGAGTGAGATGAATCCCTATATGGAATTATTCAGAGTGAGATGAATCCCTATATGGAATTATTCAGAGTGAGATGAATCCCGATATGGAATTATTCAGAGTGAGATGAATCCCTATATGGAATTATTCAGAGTGAGATGAATCCCTATATGGAATTATTCAGAGTGAGATGAATCCCTATATGGAATTATTCAGAGTGAGATGAATCCCGATATGGAATTATTCAGAGTGAGATGAATCCCTATATGGAATTATTCAGAGTGAGATGAATTCCTCTTGAACTAACTCAAGACTCCAAACTCTGTCCAACTACTACAAATGGTTCAGTTTCAGTTTCAGTTTCAGTTTCTCAAGATGACGTCTCCGCTCTTGGAACGAATTCCATAAGCACTAACTTCACAGGTGCCACATGTAGGGTGATCATAGCACAAGCCTTAAGCCTGCACCTACACCCATGAGCTGGCCAGGTCCAAAGGCCCTACCTAGGCTATGTTTGACCTTGTATATATTTTATACTGGTATTGTATCAGCCTACCACTAGAATAATCTTGGTTACATGTAAATGACATGCGTATGTGTGTATCTTACCTTCAAAAAAGGAACACACACATATTTATTATATATACATGTATATAAAGTAAATAATTAAATATTTAAAGGTCGAATCACAACACAACTAGCTATTCTGTACAAACGGTTCGCCGATAAAGAAACAAAGAGTACAAGCGGGCCTGTAAGTATTATATAAACTGTTCGGTGGGGGGTGGGTGAGGGGGAGTGTACGGGGCAAGACAGGTGGGTTAGGGCAGTCCAGTGTAAGAAGTGTACACAGTATTCAAAGAACTTTCGGAAGGGGGGGGATAATAGGAAAACCATAGAGCACAAGCGGTTGGGAGTGAATTACAGGGCAAGTGGATTCCTCCACTTTGTTCTGCCCCCCCCCAAAGTTCACCATGATTCATTGTCCTCCCAAAGTCTGACAGTCCGGTTGACCATGAACGGCCAGACAGAAAGCGCTTTGCTGATTACGTTTCCCCTCTCTCTCTCTCTCGCTCATCGCCCACGTGAAAAGCATGATGGGCGTGATCTCCCCTTTGGACTTGAATGAATGCCCGGATGAGTTGCGGGAATGGCGGAATGGCGGTGGACTTGTAACCTGGGTCGGCGTTCAGGTCTTTTGAGGTGAGAGTAACTGGACACGTCATCTTGTTTTGTTGTCCGGTGGTTGTCGAAAAATGACCGCCGCGCTAAATTAACGTAATTGTACGTGTGTTTGTGACGCTCTGTTGCTGTTGCGTGTAGCTTTTAGAACTGCTGATTGGGGGTAACGGGGGAGGGGGGGAGGGGACGCCGCTCAGTCGCTATCTGCTACCCCCTCCCCCCGCCTCTAACTTAACCCTTTGACTCCCTCACCCAGTCCACCTTGTTTTGTCAGGCCAAGCCAAAACAGCACTCAAGAAAATGAAAAGCATTCTCACCAACAAATGCCTATCAGTTAACATCAGGAAGAGAGTTCTTGAATGTTATATAGAACCGATAATGTTATATACGGGTATGAGGCGTGGACAGTCGACAAGCAAAGCCAGAACAAGATTGAGGCAGCCGAGATGTGGTTTCTGAGAAGAATGTTCCATGGACAGCAAAGAAAACAAACGAGACATTCTTGATGGAGGCAGACACAAGAAGATCATTCATAAGGAAGATTAGGAAAAGACAGGCAATATTTATAGGCCATTTTATGAGGAAATTGGAGCACCTGGTCACAACAGGAAAGCTGGAGGGAAAGAGAACACCAGGTAGACCCAGGGAGAAGATACTGGACGGACTTGCAGAGTGGCTAAAGACAGAGAGGGTGGAAGAGGTGCTTGCGGCAGCAAGGGATAGAAACAGATGGAAGGCCATGATCGCCAACGCCGTGTGGCAAGGCACTTGATGATGATGATGATGACCCAGTCCACCAGCATCCTGCATTGTCAACCATGCTAGCCAAGCATAAACTGAATCCTTTGATTCCCCTCGCCTTATCCCCCAGCTTCCTGCAGGAAGCTCTGAATCCTTTGACTCCCTCATCCTATCCACCAGCTTCCTGTAGCAGGAAGCTGGTGGATAGGGTGAGGGAGTCAAAAGATTCAGTTTTTTTGCAGCTGGTGGATAGGGTGTGGGAGTCAAAGGGTTAAAACGTTTAGTGTGGTTTACAAGGGTTTTTTTTTTCTTTTTTATATTTTTTACGTTGGATGTTGTAACTTGGTTCAGCAAACCAATTAAGTGACCCAGCAGAGTGCGAGGTCTCCTGTTGATGGGTGGCCTATGAGGACTTGACATGAGGGACATGTTGTTTTGCCCCAAGGTCTTCATGGCAAAAGTTGGTGGAGGGGGGGGGGGGGCGGGGTTGGAAACACAGCGCGGCAGTGACGTCACGTGTTGTCACACGGAATTTGCAGGAACTGGCGTTTTGTGAGACAGTCTCAAACGTCGTTATTATTATTATCATTATTATTATATAATCATTATCATTGTTCGTATTATATTATATTATATTATATTATATTATATTATATTATATTATATTATATTATATTATATTATATTATATTATATTATATTATATTATATTATATTATATTATATTCATCATCATCATCAGTCCCGTAGTCTGGTTGACCGTTGGGGCACCATTGAAGATTTTGCAACCAACTTCCTCCACTCCTCACGGTCCTCAGCTTTCCGCAGAATGATATTCCATTCAAGGCCAGTCCACTCTCTGATATTGTCTTCCCATCTTTTTCTCTGTCTGCCTCTTCGTCTCCCTCCCTGAACTGTTCCCTGCAAGACGGTCTTGGCCAGTCCAGATGATCGTGTGACGTACCCGTACCACCTCAGTTTGCGTCTTTTCACTGAGGTCAGGAGGTCTTCATACGGCCCGATGGCGTTTTCGATTCGGGTTTTCACTTCTTTATTGGTTATATGATCTATGTACGAGATACCAAGGAGTTTGCGGAAGCATCTCATCTCCATTGCCTGTATCCTTCTTTCAATGTCTGCTGTTATGGTCCATGTTTCACATGCATACAAAAATATTGACATGACCAGGGAACGCATCAGTCTGATCTTGGAGCCGATTGCGATATTCTTGTCGTTCCAGATGACTTTTAGCTTGGTCATTGCAGCTGTGGTCTGTGCAATCCTGGAAAGTACCTCGGGCTTTGATCCTTCATCTGATACTATAGCTCCCAGATATTTAAATCTATGGACGGTCTCAAGTTTCTTGTTGTCTATGGTAATGTCAGTGCTGATGCCATTGGTATTATTTGTCATCAACTGGGTTTTCTCTGCACTGATCTGCATGCCATATGATGTGGAGGCCTCATCAAGATGTTTTATCAAGCTGACTAGCTCTTGCTCTTGCCCAGCTAGTCCGTCAATGTCGTCGGCAAAACGCAAGTTTGTGATTGTTCTACCTCCGATACTGACTGTTCCCTCGTGGTCTTCAAG
>JAPXFY010000017.1:6885399-6892899 GCA_030674185.1 Monoplex corrugatus | reverse complement strand
GTGTGTTTGTGTGTGTGTGTGTGTGTGTGTGTGTGTGTGTGTGTGTGGTGTGTGTGTGTGTGTGTGTGTGTGTGTGGTTTATCTGAAAACATACTGCCACCAAAAGCTGATCTGCAACTGTGTTAATTCTTTATTATTATTATTATTATTTATTATTATTATATTATTATTGTTATTATTATAACTATTATTATTGTTATTATTGTTGTTATTATTATTATTATTGTTATTATTATTATTATTATTATTATCATTATTATTATTTTAAGAACGGTGGAGGAAAGAAAAAAGGTGTAGTAGTCGGGATAAGTGGATGGGCGACTGACTGCATGGATGGGCGATAGATATTTTCATTATGCTGTTGGCATATCAATCATTGTTATCTACTGTCTTCATAATTGGTGGTTTTAGTCAAAACTTTTTTTTCTGAGTGACTGTTATTTTCGTAAAATCAGACTTATTTTCGTAAAATCAAACTGTTATTTTCGTAAAATCAGACTGTTATTTTCGTAAAATCAGACTGTTACTTTTGTACAATCAGACTGTTATTTTCGTAATATCAGTAGCAGCACGATAATCACCACCGCCACCACCACCACAAAATAATTCTCAGTCTCCAAATTCCGTATCTTCTCAACTGGAAAGTTTTCGTCGTGTTCACACAGGCTTGGCAGAAAGCTCCAACACGAACGAAAGAGAAGAAGATGACCCCCCCCCCCCCCCCCCCCCCCAGGCATTTTGTGAACAATAAGAAAGAGAAACAAACTAAACATGGAGTCTGCTTGTGTGGCAAACCTTATTAATGGCACGAGACAAGGTTTCGCCTATTATGTTTTCCAAACATTTACACAGCAACTGAACCTTATAATAACAAGTGAAACTTAGAGCTCTCATTTGCTCAGGGGGAAAATCCTCCTCTAGCTTTTCTTTTTCTTTCTGTTTCGTCTTTCTGTCTTTTCTTTCTATCCTTTTTTTCTTTCTGTCTTTATTTCGTTTTTCTTTCTTTCTTTCTTGCTGTCTTCTTTCTGTTTTTTCTGTCTTTTGTCTTTCTGTCTTTCTTTCTTCTTTCTTTCTTATTTTCTTTCTTTCTTCCTACTGTCTTTCTGTCTTTCTTTCTTTCTTTCTTTTTTTCTGTCCTTCTTTCTGTTTCTTTTCTTCTTCTGTCTGTCTGTCCTTCTTTCTTTCTGTCTTTCTTTCTTTTGCTGCTTTCTTTTTCTTTTTTTTGTCTTCTGTCTGTCTTTGGCTGTCTTCTTTTTTCTTTCTTTCTGTTTGTTTGTCTTCTTTCTTTTTTTCTAAATTTCTCTCTGTCTTTCTGTCTGTCTGTCTGTTCTTCTTTCTTTCTTCTTTCTTTCGTTCTTTCTATTTTCCTTCTTCTTTCTTTCTTCACTTTCTTTTTTCTTTTTTCTTCTTTCTTTCTTACTTTCTTTCTGTCTTTTTCTTTCTTTCTATGTTTGTTTCTGTTCTCTTTCTGTCTGTGTCCGTTTGTCTTTCGTCTTCCGGTCATTACTTTCTTCTTAATTGTCTTTCTCTCTGGCTGTTTGGTTGTCTTTCTTTCTTTCTGTCTTTTTTTTGTTTTCTTTCTCTCTTTCTTTCTTTCTTTCTTTCTTTTTTCTTTTTGTCTTTATTTGTTTCTTTCTTTCTCTGTCTGTCTGTCTGTTTGTCTTTCTTTCTGTCTTTCTCTTTCTGTCTGTCTGTCTTTCTTTCTTTTTCTCTGTCTGCACGTCTGTATTTCTTTCTTTCTTTTTTATTTTTCTTTCTTTCTTTTTCTGTCTTTCTACTTCTTCTTCTTTTCTTATCTGCTTTACCATCTTGAGTGCTGCGGAGAGATACAGCCAACAGTCATCAACGAGCAGAAAACCTAAAGATGAAAAAAAAATCGTATAACTTCAAAGTCTCCTTTACATCAACCATCCAGGTCTTCCTTGGTCTGCCTCTCGCTATTAAGCCTCATACAGTTTGTGTTGTGTGTCTATTGAGACAAGATGATGTGGGTGGTGTCTTGTCAGATGACCCAAACCACCTAATTCTGGCTGATGAATTCGATGGTGGACTAGTGTTGTTCCTGGTATTTCGTTTAGTATCATGTTGTGTGTGTGTGTGTGTGTGTGTGTGTGTGTGTGTGTGTGTGTGTGTGTGTGTGTGTGTGTGTGTGTGTGCATAGTTTGATGTGTGCGTTGCGCGCGTGGTGATGCGTGATAGTCCATGTGTGGGGCCTATGTAATTAGAATGGAACATGCCCGATGAACTTGCACACACTTCTGAAGTTCCTTTGGGTTAAAAATTCACGCAAATTTCACATATACGCAAGTACACATACTACGACGAAATATATATATATATATATATAAACATACACAGAACACACACACACACAGGAGAGAGAGAAGAGAGAGAAAGAGACACACACACACACACACACACACACACACACACACAACACATACACTCTCTCTCTCGCTCCTCTCTCTCTCTCTCTCTCACACACACACACGCCCGCACGTGGACACGCCAAGGACTGATCCGAATCAAAGCTCACATTTTCTTTTAAATCATGTTAGAGATAAAAATAAGTAAAACCATGGATAAAGTTCCACAGATGGACGGATGGATACTAAATGAATGGACATTTTACCATCTTGGTTCTTGCCAAACTGGTGTCATCGATGTCGCTGGTCAGTACCATTGCTTTGGGGTACCTATTGCTGTAACATCATCATCAGAAGAAACACCGGCCAACATGCGACCAACACCAGAATTGTACTCCATCACACTGCCGGAGTATAACGGGTATAACCAGACGCCAAAGCCAAAATCAGATACCCAAAACAGTTCATACAAAGAGAAGAAAAAAAAACGAACAAAGCAAGGACAAAAATCATGGCATAGAAAAAAAAAGAAAGAAAACAAAGAAAAAGAAAAGAAAGAAAGACAAAGAGAACACACAAGAGAAACAGTAAAAAGATGGAAGGATGGAGTGAAAGCGAGAGACAGACAGACAGACAGACAGAGAGGGAATACACAGACAATAAATCTGTCCATTTGATACAAGGGTTAAAGTAGGTGCAATAAGATTCCCTCCTACTCCACAAGAGCCTATATATAGTGTTTTGCATCTATCCTCAATGTAAACTACAGTGGAAAAGCAACTGATAAAAAAAAAAGGTTTAGAAAAAGCGTGAGAAGCAGCAGCATGGCACTAACAAAAATGACGACTATGATAATAACAACAAATACCTTACTCCACTCAATACCACTTTATTTCCCTCTGTCAAAATATAGCCAGTGTATAGAGGTTTTTGAGAAATAAGAGTTTCATGGACAGCAAAGAAAACAAACGAGGCAGTCTTGAAGGAGGCAGGCACAAAAAGAACATTAATGGAGAAGATTAGGAAAAGACCAGCAACAGTCACAGGACTTTTTATGAGACAAGAGAAATTAGAGCGCCTGGTCACAACAGGAAAGCTGGAGGAAAAAAAGAGCACCAGGTAGACCCAGAGGAAAATAATGGACAGATTTGTGGAGTGGATGAGGACAGAAAGGGAAGACAATGTAGCAACAAAGGATAGATTTGTATGGAGGGACATGATTGCCGACGCCATGCTGCGGGGCACATAATGATGATGATAGTGATAGAGGTTTCTGCAGGCTCAAAATATTTCCCAGACAACTGCCGGCCTTATTATTATATTTTGTTTTTTCGGATCATCGCACCCAGGGAGGTTACTTTTGTGATCCCCGCTTTTTTTTTCTTCTTCTTTTTTTTTCTTCTTCGTTTTTTTTCTTTTCTTTTTTTTTTTTTTTTTTTTGGTCCCGATTTCTACTCCACCTTAGTGGTCACAGAAACTGGCACACGTTTTTGTTGTTGTTGTTGTTGTTGTTTTTTGTTTTGTTTTTTGTTTGTTTGTTTGTTTGTTTGTTTTTTTGTTTTTTTGTTTTTTGGTTTTGGTTTTTTACAGTGCGATGATGATGTCGATGAGGAGGATAATCATAATGCTGTGGAGTTCCATCTAGGATTGAGACTGGTTGACAGGGCTGTACTCTACGCTTACTATCATAATATATCCTGACTTCCACCAAACCCGAGAGAAACAGACACCTGCGATGCTGGTCAGAAGATTTGAGTAACATCCTCAGTGACGCATCTGTGAAGTGGATGAGACTCGACTGTATGGCCCTAGTCTTCCTAACGAGCCAATAGTACGCCCAAGTCTAGGTAGGAGCCGGTTAGAGCCGAAAAAGTCCACAATGATTTTTGAATGGAGTGACGAAGATTCGAACCCACAACAAGATAAAATTAAAGATATATTACTGTGGCCACTGCTAATCTATGACATTTGCACCAGCACAGTCGAAGCAATGGAAGCCAAAATCAACAAATACACAAGAAAATGGCTCGGTGTCCCACCTGGTCTCACTGATGTTGCATTCTACTGTCGTCAAGCAATGCTGAAGCTACCTCTCAAATCCATAGTGGAGGAATACAAAGTTGGAAAAGCAAGACTGTTGAGCATGCTGGAGGAATCGGAAGACAACATCGTGAGATCAGTTCATCCAAAGCTGAGAACTGGTAGAAAGTGGAAAGTCCAAGAGGCTGTAAACAATGCCAAGAGAAACCTCAGCATCAAAGAAATAATTGGACACACGCAAACCAACAGACAGGGACTGGGAGCAACAAAAATGCAGTGGTGGTCCAAAGCCAAAGGGAAGGAAAAAAGAGACATGATCATACAGGAGTTGAAGGAAGAAGAAGATGTCAAAAGAGTGCAGAAGGCAGTCCAGCAAGGTCAACAGGGGCAATGGACAACATGGGACAGTGCACTCCAAAGAAGTCTCAGCTGGAACGATATGTGGCACATGGCTCCTCTAAGGATAAGCTTCCTCCTCAGATCTGTATATGACCTGCTCCCCTCGAATGCAAACTTAGTGAAGTGGGGAAATCAGACGACCCAGCATGTCCGCTCTGTCAGAAGAAACAAACAGTGGAACATGTCCTAAGCTCTTGCAAAGTAGCGCTAGCCCAAGGAAGGTATACATGGAGGCACAACCAAGTTCTGAAAGTGATCACAGACGTGGTTAGCGAAAAAACCATGACCCCAAACGCACCAATTGCTATGACAACGTTCTACAAAGCAGGAGGGAAACAGGTCTGGCCCGAAAGTGCTATGACAACCAGCACATTGCCAAAGGGTCTTCTGGATGGAGCAGTCGACTGGAGTGTACAGCAGACCTCCCAGAGTGGAGAAATTACCCAGAATGATACAAGCAAAGACAGGCAAGAGACCAGACATCGCTCTCCACTCTGACTCCTCGAACAATGGATTCTGAAGACACACTGTGCAATACGAAAGGCAGAATGGAAGAAGCACTAATCTCATTTGACAAGTTACAAGTGTGAAAAATCCAAACTTATAGCCGTTCAATTGTAACTCGTAGCAAGCATAAAAAACACGTTGGAAGAGAAAGCAAAATGCGACTAGCAAAACACTGCTGTTCATAAAATACTTCTGATCAAATAAAAAGTTGAGATTGGTAGATCGGAAGCAAACGAGGCAGTCTGAGGATGCGAAAATATAGACAAGAAAACCAGACTACCGCTTTGGCGGTTAGATTCACCGAACTGCAAAAATGACACAGACCCGGAATCTAGCGCTTTATGATAACTAAGTCGATGTAGAAAGATAATTTGGAGGAATCTCACGGAAGGAAAGTTTCTCATATTCACATCTATTATTGTTCACCTTACTCAGGAGGTTAGTTTACCGCTTATTTAGGACTTAAGTCTTGCTTTTTATTTTTTGGTCATTGTGACCCTAAGTGCAACTGTAAAGTGTTATTCGTTATGTGTGTGCCCGTTTGTTATTGTTGATAACGCTGTATCCGGTTTTTGTTGTGCTTGATGCCGTTTTCGCCTTTGCGTGAAAATAAATATTATAGAGTACAAAGCTTGAGCAAGGTGATGGTGCATGCACTACTTCTCATCTCACCTGAGTCTACGAATCAGGAAAACACTCTAAGGGGTACATTCTGAAACCCTTGCGAGTCTACTATGAGTTCTTCTTACCTTCACCTTTCAACGACCATAAAGCAAATAGAGGGCGGTAAGACGAAAATAAAGATTTTAATTTACATGAAATTGGAAACAGACATATACTTTTACTACCCCACTAAAATTCACAGCGAAATTTAACATGGTAATTCTATTCACCTTATCACCAGCACTGCATAACCTTTATAGGTAGAGTTAAATGTTACTTTTTATTTGCATCTGTGACAATGCAGTGCTAGTGATAGGGTGAGGGTCGTTTGATTTGTTATTGTTAATGGTGTGTTAAAGTGAGGAGCCGATCTGGTAAGTCTTAACAGGGCTAACTCAACATACACTAAACCTTCAAAAAAAAACAAAGAAAAAAAAAATAAATAATCAATCAATGCATTCGCGCACATAATCTAAGGACATGCCCCCGGCGTTGTCCACTCCCATCGAATTGATCGCACAAGGGATTTATAAAAAAAAAAACACGCCTGAATACAAAGTTAAGCATACATAAGGACACCAAAACATAATTATTAAAAACGGGCATAAATTACCTAAAATTGCTTCCGCATATCTCACCCACCTCCCTAGCTCCCTAGAGCCAAATATGCACTTGATACATGTACCCAATTATACAGGTAAATGGACCAGCAAGGCAGAAAATGATAGGAAGAAATAACAGAAAGCAAAGGAACAAGGCAAGAAACAAAGAGAGTGACAGAAAACAGGCAATTTCTAGCACAGAATTTCTAGAAGGTGGCGACACTATTTTTACTGAAAGAGCCCCCAGCATCCCCATGGGGGGGGGGGGAGGGGGGGAGAGTAGGAGAGCTAAGGGAGTTGAAGGATTAACGTGACCAACTTATTTATATGTGATCCAAAACAAGTGCGACTGCCCGCGCCCAAGTAAACAGGAACCAGAAGAACAAGAAAACCAATGTAAGCGCGTATTTAACAAAACAAGACAAAACAAGCGCAATTTTCGGCCAACCGGCCTTTGTCAAGCGCGAACGCACGGTCACAAACAGATCACAAACACCAAACAATGGATAATAAAAAGAGGACTAAAAACTTCCTGCCGCCTCGTCCAGTGGATAAAAAGGGACCAATGAATGCCCTTTTTATCCACTGGACGAGGCGGCAGGGAAGTTTTTAGTCCTCTTTTTATTATCCGTTGTTTGGTGTTTGTGATCTGTTTGTGACCGTGCGTTCGCGCTTGACAAAGGCCGGTTGGCCAAAAATCTGCGCGTGTTTTGTCTTGTTTTGTTAAATACGCGCTTACATTGGTTTTCTTGTTCTTCTGGTTCTTATTTATATGTGTTTTTTGGGGGCGGGGAGGGGATAAAGGATACGTAAGGGCGCGTGTAGGAACATGGATGGATGGGCATATTTAACTGATACGGTAGGATCCTGTTACAGTTGTGTTATTCATTTTTCAGTACCCCATCTGTTCACTTAATTAGATC
>JAPXFY010000017.1:6862899-6870399 GCA_030674185.1 Monoplex corrugatus | reverse complement strand
ACAAGACAAGACAAGACAAGACAAGAGAGTAGCTCGACAGAGCGATAGATCGGAAGATAGATGTACTGTGTGCATGTGGGCGAGTGTGGTGTGGTGTGAGCACACATGCAAATGGGTGTGCAACGCAGGAGTGCATTTTGCGTGCTCGCAAGTGTGCCTGCCTTTGCGTGAGTGTGTCTGGGTGCCTGTCCGTCTGTTCTCGTGTGCTCTTGTAAAAAAAACATAGCCAATCTAAATCATGTTTTATAAAAAAAAAAAATAAAAAAAATTACAGTGGAGCAGCTAATAAACGCACAATGTGGGTAACTTGACAACTTTTCTATACATAAAGAAGAGACAAGAGCAAGCCACCTACCGCTGTAACTGGATCCCTCTCAGGGTGTTGGCATAAAATCTTCCCGTTTGTGTTAGCGACAAAAAAGAACTTGCATATGAAAAACAGTTGACAAAAAAAAAAAAAAGCTTAAAAATTATATTAAAAAAAGGTCCGCAACGGATGCTTGTGCACCATAGACGTTAGCATAATTATTATGGGCGAGATGACAGTGTTATTATCGTCAAGACAGTCGAACGTAATTATTTATCTCTTTTGATTCAGCATACTGATCTGCTATTGATTGTCTGTAATTGTTATTTGTGAAATTATCATTCACGATCGATCTTTTTAACAAAAACAAAACGAACAAAAACAAAACAAAATAAAATAAAACAAACAAGAATTTTCAATACGTGCAAATGCCACGTCCACATATCCTGGTTTGTTGTATAGTATCTGGAAGTCTGCAAACACAGGAATAAATAAAAAGAAAAATGATACGAGATGTTCAATCAGTCTTATAACCTCCCTTTTTGGTACAAATATTCTTACACCAGTTTAGTTCCTACATTTCTCAAGAGTGTTCTGCCTTGACGAGGGGTCTGACCAAATAAAACCTGACATGAAGAGAGAACAGTGGTAGACGGTTGCAATAGAAAGACAGAGAGAGATAGAGACAGACAGACAGACAGACAGACAGACGAACAGACAGACAGAGAGACAGAGAGAGAGGTAGACAGACAGACAGAGAGAAGTGACAGACAGACAGACAGACAGAGTCAGACAGACAGACAGAGAGACACAGAGAGAGAAGTAGACAGACAGAGAGAAGTGACTGACAGACAGACAGACAGATAGAGAGGAGAGACAGACAGAGACAGAGACAGAAAGACAGAGAGAGAGAGAAAAACAGACAGCGATAGAGAGGCAGAGACAGACAGACAGAGGGAGAGAGACAGAAAGACAGACAGAGAGACAGACAGATAGGAGAGACGGACTGAGACAGAGAGAGAAAGACAGGGAGAGAGAGAGTCAGAGACAGAGAGAGAGACATACAAACAGAGAGACAGACAGAGAGGAGAGACAGACAGACAGAGACACAGAGAGAGAGAACGAGAGACAGATAGAGAGACAGACAGAGAGGAGAGACAGACAGACAGAGACACAGAGAAAGAGACGAGAGACACAGAGACAAGACAGACAGAGAATTTTTCATTTTATTATGACCAAAACGTAGAGACAAACAAACAAACAAACACAAACACACAAACATACAAAAGACGTCCACACACATACCTACATGACATAAATCATCTCCTCCACACCGTTATCGTTTTTTCTTCGGAGAGCAGATTAAACAAGCAGATATGTGTTAAACACGTAATGTTCTAGATACGCTGTTTGTGTGCAGGGACACAAACAAGTGGCGTGAACAGCGATGCCTTTCATATTGAAATGTGCTGTTCTTGTTGGCTGAACATGTTGAAAATGAAAAGGCACCGTGACCAAAAAAAGAAAGAAAAAACGAAAGAAAAAGAAAGAAAGAAAAGAGATGAAAGAAGAAGAGAAAGAAAGAAAGAAAGAGAGAGTGAAAGAAAGAAGGAAAGAAGAAAGAAAGAGAGAAAAAAGAAGAAAAAGAAAAAAGACATGAAAGGGGAAAAAAAGAATCTGAAGAAGGAGAGGAGTGGGGGGGGGGGAGGGGGGGGGGGTTGAGGAAAAAGAGAAGTGAAAAAATAAGGAAAAAAGGAATGAGATAAACGTATAAAGAAGAAAGAAAAAAGTGAAAAGAAAGAAGAACAAAGTTGGATCGAGAAAAAACAATGATGCATTAAAAGAAGAAAAAAAAAATATAAGCATAAAAAATAATATGTGACAAGAGGTCGAGCATTTAAAAATGTCCACATATAAACAAAAAACATCGATAATCATGAATCATACTATACATTAAGAAGCCAAGTTGGTCGAGCCATTTAAACAATGTCCCATTTAATACAAAAAACATCATCATATTTAATGTGCCCTGCCGCATGGCGTTGGCGATCATGGCCCTCCCTATGAATCTATCCCTTGTCGTTCCAAGTATTTCTCCCACTCCCACTGTCTTCATCCACTGCGCAAGTCCGTCCAATTAAAAAAAAAAAGTACTGTACAAAATGTACATTCAGTACTTCTCGAGATAACTGTAACATTGAAGTGGTGCCACATGAAATAGAACTTTGACGTCACGTGAGGACAGTGGCAGAGTACCAAACACTGAAAGCAAAATGTACGTATTGTCAGAAGTTCGTGGGAAAGTGTTATTCACACACTTTCTTCAAAAAGTGCTTTAAAATATTTTGGGTCTGTGTGACTTTGATCTTGGTGCAAAGCAAAGGTAAGGGGCTGGAACTAAACAGCAGGAAGACTGAAGTCATGGTGATCAGTAAAACCACGAAATCCCCTCATGCAAAATAACCGCAAATTGCACAACCTTGACACAGGTTAATAAGTTCAAATACCTGGGAACGGTCATTTCATCAGACGGCAGATGCACATCGGAAATAGCTGGTAGAATCGGCCAAGCCAAAACACATTCAAGAAGATGACAAGCATTCTTACCAACAAATGCCTATCAATTAACATCAGAAAGAGAGTCCTTGAATGTTATATAGAACCAATACTGTTGTACGGATGCGAGGCGTGGACAGTCAGCAACAAAGCCAGAGCAGGATCGAGGCAGCCGAGATGTGGTTTCTCAGAAGAATGTTGAGAGTTCCATGGACAGCAAAGAAAAGAAACGAGACAGTCTTGATGGAGGCAGACACAAGTAGATCACTCATAAGGAAGATTAGGAAAAGACAGGCAACATTTATAGGCCATTTTATGAGGAAGGGGGATTGGACACCTGGTCACAACGGGAAAGCTGGAGGGAAAGAGAGCACCAGGAAGACCCAGGGAGAGAATGCTGGACGGACTTGCAGAGTGGCTGGGGATGAGAGGGTGGGGGAGATGCTGGAGGCAACGAGAGATAGAGATGGTTGAAAGTCCATGGTCGCCAACGCCAATCGGCAGGGCACCTGATGATGATGATGATGCCATTCTCTTCCTTTCATTATATTTTGTTTCGCCTTCTGTATGGCCAGAAAAGGAAGTGAAGGACAAGAAAGGCAGAAATGTATGAAAGACCAGTCGCCGTGTGTATTGGCTAGCGCAACTGAATTACCCACTGGAAGGTCGTGGGTTCGAATCCCCATTAGTCCCTTCAAAACTATATCATTGTGGGATTTTTCGACTCTAACGGCGCGGCCCATACCTAGAGTCGGGCGTGCTATGGTCTCATTGAGAAGACTGGGACCACACTGTCGAGTCTCATCCACTTTACGGATGCGTCGTTGAGGGTGTTGCTCAAATCTTTTTGACCAGCACCACATGTGTCTGTATCTCTCGGGCCTGGTTGACGCCAGGATATTTTATGATAGTAAAAGCGTAGAGTATAGCCCTGTCACGCAGTCTCAATCCAAGATGGAACTCCATAGCATCATGATTATCATTTTCATCGACATTATTATCATCATATTGTTAAAAAATGTTGCCGGCTTCTGCGGCCATTAAGGTGGCGCAGAAAATGGGACGGGGAAAAAAAGGTGAGCACAAAGGTAACTCCTGAGAGCACAAGTAACCTCCTGAGAGCACAAAGGTAACCTCCCTGAGAGCACAAAGGTAACTCTGAGAGCACAAAGGTAACCTCCCTGAGAGCACAAGGTAACTCCTGAGAGCACAAAGGTAACCTCCCTGAGAGCACAAAGGTAACCTCCCTGAGAGCACAAAGGTAACCTCCCTGAGAGCACAAAGGTAACCTCCCTGAGGCACAAAGGTAACCTCCCTGAGAGCACAAAGGTAACCTCCCTGAGAGCACAAAGGTACCTCCCTGAGAGCACAAGGTAACCTCCTGAGAGCACAAAGGTAACCTCCCTGAGGGCAATGATCCTGAAAAAATAAAGAGATAAAAGAAAATGTTTGAAAAAAGAAAAGAAAAAAACCTGCTGCACAGGTACAAACTCAGCTCATAGCCGGAAAACAAACTATGCTGTGGCATCCAATCAACCAAGATACGATGTGTAATTTACACCATCAGCTTTAATTAAAGGTTAAGTGAAGTACCAGGCCCGGCTTAGGATCGGAAATGTAGCCCTCATAAATTTGGATCTAGAATAGTGATGTCTCCACTGTCTGTCCTAAAATGTTTATTTGGGACAACCTTTAAACCATTTTCACAATTTCTTCAATTGCTATTGTTGTTTTATGCCCAGCCGACTGCGTAGAGCCATATCAGGGCTAATTTTCTTTAATTAAAAATTAAAATACACAACACGAATAGAAGCTCGTATAAGGCGGGAGGCGATTCGGAAATCACTTAAAAATTAATTCTCAACGTTGACGAAGTAGGCTAACTCGGCTGTGAATGAATAATTTTTTTTCTAAGGATCTTCGCACTCAGAGGTTACCTTAGTGCTCATCTTTTTTTTTCGTCCTATTTTCTACGCCACCTTAATGGCCACAGAAGCTGGCACAGTTTGTATAATGTAATGATGATAATATAACAGCAAACGGCACAATCTTGACACAGGTTGATAAGTTTAAATACCTGGGAACGATCATTTCATCAGACGGCAGATGCACATCAGAAATAGCCGGCAGAATCGGCCAAGCCAAAACAACATTCAAGAAGATAAAAGCATTCTTACCAACAAATGACTATCAATTAACATCAGGAAGACACTTCTTGAACGTTATATAGAACAATACTGTTATACGGTTGTGAGGCGTGGACAGTCAGCAAGCAAAGCCAGAACAAGATTGAGGCATGCCGAGATGTGGTTTCTCAGAAGAATGTTGAGAGTTCCATGGGACAGCAAAGAAAACAACGAGACAGTATTGATGGAGGCAGACACAAGAAGATCATTCATAAGGAAGATTAGGAAAAGACAGGCATCATTTATAGGCCACTTTCATGAGGGCAGGGGAATTGGAGCACCTGGTCACAACGGGAAAGCTGGAAAGAGAGCACCGGGTAGACCCGGGGAGAAGATATTGGACGGACTTGCAGAGTGGCTGAAGGCAAGAGGGTGGAAGAGGTGCTTGAGGCAACAAGAGATAGAGACAGATGGAAGGTCATGATCGCCAACGCCATGTGGCAAGGCACCTGATGATGATGATGATGAGTGATGATAATGTCGATGAGAATGATAATCATGATGCTAGCGAGTTCCATCTAGGATTGAGACTGCGAACAGGGCTGTACTCTACGTTTACTATCATAATGCATCCTGGCGTCAACCAGGCCCGAGAAATACAGACACCTGCGGTACTGATCAGAAGATTTGAGCAACACCCTCAATGACGCATCCGTGAAGTGGATGAGACTCGACTGTGTGGTCCCAGTCTTCCCAACGAGCCCAAAGCATGCCCAACCCTGGGCAGGAGCCGGTTAGAGCCGAAAAATCCCACAATAATTTTTGAAGGGACTGATGGGGGATTCGAACCCACAACCTTCCAGTCTGTAGTCCGTTGCGCTAACCACTACACCACGGGTACTGGTAAAAATCGTAAAAAAAATGTCCGTGTTATCGGAAAGACAAGGGTCACGTTTGTCACAGAGTACAAAGTCCACCCCTATTTTTAACTTATTGACATTTTATTAGATAAAAATATGAGAATGGACGATTGTCAGAAAATAATAAAATATAAATCGGACAAAATAATAGGGTAGCACATCCGATAGACACGCTACTTAAAATACAGTCTCGATGTCATCAAAGTAGTGTGTTGCAGTGTGAACAAGAAAATGTTAATCTTGTGTATACAGTTCTTTGTAAAGCTATGAGGATTAAGCGAATGAGTGGATGACTACACTATTCACAGCTTAAACAGCTTTTGTGCCACTTAATCATTGTAATTCTACCTGCATTTCAACACGACAGGGGACGAATTCAGCAAGGGCCATGGTGGCTTAAACTTGAGCGATGCGTGTGTCAAACAGCCACGGGTATCTGGTTTAGTAGCGAATTCTTACCAAATCCTAGTGTCAATGAAGCGTACAGAGATATTTAACCCTTTGACTCCTGCACCCAGTCCAACCAGCATCCTGCATTGTCAAAAACCATGCTTGCAAAGCAAAAAACAAAAAACAAAAAAACTTAACCCTTTGACTCTCTTCACCTTATGCACCGGCTTCCTGGTGGATAGGGTGAGGGAGTCAAAGGGTTAAGATTTTTTTAGTTACCAGTCACCATGGTGTAGTGGTTAGCGCAACAGACTACAGACTGGAAGGTTGTGGGTTCGAATCCCCCATCAGTCCCTTCAAAAATCATTGTGGGATTTTTCGGCTCTAACCGGCTCCTACCCAGAGTTGAGCGTGCTATGGGCTCGTTGGGAAAACTGGGACTACTCAGTAGAGTCTCATCCACTTCACGGATGCGTTACTGAGGGTGCTGCTCAAATCTTCTGATCAGCACCGCAGCTGTCTGTATCTCTTGGGCCTGGTTGACGCCAGGATATCTGATGATATTAAGCGTAGAGTACATATACAGCCCTGCTATGTAGTCTCAATCCTAGATGGAACACCATAAGCAACATGATTGTCATCCTCATCGACATCATCATCATCGCATTGTAAAAAAAAAAAAAAAAAAAAAAAAGAAAAGAAAAAAAAACTGTTCCAGCTTCTGTGGCCATTGAGGTGGCGTAGAAAAATGGACGAAAAAAAAAAGGTGAGCACGAAGGTAACCTCCCTGAGTGCAATGATTCTTTAAAAAAAAAAAGAAAAAAAAATTCGCTGTTGGGAGGCAAAGTGTTAACCGTGTGACAACGGCAGAACTTGTCAGCTCTGCTGTCATGGTGTTGCGCCTTTAGCTGACGGATTGAGGTCAACACTTGTAGTGCATTACAGAAGGGGGGAGAATGGGATGGGATTTCTCTGCATGAACTACGCTGGCAGGATTTGTGTCGGTTAAAATAGGATTATAGGAAGGAGGGTTTGATTCTTTTTTATTCCCTTAGAAATAGGGTAATCAGGCATCGGAGTGCAAAGTCATTACTGTGAGAAACTGGAGACTGTAAGCTTCTTAGTGTGAGTGAAATATCTCGTGAGATTGATTGATCTTTATTATTCAATGGTATAGACAATGACATAAACAGGCACACAC
>JAPXFY010000017.1:6852899-6855399 GCA_030674185.1 Monoplex corrugatus | reverse complement strand
CATAGTACCATAGTGTGTGGAGGGTGTGGGGGGAGCTTGTGTGTGGGGGTGTGTGGGTGTGGGTGTGTGTGGAGGGGAGGGTGTGTGGTGTGGGTGTGTGGGGAGGGGTGTGTGGGGGTGTGGGTGTGGGGTGGGGGGAGGGTGTTGGGAGGGTGTGGGGGGGGGGGTGGGGGATGGGGGGTGGGGTGTGTGTGTTGGGGGGAGGGTGTGGTGTGGGGGTGGGGGTGTGTGGGGGGGTGGGGTGTGTGTGGGGTGGGGGGGGTGTGGGGTGTGTGTGTGGGTGTGTGTGTGGGGGGAGGGTGTGTGGGTGTGTGTGGGTGTAAGGTGTGTGTGTGTGGGTGTGTGTGTGGGTGTGAGGGGTGTGTGTGGGTGTGGTGTGTGTGTGTGTGTGGGGTGTGTGTGTGTGTGTGGTGTGTGTGTGTGTGGTGTGGTGTGTGTGTGTGTGGGTGTGGGTGGTTGGGGGTGTTTGTTTGTGTGTGTGTGTTTGTGTGTGTGTGTGTGTTGTGTGTGTGTGTGTGTTTGTGTGTGTGTGTGGGGGGGGGGTGTGTGTGTGGTGTGGTGTGTGTGGTGTGTGGGTGTGTTACAGTGGAGTGTGGAGAAATGTCGTGTGACGTCAAGATTTCTTTTATGTTATCGACCAAGGTCTTCTTTGGTCTTTAAATCCATATATATATTTTTCTACATGCTTATATGTTTAGTTTTAAATCAAAAATCCTGAGGTAGATCTGTGAAACCCTTAACCCTTACCTCCTGTGTTGGCTGGTAGCGGTAAAGACTGCTAGATTACAAGCGTTGGGGGCTTTGAGTGGGAGGTCAAAAATCAAGATTCATCCCAGTAAGTCTGATAGTAGTAACGCTTTAAGACTTCTTCAACGGCGCATTGTAAGAGCTGCCTTCATTGTCATGGGTCTGTTAGGATAGGGATAGGAAGGGGGCGGATTTGTCTTTGCTGAAAGAAAAATGGGGAAGACCTTGGCGTAAATCATGTTCGTACACACGTGAGACTTGCGTTGAGTTACACTGCAGTAATCCGACAAGATCCTATACATGTAAAGTCAATGCAGTTCTGTTTCAAGGGAAAGATTCTTTATAATAAGGCGTCCATGCATGAAAGGGGATTAAGGAGTTTGGAATATGAGATTTTAACGAAAGAATAATAGATGAGATATTCAATATGGGATCCAGGAGAAAAAATATTGGGCGGACTTGCAGGTGGCTCAAGACAGAGAGGGTGGGAGATGTACTTTGCAGCGACAAGGGATAGTTTGTGTGGAGGGCATGCTCGCCAACGCCATGCGGCAGGACACCGATGATATAATGATCCAATATGGCACGACACTTTGTTATATTTAAAAATCTACGTTTGTAATGGAACAACCGCATTAATGAAAAAAACATACCCCTGGTTGGTGCTAGTATAGTGACAGAATTAGCAATAAAAAATATCATACTCTATGACATTTTGAATCAGATATTTTCTGAAAACCACAGGCACGAATTTCAAATTAGTACGTGAATTCATTAAAAAACATCTGGGTAAATTTTATGTGTTTTGTCTGTATTTCTAAGAATATTTGTTTATCAACATTTTTTTATTATTACGCAGCTAAACAGCTTAAAATTTCATGAGACATTCAAAAAGTCATGACTGTTTTACCTTTAACAAGCATGGCTGCTCGTGAATTAGTTGCAACTGTTGCAACTTTACGCACTGTAATTGACATTAAAGATTTAATGCTGTTTTTATTCTGTTCTGCTCTGAACTGTTATGACTGAGTGCTGGGTATTTTGTGGCAAATAGATGCTACTATTTTTAAATTTGGCAATATATCCGTTGTAAACTTTCCCTACCTTCCAGCCAGTCTTAATCTGACCCAGTTCTTGAAAAAAATTATTTAACTCCAAACTCATACATGTGGTTTTCTAAAACTCTCATAAACTTTTTTTTCTAAACAAACAATCCTTTATTCTTATTTTATTCTTATTGTTGTTTAAAGCCCAGCCGACTGCGTAGAGCCATATCAGGGCTATAACCATTTTCATTACACATGCACACACAGTACTTCAACAGGGAAAAATAGGAACAAAGAACATTAAGTACACTTATCAATGCATTCGCGCACATAACCTAAGGAGATGCCGCTGGCGTTGACCACACCATCCAGTCACTGGCGTTGACCACACTCCGTCCAGTTTATCACTCGGGGATTAAAAAAAAAAATACCTGAATGCAAATTTAAACATAACTAAGGACACTAAAACATATATACAAAAATGGCCTAAACTACATAAATTTGCTTCTGCATATCGCCATTTCCCTCGAGCCAAAAATGCACTTAATACATGTGCCCAATTATCAGTCCTTAGAGAAAGTATGATTATTGTGCTAGGCATAGTGTAGTGATGAACAGATTGAGGGGCGACACCTCGTGCTAATGTGTTGGAAAGTAGGTGAGAACTGTGTCGGATTACACTCCGTAATCAGGGGAGGCAATCTGTT
>JAPXFY010000017.1:6840399-6847899 GCA_030674185.1 Monoplex corrugatus | reverse complement strand
TTGATTGCACGATACAACACACACATACACACACGCACACATACACATACACACACACACATACTTACTTACACACACACACATATACACACACATATACACACACGATAACACACACACATACACACACATACACACGCGCATACCCACACGCACACACATATACACGCATACACACACTCACACACACACATACACACTCACGCACACACTCAGTTACACACTCACACACACACACACACACACACACACACACACACACACACACACACACACACACACACACATGCATAGCTTGAACAAAATCAATTAATATCTCATCTCCCTTTTCTGCAAAAAGATTGATTGCACGATACAACACACACATACACATTCACACACACACACATTCACACATGCACACACACATACACACACATATACACACACGATACACACACACATACACACACATACACACGCGCATACCCACACGCACACACATATACACGCATACACACACTCACACACACACATACACACTCACGCACACACTCAGTTACACACTCACACACACACACACACACACACACACACACACACACACATGCATAGCTTGAACAAAATCAATTAATATCTCATCTCCCTTTTCTGCAAAAAGATTGATTGCACGATACAACAAACACATACACATACACACACACACACACACATTCACACATACACACACACACACACACACACACACACACATACTTACACACACACACAAATTCACACACATATACACACACAATACACACACACATACACACACATACACACATACTTATACACACACACATACACACACATATACACACAATACACACACACATACACACACATACACACACATACACACACACATACACACACATACACACACATACATACACAAACACACACACACTCGCACACACACACAAACACTCACACACACACACAACACACACACACACAACACACACACACACACACACACACACACACACACACACACACACGCATAGCTTGAACAAAATCAATTAATATCTTATCTCTCTTTTCTGCAAAAAGATTGATTGCACGATACAACACACACATACACATACACACACACACACTTTTGTGGATCTGTTCGCCAAAAACAGTAAAGTTGAAGGTTTATCTCCTGACTGCAAACATCACAGAGAAATGGAAGATTACAACCCAATCTACACTGATCCAGTACCACAGAATGATCTCTGGTTTAATTCTCCAATCACTTTAGAAGAGCTAAAAAACACAGTACTGTCTCTACACAACAAAAAGAGTTCGGTAGGTGTTGATACACACACATACACACACACATACACACACACACACACACACACACACACAACACACACACACACACACACATACGCACACACACAACACACACAACACAACACACACACACACACACACACACACACACACACAAACACTCACACACACACAACACACACACACACAACACACACACACACACACACACACACAACACACACACACACACACACAACACACACACACACACACACAAAACAAACTTTTAACAGAATCAATTAATACCTCATCTCCCTGTCCTGCAAAAAGATTGATTGCACTTTATTTATAAAAGTCGCCTTCTCCTTTAAATCAGCCCTCCAAAATCTTTTTCTCATAAAAGGTCCAGTCTTTTATCATTACAAAACTTTTTTAAAAAAAACACCAACACCTGCTCACAATTACCTTTGTAACATAATAGCAAACTCACTTCATTCACACGACGTGTTCCCCTGATTCACAATCATAATCCTGCAAGGATTTCTGAAGTTTGTCCTATGACCTCATTATAAGGTGTGTCCACACCTCAATGCAAGCACTGCTAAATAACCCGACTGAACCCTCTTGTCACTCTGGACAAATTCTCCTGTCTCGATTACGGTGCAAAACAGACATGAAAAGGTTCCCCACCCACCCACCCACCCCAACTCTCGCTCCCCTATCGTGCAGTTCCAAACAGTCTTATGAAAGAGTGCACTGGTGTTAATCTACCAGAAGTTGATTGAAAATTACCGAAACGTTTTTAAAAAAAAATTTTCAGCGTAGGACAAACTGTTAATCTTTTTTTTGTTGACGTCAACACAACGTGTGATAGCGTTTTCTGAACACCTGCAGGTGTGCAGGATGGTATTTTGTGGAGTCGTTTTAATTTTGTTTTTGGAGTTTGTTCAAGACGAAATTATTGCACTCGGACAATGCCGTATGCGCACCACCCGAATCTCTGCCAGCAATTATCTGGCAGACTCCTTGAGCCTGAGCAAAAATCTCTTTTGTGCTGGCAAGGTTTTGAAATGGGGTCGGGGGGGGGTGGGGGTGGGAGGAAGATATATACTGGATGGTGAGATAGGGATGTTGATTTTATGTATGTTTGAGTTGAGTATGGTAATTGCAATTGTTTACCTTTCACATTATTCATATTAATATTCATTTCTTTTTGTCACGATGAATTTGCCATGTGAAATTCGTTTTTTGTTTGTTTGGTTGGTTGGTTGGTTGGTTGGTTGGTTGGTAGGTTGGTAGGTTGGTTGGTTTGTTTGTTTGTCAAGGCTTCAGAATGGCTGCTTAGCCTTCAAGGGAACAGATCTGGAAAATGAACCCATCTTTCTAATATTTTAAGCCAGGACAGCCAGGCAAATGCCCTCTTCTTCACGATTTTCAACTGCCGTGAAATCTTTAGCGTGCACAGATCAGAAGGCACACGGGTCCGACTCGTTTCTCCGTCTCTTTCCAAAGGGCTAGACGTTCAGTTCAATTTTCGGGTCAAACTGGGGAGAAAAGTCGAGGCCTCTACGGGAAACGAACCCTGGAACCTCGAATTTATTTACTGGAAGGCGAACGTCTGAACCAATCTGCCACTCTTCTCCCTTTTCTAAAATACTTTCGTATACGGCCACGTGTGGGACTTCGAAAAGCAGCCTAACAGCCGTTCGACGTTCCACTTTTCACGTGTAACATGATAAATGAGATCACACACATTGCATGAAATGGCATTTATCAAGCAGCACATGGTAAAGGCGTGAGAAAGGCAGGGTCTGTTATGAACAACAATAAATTATGGGGTGCACTGCCCCCACCCCCACCCTCCACCTTCTCCTGAGTGTTGTTTGCCTACGCAGCTTAGCACTATGTTGACAAGTCTGGAATTCGATATCATTGCAAGGCAACCGTGGAATCTGAATAGTTCGCCCTCGTTGTCGTTATGATATTAACATAACTGCTAATGCTGCATCTGTCGAATGTTTGTGAATGGCTGTTGTTTTCGTGCAATCAGTAAGAGGATTTTGGCTGATGATGATGATGATTGATGAGATGATGATGATGATGATGATGATGATGGCGACGGCGACGACGACGACGGCGGCGGCGGCAGCGGCGGCGATGGTGATGATGACGATGATGATGACGACGACGACGATGATAATGATGATGACGATCATCATCATCATCATCATCATCATCACCATTATTATTAAGACAGAAAGCACAAGAGCAAGGCAACACGTCACAAAGAGAGTGACAGAAAAAAAAGGAAAGTTCTAGCACAGAAGGTGGGATTTTATTTATACTGAAAGCTATGTCTTCAAGTTAGACTTGAAGGAAGACAAACTATAGAGGGGGATATCACTGCAGGACAAAAAACAATGTCTTCAAGTTAGACTTGAAGGAAGACAAACTATAGAGGGGATATCACTGCAGGACAAAAGCTACGTCTTCAAATTAGACTTAAAGGAAGACAGACTATAAGGGGGAAATCACTGTGGAAAAAGCTATGTCTTCAAATTAGACTTAAAGGAAGACAGACTATAGAGGGGGGAAATCACTGCTGGATAAAAAGCTATGTCTTCAAATTAGACTTAAAGGAAGACAGACTATAGAGGGGGAAAATCACTGCAGAACAAAAGCTATGTCTTCAAATTAGACTTGAAGGAAAGACAGAACATGTGACTGTCGAATAGACAGCGGAAGCTTGTTCCATTGGTATGGACCAGACACAGAAACTTCCCTGCTGCTCCCATCCAGTCACAGTCGTTTTTGATTTTTTGGGGGACAATTTGTCCTGAGGGCCAGTAGTCCCAGGAGTCAACAAGCTGACGTGATAGATAGCGGCAATATAAAAACGAGTCAGTGTCCCTGACCTCATCATTTCTACATAAATGGTCGTGCTGCCGCATATAGGCAATGTCAATGGTGGTGGTCTTATGAGCTTGAAGCTATTGCCCAAAGCCAAATATAGGTAGGTGTCACTGACCTCATCATTTGTCCAACACTCACGCACCACACACATATACATACACACACACGCCACACACATTCACACACACGACCACACACACACACACTCACACACATACTCACACACAACACACACTACACACAACACTACACACACACACACACACACACTCACACACACACCCCTCACACACACACACTCACACACACACACACACACACACACACACACACCGCCACACACACACACACACACACACACACACACACACACAGCACACACACACACACTGGCGTAATTACTTAAAATTGCTTCGGCACATCAAAAGTTCCTTGCAGCCAAATATCTGTGCAGTAACATCCTTCACACTGTGTATCCAATTTCAGTGAAATGAGAGACTGGCTTGAGTCCCCAGTCAATTTTTTTAAATAAAACTCATTCTAATGATGTTTTTTTTATGTTACAATGACGTATAAACGTACCAACAAAAGTGGATATATGATACACATACGTGTACATACATAAATGCTGACAAATTTACGTGTATGCTTATGTATCTGCATACATGTACATACATAAACACATATGCAAAGTGACATATGAACTTAACGACAGACGTGGATATATAATAAACATACAGTTACATATATAAATGCAGACAAATGTACGTGTATACCTATATACCTGCATACATGTACATACATAATCACATACGCACAATAACATATGAAGATAGCAACAGAAGTAGATGTCTGACAAACATGAATGTAAATTTGCAGACAAATGTATATGTATACCTATACCCTCATACATGTACATACATAAACACACACATACAATAACATATGAAGATAGCAATAAAAATGGATATATGATAAACATACCTGCATAAATGCAGACAAATGCGTGTGTATACCTATGTACCCGCATACATGTACATACATCAACACATACACACATATTCATATACACAGACCACTTATTGATGCAGTTAACAAGACGGTTAAGCCGTATAATGGACATAAATATACATACATACATACATTTAATACATTTACACGCATGCATGTACATACATAAACACATATATACACATATTCATAAACTTATTCTGGCTGTATATACACAGACAGATAGATAGATAGATAGATAGATAGATAGATAGATAGACAGATAGATACATAGATAGATAGATAGATAGACAGATAGACAGATAGACAGACAGATAGATAGATAGATAGATTGATAGATAGATAGATAGATAGACAGACAGATAGATAGACAGATAGATAGATAGATATATAGATAGATAGATAGATAGACGATAGATAGACAGATAGACAGATAGACAGATAGACAGACAGATAGATAGATAGATAGATAGATAGATAGATAGATAGACAGACAGACAGCTAGATAGATAGATAGATAGATAGATAGATAGATAGATAGATAGGTAGATAGATAGATAGATAGATAGATAGATAGATAGATAGACAGATAGACAGATAGATAGACAGATTTTCGTCTATTATCACTCATAGTAAAAAGACGTTAAATCAAACAACAAACGATTTCTGGTTAATACTTTGACTCCTGCACCCTATCCACCAACTGCAAAAACTTAACCTTTTGACTCCCTCACCCTATCCACCAGTTTCATGCAGGCAAGGAAGTCAAAGGGTTAAGTGTTTGCTTTGTCAGTGTGGTCGACAATGCAGGATGCTGGTGGACAGGGTGCGGGAGTCAGAGGGTTAATGATACAGTCAACATAATGTTCAAGCCATTCGATAATTTCTCTGCATAGACAAAATTTTAGAAAAAAACATAATACGAAGGTTCGCCAATGAAAGCCAACGTCACACATCATTACACACATGCTGTGAAAGAAGAACAGATATAATGATTGTTGTTGACAGCGTGTGTTCAAAAGTTTATATAGATAGTCGATTTCTTGAAAGCTTAACAAGTTTTGTTTCATACCGCGTAATCATGAACATGCAGATAACCTTGAATATCAGTTACATTTTTAACCGTGGAACACTTATTTGTTGGAATAATGTGTGTGTGCCTACGTGTCTGTGTGTGTGTGTGTGCGTGTGTGTGTGTGTGTGTGTGTGTGTGTGTGTGTGTGTGTGTGTGTGTGTGTGGTGTGTGTGTGTGTGTGTGTGTGTGTGTGTGTGTGTGTGTGTGTGTGTGTGTGTGTGTGTGAGTATGTGTGTATTTGTGTGTGTGTGTTGTTTGTGGTGTGTGTGAGTGAGTGGTGAGTGATGTGTGTGTGTGTGTGTGTGTGTGTGTGTGTGTGTGTGTGGTGTGTATTTTTGTATTGTTGTGTATTTCTTATTTTTATTTTATGTATATGTTCTTGTTTGTTCGCAATGGATTTACCATGTAAAACTCGGGCGGCTGCTCTCCATGGGAAGACCGAGTCACCGCGTGTAGCGCCACATATTTGTTTTTCTGTTGTTGCTTTTTTTTCCATTTATACATGGATATCTGTTTACCCTATGGACAGACTTTTTGTCACATCCTATAAAAGGCTAGCACATACACCACCACCTAAAGTCTATGGATAGGGGAAATAATCCCTATTCTCTCTGTGATTCAAACCTATGTTTCTTGCGTCTTAGACAGATGCATTAAACCACTAAGCCACAAAGGCCACTCTGGTGTGTGTGTGTGTGCATGTGTGTATGTTTGTGTCTGTGGTGTGTGTGTGTGTGTGTGTGTGTCTGTGTGTGTCTGTGTGTGTCTGTGTCTGTGTGTGTCTGTGTGTGTGTGTGTCTGTCTGTGTGTTTGTGCGTGAGCGTGTGTGTGTGTGTTTGCAAGTTCACACGCGCGTTTTAACACCGCCAAAGCAATACAAATACCAGTATCCAGCCAATACTCAAAATTCCTGTACGGTTCAGATGTGACTCTCAATGTCCTTTATTGGACAAGAAGAAGGCTGGCCTCAGAAATTGCGTGTAGCTCTTTGGGTGGTGTGCCCACGCCACCCCACCCCGGCCTCTTTTCATCAAGCCGCTTGTAAGCGTGGGCCCCAGATCAGTGGAACGTATTGTGTTCAAATCTCATATGTCTCCCCACTGCTTCAGTCTGAATGGGCTGCACAGAATTACCAGCTGCCAAATGAAAAGAAAGTTCAGCAGCACTCGAAAGTCACAACATTGAAATCGCCTGAGTTTTGACCTGTCAAT
>JAPXFY010000017.1:6805399-6835399 GCA_030674185.1 Monoplex corrugatus | reverse complement strand
CTGTAATTAACTGAAACTTCTCTGTCAATCTATTTAAGAGGGGAGAAAAATGTGCCAGATTGGAAATGGAACAACATCTTTCCCCCCACCACAAACAAAAAACCCTAACAATAAAAATGGAATACAAATGGTCAAGCCATTGATAAGATACTTATTTCATACCATCGAAATGTGTCAGTTTTATGATTGATGGAAACTTGTTTGTCAATTTATCAAAGAAGGCAGGCAGGCAGAGATAGAGACAGAGACAGAAGCAGAGATGGAGACAGAGAGATACATTTGTTAATATTTTGTGTATCACTTTTTTTTAACATTACTATTATTATTACTATTGTTGTTTGTTATTGTTATTATTGTTATTATTATCGTTATATTATTATTATTGTGTTATTATTGCTATTATTATTTTTGGTTGTTCAGTTATCGTCGTCGTCATCATCGTCATTATTGAGAGATGTAAATATAATCTACATAAAGCATGTTGCACAACCCAAGGACAAATAAAACATACTAATCACATGAAATAATAGCACAGTACAGGCACACACCACAACACACACACAACACACACACAACAACACAACACACAACACACACACACACACACACACACACACACACAACACACACACACACACAACACACACAACACACACACACACACACACACACACACACACACACACACACAAACACACACACACACACACACACCACACACACACACAACACACACACACAACACACACACACACACACACACACCACACACACACACACACACACACACACACACACACACACACACACACACACACCCTTCCTGGGAGATATGGAAGGAAAGCAATCTTCCTCTATAAAGAAAAGGGACTGTCGACATTTTTTTTTACAAAAGGCATACTTTAGAGTACCAATGAATCACTTTGAAAACGTCAATGATATTGGATGGACACATTTCCCAATAGTCACAAAAGGGGGCAGCGTTGATTTAGAATACTTCAATGGTTCTAAATAGGGGAAGGACCACACAGCATTGGGCGAGGTTAGAAGACGAACTTAAGGCGTGAATTAATAATAATAATAATAAAATGTGTATGAAAGCATGGAGAGACATCGATACATTTCAGGCAGTTACTCTGACACTCACTCTTTTCTGATCTCTGTTGGGTTAGAGAAGCAATAACGAAAATGACCACCGACTTTGAAACGTCAAAACAGCCACGCATGCACGCACGCGCAAACACACATGCACACGCTCTTGACGATCATCAGCTGTAGATTTGAGAGAGAGACACAGAGAGAGAGAGAGGGGGGGGAGGGAGGGAGGGAGGGAGGGAGGGAAAGAGAGACAGACAAACACAGAGACAGAGAGACAGAAATGAGAGGCAGACAGACAGAAAGAGAGAGAGAGAGGAAGACAGAGACACAGAGAGACAGAATGAAAGAGAGAGAGAAGAAGAAGAAAAAGAAGAAGAAGAAGAAGAAGAAAAGAGAGAGAGAAGAAGAAGAAAAAGAAGAAGTAGAAGAAGAAGAAGAAGAAGAAGAAGAAGAAGAAGAAGAAGAAGAAAAAGAAGAAGAGAAAGAGAGAGTGTTTGATTCGATACGCTTCTCAATAGTTCATGCATCATCTTCTACATCGACCTGAAACTGAACCCAGATTATCTGAATGGCAAAGCAAGCATTCTACCACCAGACAACAAAGCATTGCACAACAAAACAACAACAAAAATGAATGCATAATTATTATTAAATCTAGAACGAGTCAACAAAAATGCTTGATTAAATAATTGTGATCCAAACTATATCTAAAATACAAAATTTACATTCGTCGGCCTCTTTACATCTCAGGAGATGATAGTCTGCACCAGGAGGCGTTGTGGTCATGACGTGCACTTTCTGCTGTGGCTGTGCAGACCGATTCTTAAGTGGCAATCTCTGTCACATCTGCCACATACAAATTGAGTCGCTGTACATTACTTTTATATCAAAGGAGATACGGAAAGGCAATGATATGCGAATCAGAAAAAAAAAACACCCAAAAAGAAAACGAAAACCTCTAAGTGACTAGCCGACGCCGGTGTGGGGTGACTACTTCTGATGGTCGTCTCTTCACCTTTCTCTGTCCTCTGACTAATCCTTCTTCATCCTTTAGCGACTTTGTGCTGACCATGACATGATGGAGTGGACAGGCCCTGGCCTGCTTAATCTCTGATGGCCATTCAGAGGGACAGGCAAAGGAGATCAGACAGGCAGCAGCCAAGGAGGGCTTTGACCCCCTGGACACAGGCACTCTGTGTGGAATGAAAGGTTGTGGTGATGCTTATGTGTGTGTGTGACTACCTGGAAAAGCCCTTTTCACGTCGGATATACATGGATGGAGATCTCTTGCACATTTTTTACTTTCAACCAGGGCTTTAGTCTTCATCAGAACAATCCAAAATAATGTTTATTGAGAGAGAGAGGAAGAGAGAGAGAGGGGGAGAGAGAGAGAGAGGGAGGAGGAGAGGAGAGGAGAGAGAGAAGAGACAGACAGACAAAGACAGGCAGACAGACAGAGACAGAAACAGAGAGACAAAGGTAAACAGAGAGAAATGAAATGAAATGAAATGTTCTAATCATAGAGATATCATTAACACGTAGGCCATTTTACGTATTTACGTACTCGTAAGAATACAAAAGAAGGTAGGAAATAGAATTAAACTGTAAACAAAGTAGACAAAACCAACACAGAGAGAGAGCGACAAAATGGAAAGAGAGAGAGAGAGAGAGAAAGAGAGAGGAGAGAGAATTGTTGACAGCGTAGAACCTTATCAGAGCTATAACCGCTTCAAAACATACAAAACTTCAACAGGAAAAAAAATAGCAATGCATTCGCGCACATAGTCCAAAGATATGCCCCTGGCATTGACCACTCCGTCCAATCTAACGCACAAGGGATTTAAAAACGCCTGAGAGAGAGAGAGAAGAGAGAGAGAGAGAGAGAGAGAGAGACAGAGAGAGAGAGAGAGAAAACAGAGAGAGACAGACAGACAGACAGAGACAGAGAGAGAGGAGAGAGAGAAAGAGAAAGAGAAAGAGAGACAGACAGACAGACAAAGACACAGAGAGACAGAGAGAAAATAAATAAGGTCAGTAATCAACTGGTCCTTCAACTGATTACTACCTTAACAACTTGTCGATCTACCACAAAATCCACATATTGAACTGTGTGCCTCTTCAGATTGTCGCCTATAAATACCAGGAATCTAGGGTTTTCGATCAAGCTAAGACAGTGTCATCAGAATGGAAACTGTCTCACCCTGGCACCAGAGGCCAGGCACTATGAAGTCTCTATCAAAAGGTGTTACGTCAAAATACACCAAAGGGAGGCCATTCGTATGTATCTCTTTGTTCTCACCTCTCTATGGAAACCCACTGAAAAAATCACGTAGTCTAAACAAGTTTCAAGTTTTAGGGTGTGAAGGTGTTGCTACCTTTCAGAGGTGTGAACGAAGACGGTTTTAGATTTGACATTTAATGACCTTATCAACTCAAAAACGTGATGTAAAGATACGTATTCCATTTCGTTCCCAATTCAAAAGTAAAGAAATGATTTAATTTGAACTGCTGGTGTGTCTGTTAGATTTCATTAATTGTTCTATTTTGGGTATGAATTGTTAAATCGGTTTTTACCACTCGAAATCGAAGTGACAAGGAATTTTTTTTAAAAAGTACACACATTATAAGATATACGTTAGGAATAAAAGATGTACGATTATGGAAACATGTTATTTTGCATTATACTTACTTTGAGCTTTGATCTTATGAAATGAAATAAAATCAGGGGAGTAATTCCGGATACTGACACTTGTTCGTACGACCTTGAAATGGATGAGAGTTTTACACGTTTGGTTCATACATGAACCCAATGGTGAACCATAAAAACGTCAAGTTAAATGGACATAGTTGGTCTTGAAGGTCAGGGTTATTTACGAATCTGAACATAACGTTAGCTCAGTGGGTTGAAGTGCCATGCAATGATGCAGGGCCTGTGGTTTCAATCCTCAGCTGGGCCCCGGACTGTTGTAGTATAACGTTGGCTGGCTCCTGTAATAAAGCCATGGACCCAAGATGTGGTATCTCGAGTTCAATCCTAAGATGTTAATGAAAAGCTAGCTCCTTTGATGCTTATCTCAATGATCCAGTAATTCTGATGGTGTAAATGTTTCATAAATCTAGTCCCCCCCCCCCCCACCCCTGTTTCAGGATCTTACCAGAGCATATAGTTTCAGACAAACTCAATGACTCAATATAGTTGCTGGCAGAATTGGGTTTTGGGCAGGGTCAATGTAGTTGTTGGCAGATTTGGCATGTGGAACTCAAAGAGTCTGCCACATAACAGATGGCAGACTGAGTGCATACAGAATTGTCCAAGTGTGATTAATCCCTCTTGAATAAACTTAAAACTCTACACTGTGAAGAAAAATGGGATGACATTTTTTTTAGGAATCATCGCACTTGGAGAGGTTTCGTTCGTGCTCGCCTCCAGTTCCATCTAGGATTAAGACTGCGTGACAAGCCTGTACTCTATGCTTACTATCATAACACATCTTGGAGTCAACCAGGCCCGAGAGATACAGGCACCTGCAGCGTTGGTCAAAAGATCTTAGCAACACCCTCAATGATGCATCCTTGAAGTGGATGAGACTCGACTGTGTGGTCCTAAACTTTCCAGTAAGCCCATAGCATGCTCAACTCTTGGTAGCATCTGGTTAGAGCCGAAAAATCCCACACAGATTTTTGAAGGTGCTGATAGGGATTCAAACCCACAGCCTTCCAGGCTGTTGTGGTAACCACTACACCATGGTGACTGGTTAAACGAGATGACTTAATGTGTTACTTCATTCGCCTATTTTGCTTTCCAAAACTTAAGTTACAGTGTTAGCAATACTTCCTTTGACAACATCGTTAACATATCTTTCAGATGATAGCGCCGGACTACTTGCCTGCTTATTAGAAGAGAGTGTGATATTTCAGCAATACTTTAACTACTGTTATTCTCGTGAAAAATAATTTCATGTCATATGAACGTTGTTGTTTTCGTTGAGTCTAACACAATCGTCTATTCTTCACATTATTTCTGTAATTGTCGAGGATGTTTTGAAAATTTTCCTCTGAGTTTTCTTTTCTTTTTATAAACTAAGGGAAATTATTGTTTTCTATTGACCAGAGAAAGGTGTCTGTCAGTCTGTACGTCTGTCTTTCTGTGTGTTTGCTTGTATGTATGGCTGTGATAAAATGTGTCAACGAGATTTTCTCAGTTGTTTCTAGGTAGATCGATACCAAATTTCAACTGACTATATAGATCGTTGAGTCATAAATTTCGATGTCATGGCATTGAAGTCAAGATCACACGAATAAAAAAAAAAAAAAACAGAAATAAAACCCAAAAAATCACACACACACACACACATAAATACATACACAATGTGCACACTCGCCCACACGCACATGCACACACACACACACACACACACACACACACACACACACACACACACACACACACACACACACACACACACACACACACATATGCTCGATACCCACAAGGAAAATACTGAGAAAAGACTTCTATGTCAAGAGGGTTTCTTCTTGTCACCGTCCAATTTATGGAAATTACACGTTGCTCAATACAATACACTCAGTGTTTTGAAATTCCTCAAGCACACACAAACTGAACTTAAAATAACATTTCCATTTTCTCATTCCCACATAGTCTCGATTCTTACACAGGCATGTCCACAAACCGGCTGCTTTCTTCAAGGGATTTCCTGTTTGTCTTTTCACTCTGTAAATGTTTGTCGTTTGGTTCCAGGCATTGACAGCTGGAGCAGCAGTAGTATTCACTGTGTCACGCGCCCAGGTCAATCTGAAGTGTCGTCTGACAGGCCCTGGTCTCTCCATTTCAGAGTCCTTCTCACGTCCAACAACACTGGGAACACGGGAGGTCTGGATAACTGGATACATTGGCTCGCTCCCTCTTTCGTATTTAGTTGTCAGGTTGGGTGGGGATGAAGTAACAGCACACATGGTCAAGCCCTGAATGGCTACCTTGTGATTGTCATTTGTGTCATTTGTGTTTTGATAATCTGATGCATTTTAAAACTCAGGAAGCTGGAATGTTTTCTAACGTTTTCTTTTTTTTTAACATAACTGTTTTCTTCTAAGGTGTTGATAACAATATATACTGATAGAGGGGCAAGAAGAAGAACAATAATAACAAGAGCCCACATGTATGTGAAACACATAGAATTTTTTTCTGAGCAATTTTCTCTCTCTTCTTCTCTCTTCTCTCTCTCTCTCTCTCCCTATCTACACTACTTACACAACACCAACACACATACACACACACACACACACATCCAAAGACACAATTTACCACAGTTTGCAACATACTACACACACACACCCACACACAAACACACACAGAGATCTCCACACACAACTACACATACCAAATGTATGCACATTACCCAAGCGTGTGTCATACATCGACACCGCACACACCACACACACACACACACACACAACATGCACACATCACCATCTCTCTCTCTCTCTCTTCTTCCCAAAAAGAAAATGCTGAGAAAAGACGTGTCATTAACAGACACCTTTGTCAACAGGGATCCTTCTTCCTACCACCCAATCTATGGACATTACACATTTCTCAATACAAAATACTTGGTGTATTGAAATTTCTCCAGCACACACACACTAAACTTAAGATAACATTTTCCTTTTCTCATTCCCACACAGTTTCCATTCTTACACGGGAGTGTCCACAAACTGCTTGCTTTCTTCAAGGGATTTCCTGTTTGTCTTTTCACTCTGTGATGTTTGTCATCTGGTTCCAAGCATTGACAGCTGGAGCAGCAGTGGTATTCACTGTGTCACACGCCAAGGTCAATGTGAAGTATCGTATCGCAAGCCGTGGTCTCTCTATTTCAGAGTCCTTCTCACGTCCAACAACAGTGGGAACATGGGAGGTCGGGATAACTGGATACATTGGCTCGCTCCCTCTTTCGTATTTAGTTTCCAGGTTGCGTGGGGATGAAGTAACAGCACAAATGGTCAAGTCCGGAATGGCTACCTTGTGATTATCATTTGTGTTTTGATAATCTGATGCATTTCTAAATTCAGCAATTGGGACTGTTTTCTAACTTTTTTTTTTAAACAGATGTTTTCTGCTAATGTGTTGATAACAATGTATACTAATAGAGGGACAAGAAGAAAAACAGCAACAACATGAACCCACGAATACATGAATACAGATATTTTTAGGATCTTTCTCTCTCTCTCTTTCTCTCTCTCTCTCTCTCTCTCTCTCTCTCTCTCTCTTACACACACAGACACACACACACACACACACACACACACACACACACACACACACACACACCACTGAAACACACATTCACATGCATGTATAAACATATGCACACACACACAAACAGGGATACACGCAGAGATTCACACACACAACGCACACACATCCAAAAGTATGCACATTTACCCAAGTGCGCACACACACATTCAGATACACACACACACTCTCTCTCTCTCTCTTTCTCTCTCTCTCTCTCACGCACACACACACGCACACACACACACACACGCACACACACACACACACACACACACACACACACACACACACACACACACACACACATACACACGCTCGATACCCAGAAGGAACATATTGAGAAAAGACTTTTCATGAAAAGACTTCTTTGTCAACAGTGAATCTTCTTCCCACCGAGTAATCTATGGAAATAACATGTTTCTCAATACAATACATTTGGTGCATTGAAATTCCTCAAGCACACACAAACTGAACTTAAAATAACATCTTCCGTTTTTTCATTCCCACATAGTCTCGATTCTTACACGGGCTTGTCCACAAACTGGCTGGTTTCTTCAGGGATTTCCTGTTTGTCTTTTCGCTCTGTGATGTTTGTCGTTTGGTTCCAGGCATTGACAGCTGGAGCAGCAGTAGTATTCACTGTGTCACGCGCCCAGGTCAATGTGAAGTGTCGTCTGGCAAGCCGTGGTCTCTCCATTTCAGAGTCCTTCTCACGTCCAACACAACAGTGGGAACATGGGAGGTCTGAATAACTGGATACATTGGCTCGCACCCTCTTTCATATTTAGTTGTCAGGTTGCATGGGAATGAAGTAAAAGCACACATGATCAAGTCCTGAATGGCTACCTTGTGATTGCCATTTGTGTTATTTGTGTTTTGATAATCTGATGCATTTCAAAATTCAGGAATTTGGAGTATTTTCTACAGTGTTTTTTTTTTTTTAACAGACATGGCTTCTGCTAATCTGTTGATAACAATGTCTACTGATAGAGACACAAGAAGATAAACAGCAACAACATGAACCCAAGAATACACAGATACTTTTAGCATTTCTCTCTCTGTCTGTCTGTCTGTCTGTCTGTCTGTCTGTCTGTCTCTCTCTCTCTCTCTCTCTCTCTCTCTGTCTGACTCCCTCACTCTATCCACCAGCTTCCTGCAGAAAGCTGATGGATAGGGTGAGAGATTCAAAGGGTTAAGTTTTTGCAGTTGGTGAATAGGATGCAGGAGTCAAAGGGTTAAGATGGGTAGCGAACAGGTCAGTTGTCATTTTTATATTGTGGGCTGGGATTGAACTCGAGATACCAGATCTTGATTCCATGTCCGTATTATAAATGACTGTCAAACCCACTACATGATCCAAAACAAGTGTGACTGCCCGCGCCCAAGCAAACATGAACCAGAAGAACAAGAAAACCAATATAAGCGCGTATCCAACGAGACAAAACAAAACAAGGGCAAATTTTCGGCCAACTAGCCTTTGTCAAGCGCGAACGCACGGTCATAAACAGATCACAGACACCAAACAATGGATAATAAAAAACGGGACTAAAAACTTCTCTGCCGCCTCGTCCAGTGGGTAAGAAATGGAAAGCCCATGTCGTCATGAGCAGTAGTAAGAAGTGGGGAGAGGGGAGGCAATTATGATGTCAAAAGGGAAGTGAGATGAGATCTGCAATTTTGAGAAGTGGCCATGCTATATCGGTATAGCCCTGTTCTGAAGAAGGCACAGGGCAAGAGCCAAGAGGTAAGTGAATAGATTGTGCCCAGTGCCATGAATCTGGTAGGCCTGGGAACAGGAAGAAACATGAAACGGCATGTCTGAATTCTGTTGCGCAATGGATTACTTATGGTTTGTCATTAAGACCATATGGTTTGCGTGTTCCAAGTTTATTTATGAGGTGGGATTCTCTGTCTTTCCTGTCTATGGTGCTGTTATTGTATAGAAGCCACAGACCTTTCACTCGGATGTCATTGATTGAGTGGTCTGATTGGTTGAAGTGATTGGGGATAGTTTTATCCCTTTGGTGGCGGATATCAGCCAAGTGTTCTTTGAAACTGTGTCAAGGGTGCGTCCAGTTTCACCAATATACAGTTGGGAACATTTAGAGCAGCTGATCAAGTAGACAATGTTATAAGTTTGACGGTTGAAATGTTTTGTAATTCTCATATGAGATTTGGGGCCTTTGACTGTGGTGGCTGAGCACAAGAAAGGACAAGTCTTGCATTTAGGTTTGATGCATGGAGAGGTTCCTGGAGGTTGGCTGTCTGGTTTGCTGAGATTTGAATGCACCAGCAAGTCGCGGAGATTTGTGTCTCTCTCGTAGACGATCAAAGGGCGCTGGTCAAAGGTTTCACCTGTAGTGGGACTGGATCGCAAAATGTTCCAGTTGGACAAGATGATCCTTTTTACGAGGTACATGGACGGGTGGTAAACTAGACTGAGGATTGGCCGATCCTCTGTGGCAGCTTTGGGCTTCGAATGGAGGGCATTTGGCCGAGAGACAGAGTTGACTTTTTTCCGGGCTTCATTGATGACCTCGAGTGGGTAATGTCTGCGCAGGAAAAATCTAGTCATTTCAACTGCTTTGTCCTGGAAATCGTCTTCGTCTGAGCAGAGGCGTCGTAGTCTCAAGAACTGCGAGTAGGGAATGCTGTTTCTGGTGTTGGAAGTGTGAGATGATTGATAGTCCAGGTAGGAATGTGAGTCTGTAGGTTTGTAGTGGACTGTAGTGACTAGTTGTTCAGATTGAAGGGAAACTTCGATATCAAGGAAGCTTATGGATGTGTTTGAAATTTCATATGTGAACTTGATGGATGGGTGAAACGTTTGGACGTAATGGATGAATTGCAAAAGTTGGTCATGATCGAGGGATGTCATGCCAATGCAATCATCTATGTATCTTTTGTAAATTTCAGGTTTGGGTTTCTTGTATTGTTGTAGGATTTGTTCCTCCAAATATCCCATGAACAAGCAGGCATAGCTGGGGCCCATCTTTGTACCCATGGCGACTCCGCTAACTTGCGAGAACGTCCCATCGCCGAACGAAAATGTGTTCATTGTAAGGACCAGCTCCGCAAGTCGGACGAGGGTTGAAGTAGACAATGTTTGGTCACGTCGTTTGTCCAGAAAATGCTGGAGAGCTTTTAACCCGTCGGAGTGGGGTATGCTGGTGTACAAAGAGGTCACATCCAAAGTGAACAGGTATTGGGGTTTGAAGGTGTGGTCTTCATTTATTATTTGAATCAGATTCAATGTATGGTTAATGTCTTTGATGAAGGTAGGCAAAGACTGGACTACATGAACTATAAATGGAGGGATGGAGGAGAAAACACTCGTTTGGTTTTGAAGGAGATGGGGTGAGGATGACATACAGTAAAGTGTAATGATAAGGTTAGTTGGCCAATTGGTTTGTCGGCTGGCAATTTGCTAGTGGGCTTTATTTGGCTAGTTGGTTGTGTGATTGATTGGATTCAAAACGCATGGTTTTACACACACACACACACACACACACACACACACACGCACACACACACACACACACACACGCACACACACGCACGCACGCACGCGCGCGCTTCTTACAGCTGAATAATTTGCACAGGGATTAAACACACTCACGTGCGCACACACGCACACACATACAAACACCCACCCACCCATCCACACAGACACACACTCATACACACACACACACACGCTCTCTCTCTCTCTTTCTCTCACACACACACGCACATACACATACACACACATACACACACGCATATACACACACACGCGCGCGCAAACACATAAACACAAACACACACGCACACACACACACGCACGCACACATACACACACGTGTACACAACACACAAGTGCGTGAAAGCTGAATAATCTGCACGGGGAATACTCGTCTCTCGCCTGAGTTCAGGTCACGCACGTGTCTGAATGTCTGAACTGTCGGACGTTCAGCTTCAATCACATTTGAACTTCGTCATGACTGGAGCAAACGGGGCAAAGAAATCAGCGATGTATTTTATCTATTTATTCATTTACTGCAATTGTGTTAATTGGAAAGGTGCATGAGGCCCATTGTGAAAGCAAAGAACAGGAAATACATTGGTTGCTGTGAATTTATGACAAGGTAAAGAACCTTTCATTCTTTTGCACTACATTATAACTCTGATTACCAGTGATGTCGTTAGTTAAGTACCGGGCTGTTGCTGTCTCTGTTGATAAAGTCGTGGACTCAAAATCCGATACCTGGAGTTCACTCCTACCTGGCAGCATAGAAACTGGCCTGTTGGCTGCTTACCTGTGTTTCAATACGTGTTTATGACGTGAGCTTAGTGTTTTACAGGTGCTTCGGGACTTTGCCCTCGCATAGTTTTGTGCAAACTAAAAGTTTAATTAGCAGTAATTCTTGGCAGACTTGAGTGGCGCGCTTATGGAATTTTCCAAATGTGACAATTTTTTTTAACAATCTCCAATCTCCGATCTTCAAAACTCTGTACCTTTGAGTGAAGCGTTTATGGTATTAAACTTCAGCTTAATGACGACAAAACAGAAGCTATCCTCATTGGCACCCGTCAGAAACTTTCTCAGCTGCCTCCTCTTTCTCTCCCATTATGTAACACATCAGTCCCAATTTCTGATTCAGCTAAAAACCTTGGTGTCTGCATTGACTCTACCCTCTCCATGAACAACTTTGTTTCTCAAACTGCCAGATCCTGCTACTATCATCTCCATCGTATAAAGCTGATCAGGAAGTATCTCTCTGTCGAAACAACTGCAAAACTCGTTCTCTCCTTCATAATGTCTCGCATTGACTATTGCAATTCACTCCTGTCTGGTCTTCCTGCCTCCACCATTCACATCCTACAGCGCATTCAAAACAATGCTGCACGCCTTGTACTCAAAAAGAAAAAAGCTGACCACATATCTCCTCTCCTGGCACAACTTCACTGGCTCCCTGTATCAAAGCGCATACAGTACAAACTAGACACCATGTGCTACAAAAGCCTCAATAACGCAGCCCCCGATTACCTGTCAAGCCTACTTGAGATCTATGTTCCCTCACGTACCCTCCGCTCTGCCTCTGATCCTCTGACTCTTCGCTTTCCACGCACTAAGCTCAATACCTATGGTCCACGAGCCTTCTCTGTTTCTGGTCCACTCTCCTGGAACAAACTTCCTCTCTCAGTCCGTCAGCAACCTACTTTTGTCTCCTTCAAGTCCGCTCTCAAAACTCACCTTTTCTCTCCTGCATAAAATCCTAACCTCACTCAACCCTCCCCTCTGCAGCCTGTCTCCGCTCGGAGGGAATCACATGGTTATACTATATAATTGTATGCTATGCTCTCTATAATTTTCCATTGCTTTTATTCTTGCTTTTATTGCTTTTATTCTTTCTCCCCATTTATAGCCATGCAGCATCCAGAGAATCTCGCCCACGAGGTAAATATGGTCGTGCAAGTCGCCTTTGTGTTTGACGACGCCATCTTTTGTTGTGAAATAAACTCCGCACATTGGCTAAAATCCACTTCAGCCTCAAGTTCTGTTTCACAGCACATTTTTTTCTTGCCCTCGCTACTCGCGATCCGCCATCTCGCCCTTTGGGCAGGAGCATATTAACGTGTATGACATGGGCCCCTGTTACTTGCCTGGTCATGCGTCGCAACATGACTTTGGCTTCTTGCAGACAGACTTTCAATTTTTGCTATTTGCAAGCCCGGGTATTCAGTCTTATAGTGGGACGTTACCATAAAAAAGACTGCAAGTCATGTTCTACTGTGGGTATGCCAGAGTCCCTTTCAGTGTAAACAGTGTTTCCACTTTCAGGAAATTATGTATTAAAACGTCCTCTTTCGTCACCTTGTTTCTGCCTTCCTCCTTTGCTTTCTGTCCTGAATACAACATGATTAATATGTTGCATATTATAACGAAGATTCCTGTGTCCTCAGGAAGCAACAGCGACTGTGATCTTTCTGCACTGTGTCATCAGTGAACAAGAAGCCCTGCACACCCATGACCTGTGTCAACATCCCAAAACTACACGGTGTCGTTTACACGTTCACCTACCGTCTGATCCATCTACTCGACCTTCAAAGTGTCCTGGTAAGTAACCAGATCAACCCACAACCCCCCATCACCCGTGGGGATGCCAGGGGCTCTTTCAGTATAAATAGTATCCCTGCCTTCTGGAATTTCTGGACTAGAAATTTCCTCTTTTCTGTCACATTTTGTTTCTGCCTTGTCCCTTTGCTTTCTGTCATTTCTACCTATCATTTTCTGCCTTAATGGTCCATTCACCTGTATGTGTTCTATAAAGTCTTATGTACTTTTTTCTTAGGATTGATAATTGGGTACATGTACTAAATGCATTTTTGGCTCATGGGAGGTGAAATATGCGGAAGCAATTTTAGATAATTTATGCCCGTTTCTGTATGTTTTGGTGTCCTTAGGTATGTTTATGTTTGTATTCAGGTGTGTTTTTTAAATCCCCTGTGCGATAAATTGGAGTGGTCAACGTTTGGGGCATGTCCTTAGATTATGTGCGCAGATGTATTATGTGTATTTAATTTTTTTCCTGTTGAAGTTTTGTATGCTTTGAAGCGGTTATAGTCCTCTTCCTGTACTTGTTCCTCCTCTTGTTCCTGTTTACTTTGTTGTTCTTTTGTTTCTTTGACTTCTTGCGGTATTTGTTTATGTTCGTGTTTTTCCTCTTGCTTCTGTTGTTCTTGTCATGAATGCTCTACCTTTGTTTCTTCCGTTTCCCTTTTTGTTTTCTTAAAGTTTACTGTTAGTCCTACTGTGACAGATGTGTTGTATATACTTTCATAGTGTTTTTCAAAAGATTCACCAAACTGCTAATATAGCAGCTTAAGACAAACAGATTTAGTTCTCTTCAGGTGGCAAGGAAATGCGACCGCTCCACCTGGAAATCTCTGTAGAACTGACTTTTAGTTCACAGATTTTTGACACGCACACAACGCTACACGAATTCCACGCTACACGAATTCCACGCTCCGCGTACTCCATGCTTTTACTTCACAGCCAATCAGAATAAAGACACCAAAACAACACTGGGTGCTCCAGTCCACAAAAGCGAAAATGAGCCAAAACTCTATACAAAAGTGAAAATGTAAAAACACTATGAATGTATATACAACACATCCGTCACAGTAGGACTAACAGTAAACTTTAAGAAAACAAAAATTACGATCAACAACTACATCGAAGAACTAGACAGATAAGTAACAATCGAAAATGAAGACCTAGAAATGGTCAACCACTACATATATTTAGGCCAGCGCATCTCAGGAGAATCCTCCCCCAAAGAGGAAAAAAATCAAAGGCAGGATGACCCTTGGCTGGCAAGCGTTACGAAGAACAACTTCGGTTTCCAAGAATGACAAAATCGTGTATGTATTGAAACGGTTCTAACCTTGATTTAGCTCTGCGCAGTCGGTGGGATTTAAACAAAAATAACAATAACAATAACGATTCAGTGAGACCTACTGATTTCTTTATTTACTGATGTATTTATTTTTAGTCTGTGTACGTACAATTTGGATTCAATTTGTTTCAGTGTGTCTGCAAAAACGTTACGCTACGTATTGCACCAGAAAAGAGGAGCAACAACAACAACAGCAGCAACACCAACAGCAACAACAACAACAGCAACAACAGCAGCAGCAGCAGTAAAACAGAGCAAGAAGAAGAACACGAGCATGTATGTCTTCTTTGGAATAGGTTATAGACAACCGGGGAAAAAACACAAATAAAATGGACTAAATACAAATAAAAACAAACAAAAAACAAAAACATAGCAAAGACATTCACAATAAGAAGAAGAACGATAAGAAGAGGAAACGAAGAAGAAAGACAAAAAGAGGAAAGGAAGAAGAAAGACAAGAAGAGAAAACGAAGAAGAAAGACAAGAAGAGGAAACGAAGAAAGATAAGAAAGAGAGGAAACGATAGAAGAAGAAGACAAGAAGAGGAAAGAGAGAAGAAAGAAGAAAAGAAGAGAAAGCAAGAAGAGAAACGAAGAAGAGAAGAAAGAAGAGGAAAAGAAGGAGAAAAAGACAAGAGGAGGAAAAGAAGAAGAAAGAGAGAAAGAGGAAAGAAGAAGAGAAAGAAGAAGAAGAGAGAAAAGAAGGAAGAAAAAGAAGAAGAAGAGAAGAAGAAGAAGAAGAAGAGGAAAAAGAAGGAAAGACGAAAGGAAGAGGAAAGCGAAGAGAAAGAGAAGAGGAAGACGAAGAAAAAGAAGAGGAAAGAAGAAGAAAGACGAAGAAACGAAGAAGAAAGAGAAACGAGAGAAAGACGATAAGAGAGAAAGAAACGAAGAAAGGAAAGAGAAAGAGAGAAGAAAAGAAAACGATAAGAGAAGGAAGAAAGAGAAAGAGGAAACGAAGAAGGATAGAAGAGAAGAGAGAAGAGAGAAGAGGAAAGGAAAGAGAGAAGAAAGAGAAGAGAAAAAGACGAAAGAGAAAGAAGAGAAAGAGATAAGAGAAAGAAAAGCAAGAAGAAAAAGAGAGAAAGAAGAAGAAGAGAAAGAAGAGAGAAAGAAGAGGAAAGAAGAAGAAAGAAAAGGAAAGAAGAGGAGAAAGCGAAAGAAGAGAAAGGAAAGAAGAAAGAACGATAAGAGGAAAGAAGAAGAAGAGAGAAGATAAGAGGAAAGGAAGAAGAAGAGAAGAGAGAAAGAAAAGGAAAGAGAAGGAAGGAAAGAAAGGAAAAGAAGGAAAGAGAAAAGAAGAAGAAGAAAGAAAGAAGAAGAAGAAAGGAAGGAAGAAGAAGACGATAGAGAAGAGAAGAAGAGAAGGAAGAAGAAAGAGAAAGAGGAAAGAAGAAGAAAGACGATAGAGAAGGAAAGAGAAAGAAGGAAGAAGAGAAAGACGAAAGAGGAAAGAGAAGAAGAAAGAAAGAAGAAGGAAGAGAAAGAGAAAGAGGAAAGAAGAAGAAAGAGATAGAGGAAAGAAGAAGAAAGAAGAGAGGAGAAGAAGAAAGAGAAAGAGAAAGAAGGAACGAAGAAGAAGAAAAGATAAGAGGAAAGGAAGAGAAAGACGATAAGGAAAGAAGAAGGAAAGACGAAGAGAAAGAAAGGAAGAAAGAAGACATAAGAGGAAAGAGAAGAGAAAGAAGAAAGAGGAAAGGAAGAAAGAAAGACGATAAGAGGAAAGAAGAAGAAAGACGATAAGAGGAAAGGAAGAAGGAAAGAGAAGAGGAAAGAGAAGAAGAAAGAGATAAGAGGAAAGAGAAAGAGAGAAGACGATAAGAGGAAAGGAAGAAGAAAGACGATAAGAGGAAAGAAGAAAGAAGAAAGGAAGGAAGAAAAGACGATAAGAGGAAAGGAAGAAGAAAGCGATAAGAGGAAAGAAGAAGAAAGAGAAAGAGGAAAGGAGAGAAGAAGAAAAGAGGAAAGGAAGAAGAAAGAAGAAGAGGAAAGAAGAAGAAAGACGAAAGAGGAAGAAGAGAAAGGAAGAAAGAAGAAAGAGAGAAAGGAAGAAGAAAGACGATAAGAGGAAGGAAGAAGAAAGACGATAGAGGAAAGGAAGAAGAAAGACGAAAGAGGAAAGGAAGAAGAAAGAGAGAAGAGGAAAGGAAGAAGAAAGACGAAAGAGGAAAGGAAGAAGAAAGACGAAAGAGAAGAAGAGAAGGAAGAGGAGAAGAAAGAGATAAAAAGGAAAGAAGAGAAAGAAGACAGAGTAAGAGGAAAGAAGAAGAAAAGACGATAAGAGGAAAGGAAGAAGAAAGACGATAAGGGAAAGAAGAAAGAGAAAGAGGAAAGAAGAGAAGACGATAGAGAAGGAAGAAAGAAAGACGAAAAGGAAAGAGGAAAGAAAAGAGAAGAAAAAGACGATAAGAGGAAAGGAAGAAAAAGACGAAGGGAAAGAGGAAAGACGAAGAAGGAAGGAAAGAAGAAAGGAAAAAGAGGAAGAAGAGAAAAGACGATAAGAGGAAAGGAAGAAGAAAGACGATAAGGAAGGAAGAAGAAGAAAAGAGAAAGAGGAAAGGAAGAAGAAAGAAAAAGAGAAAGGAAAGAAAACGATAAGAGGAAAGGAAGCAGAAAGACGAAGAAAGGAAAAAGAGAAAGAGAAAGAGGAAAAGGAAGAAGAAAAGACGATAAGAGGAAAGAGAAGAAGAAAGAGAAAGAGGAAAGGAAAGAGAAAGACGAAAAAGAGGAAAGGAAGAAGAAAGACAAGAAGAGGAAAGAAGAAGAAGAAAAAGAGACGAATAAGAGAAAGGAAGAAAGACGAAAGAGAAAGAGAGAAGGAAAGGAAGAAAGAAAGAAGAGAAAGACGATAAGAGGAAAGGAAGAAAAAAGACGATAAGAGGAAAGAAGAAGAAAGACGATAAGAGGAAAGGAAGAAGAAAGACGATAAGAGGAAAGGAAGAAGAAAGACGATAAGAGGAAAGGAAGAAGAAGACGATAAGAGGAAAGGAAGAAGAAAGACGATAAGAGGAAAGGAAGAAGAAAGAAGAGAGGAAAGGAAAGAAAAAGACGAAGAGGAAAGGAAGAAGAAAGACGATAGAGGAAAGGAAGAAGAAAGACGATAAGAGGAAAGGAAGAAGAAAGTAAGAAGAGGAAAGGAAGAAGAAAGACAAGAAGAGGAAACGAAGAAGACAGACGATAAGAGGAAAAGAAGAAGACAGACGATAAGAGGAAAGGAAGAAGAAAGACGATAAGAGGAAAGGAAACGAAGAAGACGATAAGAGGAAACGAAGAAGACGATAAGAGGAAACGAAGAAGACGATAAGAGGAAACGAAGAAGACGATAAGAGGAAACGAAGAAGACGATAAGAGGAAACGAAGAAGACGATAAGAGGAAACGAAGAAAAAAGACGATAAGAGGAAAGGAAGAAGAAAGATCAGAAGAGGAAACGGAGAAAACGTAAGGCAACACGAACAAAAACAGCAAGAATGAGGACAACAAAAACTTAAGAGGAGACAAAAACAAACAAAAGAAAATCAATAAGAACTACAACAGGAACGACAAGAACAACCAAAACAAAATAGAGAAAAAACGAATATTCGTCACCAAAAAAAATCGGGAAAAAAAACAAACAGCAGCAACCAAAACAGAAAGCAGAAAACCCAGAGCAAAGAAAGCATGACAAAACAGTAACAAGACAGTTCAAATAAAAAGAATAGAAAACAGAACAATACACAATGCACGGCATATGCAAACCTATGATTGTTTCTCAATCAATAACAAGACCATCAACAAGGGGAAAAGGAAGAGCTAAAGGAACAAGAAGCAGTGTGACAAGAAACAATACGACAAGCAACAGAAAAAGAACATCTGTGATGCCAACAACGGCAAAACCTTCACCAACAAATGGCCAAGAAAAGCACAAAGAACAGTGAAAGGGAAAAAAATGGAGAACAATAAACACGTGGAAAAGACTAGCAACACGAACAGGATCAAGAATGAAAAACAATGGAACGAGTAAAACCGAGGGACAAAATCAAAAACAACAGAAAAAGAAAACACGGCTAAAACCACATAAAGAAGGCAAGCAACAAAACAAAACAGAAAAGAAAAATGGGAAAAAGTGACACGTACAAAAACGAAGAAGAAAAAGAGAAAATTTGAGCAATAATGACAAAAAAAAACAAAGAAAAAACATTTACGAACATAAAAAACATGGCAAGAAGTCAAAGAAATAAAAGAAAAACAACTGTCAAAAAGGACAAGAGGAGGAACAAGTACAGGAAGAACCAAGTGTAGAAAAGCAAAACGTACACCAGCAAGTATACAGTAACAATATCAACATATAGCAGAACCAGTAAATCAAAGGCACTTAGGAACAGAACAAAACTTTTCAGAAAGAATAAACAGAAGAAAGAAAAAAACGAGAAAAAAGAACAAGAGCAGTAAGCACTATAAAAACCAGCAAGATCAAGAAAACCAAAACCAAAAACAAAAACGAAATTATTCTGAAGAGAAACAAATACAGAAAGAGCAAGATAGAAACAGCGAAACAGCAAAAGCGACAACATCAAAAAACACAAAAATATTTTCAACAAATAGCCGAGAAACAACACCAAGACTTTAACAAACAAACGCAGAACAGGAGAAATAAAATACTACATTACAACTACAGCAATACGGAAAAGAAACTCTTAAAACAAAACAAAAAAAAGCCAACACAGAAATGAAAAAAATCACAAACGATGAAAAAAAAGAAACAAAGCAAGAACACTACGCAGTATATAGCAAATCCATTACTATTATCATGGCACATTCAGTAACAGTATCAACATGAAAAAGGATACGAAATCAAAACCAATAACGACAAGAAAATCGGGAGAAATAGAAGAGTAAAAGGCACAAGAAACAGAACAAGAAGATACGGCAAAGGTATCAACAAGTCATCACTAAAATCACGAAGAAGAGTGGAAGGGAAAAAATTAAGAACACGAAGTAAATCAAAAGCAAAATAGCAACAAGACCAGGAACAAGAAGAAAAAAAATACTAAAACATAACTAGTGGACGAAATCAAAAGCAACAACAAAAAACACTTGAAACGATATGAAGAAAACGAGTAACAAAATAAAACAGAAGAAAAAGCAAAACAAAAAACAAACACAAAGAAAAACCAAAGGGAAACGGAAGAAATAAAGGTAGAGCATCCATGACAAGAACAACAGAAACAAGAGAAAATACACGAATATAAACAAATACCGCAAGAAGACAAAGAAACAAAAGGACAACAAGGTCAACATGAACAAGAGGAGGAACAAGCACAGGAAAAATATGACAACCCACAACAAAGGCTATAAGAACAATAACAAATGGAAGAACCATAACTTCAAAAGCACAATATCAGGAATGAGAAAAATTTCAACTCAAAACAAACAAAAACAAACAAAAAACAAAAACGAACAAAACCCATGGGAACAAACAATAAAAACATATCGGCAAGAGCAAAAGTACAAGAAAAAAAAAATCAAAGACAGAAAAACAACCACAACTCAAATCTAAGCACAGCTATGTCAAAAGCAACAAAAACAACTACGACAAATCAAAAAAAAATAACATAAAGAAATCACGAACGGAAACTAAAGCCAACTAGAAATCAAACATACAAAAAAAACGATAGCAACAAAGAAATCAACGAGAACAAGAATAGAAACAAAGACAGAAAGAACAAGATAAAGAGGAAAAACAACAACAAGAACATAGGAATATCAACAGATATACCACTATCACCAAGAGCATCAACAAGAGAATGAGAAACTACAGAGCGGAACAGAAACAACATGACAAGAAAAAAAAAGAAATAAAACGCAAAACAGGAGATTAAAAAAACAAACTATAACAATTACAACACCACGAATCAGAAACCCAATTAAAATTGAGCAAACAAAACGATAAAGAAGCAAAAATACACAAAATAAAATAAAGGAATACGAACAGAAAGAAATGCAATAAGTGATGTATAGCAAATCCATATCTGCTGTTATTGCACAATAACGACAGCGTCAGCAAGGGTAAACAGATACGATAACAATAACTGTAACAATACGAAAAGTAGGAGAAAAGAAAGCAAAAGAGACGAAGCAGAACAAGAAGCGGAAACAGAACATCTGTGGTAACATCGCCAACAAAAACACCACTAGCAAATCACAAGAAAAACACAAAGAAGAAGAGTGACAGAAGAAAAATAAAGAAAAAGTACCTTAAAAAAAAGGCAAATATCACAAAGAACAAGAAAACAAAGTCAAGAAAGAAAAAAAGGAGGAACAAGTACATGACAGAACTAGAACACCAGAGGCACCAAGGAACAGCAACAAACCAAACAATTCGGAGGAGAACTATTAACACAACAAAATAAAACAAAAGTACAATAAGAGCAACAAGAACAAAAACAACAAGAACAAGAAAACAAAAATGAAAACAAATAACGAAATTAAGAACACTACCAAAATCAGCAGGATGAAGAAAGGGAACAAATACAGAAAATGGAACAACTACAAAAAGTAATGACTATAAAAACATACAAAGAAACGACAACAACAAAACACCACAGCAAGTGAATAACAATGTCAACACATGCCAGAACTACATCACAAAGAACACCAATAATAGGTAGTAAAAGAAAGATATCAATCGAAAAACAAAGGAAAAGAAGCAATAGAAAAAAAATGCCAAAAACAAGAGCAACAAGATTACAAACAGCAAAATCAAAACGAGATAAACAGAGCAAAAACAACAGTGAGAACATAAGAATGTCAACTTATTACAGAACCACAACACTAAGAGCATAAAAAGTGTAAGTAAGAAAAACTACAGAGCAGAACAGAACAGAAACAAGGCAAAAACAACCGCAAAACGGGAGAATAAAACAAAATCTACTACTACAATTACAATTCAAAAAACAAACCCAAAAAAGGAAAAAAAAGGAAAAAAACTGCAAGAAAAGCAAGAAGAAAAAAGTGAAAGAAAACAATATCAAGAACAAGTACATCGAAAAGAAGAAAAAAAATCAACAAAAACAGGATCAAGATTTTAAAAAAAAGACAGAACGAATATCACAAGGAAACAAAATCAAAAGCAACAACAAAGTGGGGGAAAAACACAGCTTACACAGTATTACGAAAGCAAACAACAAAATAGGAAAAAAATGAACACAAAACAAAAAAACAAAAACGGAGAAAATGGAAATACTGATACTGAAAGAAAGAAAACATGGTATTAATAACAAGAGCGATAGAATGAAAATACAAACATAAAGGCAGACAGCAAGAAGTCAAAAACGAAACAAAAAACAAACAAGAACAAGCGAAGGAACAAGAACGAGACGAAAAAGTATAGAAGAGCAAAAAGTACACCAGCAAGAATACATTAGCAAAATCAACACATGACGAGAGCCAGAACATCAGCGCCACCAAGGAAGAACAAACAAAACTAGAGAAGAACAAAAACAAGAAAAAAGAGCAACAAGAGCAGCAACAACAAGCACAAATACATACAAAAACAAAAATATCAAGAACAACACCAAAAGTCAACAGGATGAAGAAAATGAACAATTACAAGAATAATATAGAAGACCAAGACCAAAGTCAACTAGAAGTCAAACAAGCAAACGAAGCAAACTGAAGAACAAAGACCAAAGTCAACTAGAAGTCAAACGAGCAAACGAAGCAAACTGAAGAACAAAGACCAAAGTCAACTAGAAATCAAACAAGCAAACGAAGGAAACTGAAGAACAAAGACCAAAGTCAACTAGAAGTCAAACGAGCAAACGAAGCAAACTGAAGAACAAAGACCAAAGTCAACCAGAAGTCCAATGAGCAAACGAAGCTATCTGAAGAACAAAGACCAAAGTCAACTAGAAGTCAAACGAGCAAACGAAGCAAACTGAAGAACAAAGACCAAAGTCAACTAGAAGTCAAACAAGCAAAGAGAGCAAACTGAAGAACAAAGACCAAAGTCAACTAGAAGTCAAACAAGCAAAGAGAGCAAACTGAAGAACAAAGACCAAAGTCAACTAGAAGTCAAACAAGCAAAGAGAGCAAACTGAAGAACAAAGACCAATGTCAACATACAATCAAAAACACATCAGTCAAGACGAAGAAGAAGAGGAACACAAGTAAATCAAAAGAGCGAGCTTTTGAAGGTCTCGATCGTGCCTCCATGTGTACCTTCCTTGGGTTAGTGCTACTTTGCTTGAGCTCAGACATGTTCCAATGTTAGTTTTCCCTGGCAAAGTAGGCACGCAAGGTCATCTGACTTCCCACATTTCACCAGAATCGAGGGCAGAGTTAAACAGAACTGAAAATGAAACTGATTTTGAGAGTGGCCACTATCCCAGCTTAGACATCTTCGAGTGCACTTCACGTCGAGGTTCCTCTTCTCTGTTTTATCTTTTTGGATTGCTTCCCAAATCGTTGTGACATGCTCTCCACAGCCAGACACTTCCGGAAAGCAACTTCACTGGACTTACAAAGTCAGGTATTACTGTCCGTAAGGTGTTCAGTCAGCCTTGCAGCCTTGACAGGATGATTTTCCATTTGAGTGCATAAGTGATAATTGTCTGAACTAGTTATCACTCGAATTTTGTTCTTTTGGAATGTATACTCCCATCCGCTACAATCCATCGGTTGCTAATCTTGAGGTTCCTGCATGCTAAGTTTCTGGAGGCACTTAAAGACACGTGGACATTTCCTCATGCAGCATGTAAGCTGTTTCATTACGGCAAGGCGACGATTTCAAGTGATGCTTCGCCCTGAGGATTGGAATGCTACCTGTGATATTGTTCCAGAACTGTTCGTTATCCATTGTGATCGTCTCTGATTTCGGTGGCTGGACAAATTTTACTGCCAAACTGGAAGGAGTGTCTGAAGTAATTTTGGGTTGTCTTTTTGCTGCTGCTCCTCCTTGCGTATTATGCTTTGCTGAGGGCACCGGTTTTTTTTGGGTTTTTTGGGGGGTTTTTTAAATCCTTTTTTCCCTCAAATCATGAAGCAGCTTTCATTTGTTTCCTCAAACTCCCTTTTTTTCTCTTGATATCCTCATCCACATGCTGCATATACAGAGTTTGCACGTGGTTAGTTTGAGTTTCAGTGTGCATCAGCGCATTTAGTTTAGGGATGATTTCTGTGTCCAGCCTCTCCCATTCCTCTTTTGCATTTATGGACAGGTAGATTGTTTCTGGCGTAGCATCACCAGTACAGTTTTCGTTTGAACAATCATCGTGGATGTCCCTGACACTGTGTTTTGATTCTTGGTTCTGGTTTTCCGACATTGTATCTGCTGGCACAGAGCGCTGCTGTTCTTTCATCACGGCCGTTTTTCGTCCTGTGGATCCTCATGCCGCGGGTGGTAGAGAATCTGCTTCCATAGCACACGAGAATTTTTTTTTCTTCCATTTCTGGTCCGTTGTGGATTTCTAGTTGGTACTAGGTTGGCGCCAATAGATTCACCGTTCTCTTCCCCTTTCGGTGAATCCTTGGAGCATCTTTCATTTTTGGAAGAACCGGCAAATTGAAAAAAAAGGCAAGGTGGGAAGTCAGACTAAAGAGTTCAGGGCCAAAAACATTTGCTTGACGGGGTTTCTCCTCTGAGACCCTCTGCTGCCCGGCTGTCCCCCAGTTTCTTGATACTCACACGTGACTAGACCACTGACTTTCAGGAACAGTTTAGAGGATGTCCACAAAAGACAGATGACACTGGAAATGCTAGATTTATGGACTCTGTGAGCTAAGGGAACTGGACAACATTCGGGTCCTGGCTGTTGGATGCTCTTCTGTTGTGACCAAAGTTTTTTCTTTTTTAGTAGAAATCGGTCCTCCGTCTGGAGTCGAATCCCCGCCTCTAAAATGGTCAGCAAGACTACTACCATCATGAACAATAACAGAAGAAAAAGTTTTGAAGTGATGGGTCCATCTGATTAGACAGTGGATACACTCAGTTGAGGAGTCGGACGGTGAACAGCATCAGCTGTGGTTGAACAAGGTGATTCTTGAGTGGCAGTCCTCGGCACAGCTGACGCACATGAAGGTTGATAGGTGATCGCTGCTGTAGCTTTCTTTTTAATCTCTTCGACAACAGTGGAGATTGTTTCTCTTCTGCGGTGACCATGCCTGCACGTACAGCCTTCACAAGGCACAGCTATATGTAGCGGTCTCTTTGCAGGTGGACACATTGACATCAGCAGATTTTAGGTCTCATTTGCAAAATTCCCTAAGAGCAGCAGTGAACGCCCTATGTGCCAGGATCCTGCAGTGAGCTCCCCGTGCAGTTTATCTTCAGATATGTGAGTATTCTGCGTGAGGCCAACATGGCAAGCCAGGTGAATAAATTTTGAGAGAAAGTCTGAAACTTTGTGAAATGTTAAGGTAAGGACGTACCAAGAGAAGATGCTACAGGGATTGGGAAGGGACAGATGGGAGAGAACTTTGAAAGAGGGACACCAAGGGGAGGGAACTTTGGAAGAGGACCAACGGGTAGAACATAGGAGGGGAGGCAACTTTGGGAAACGGAACGAGGATATAGACCTTTTTGGAAAGACTTAGAAGGGAGGGACCTAAATGAACGGCGAAAAGACTAAGGAGGCAACCTGGAATCAGAACCTGATGGAAAAACTTAGGAAACTGGGAGGTCTGGAAATGAAGGACGAAAGACTAAGGGAGGCAACCTGGAATTCAGAAGGTCTGATGGAAGAAACTTAGGGAAACTGGGGAGGTCAGTGGGCAGCAACCTTTGGGAATGGGACGAGATGAGAGAACTTGGGAGAGAGGGGGTGAGCTTGGGGAGGGAGGGGGTCGACTTGGGGGAAACGACTTGGGGGAGAACGACTTGGGGGAGGAAGGGGGTCGACTTCGGGGAGGGGGGGGGGGGACGGGGGGAACCTAAGTTAGGGGGAACTTGGGGAGGGACATGGTGAGGGAGGGGACTTGGTGAGGGAGGGGAGACTTGGTAAGGGAGGGGGGACTTGTGAGGGAGGGGGACTTGGTGAGGGAGGGGGAAACTAAGGGAGGGGGACTTGGTAAGGACGGGGACTTGGTGAGGGAGGGGGACTTGGTAAGGGAGGGGACTTAGTGAAAGAGGAGGACTTGGTAAGGGAGGGGGACTTGGTAAAAGGGGGACTTGGTAAGGGAGGGGAACTTGGTAAGGGAGGGGGAATTGGTAAGGGAGGGGAACTTGGTAAAGGAGGGGAACTTGGTAAAGGAGGGGGACTTGGTAAGGGAGGGAACTTGGTAAGGGAGGGGAACTTGGTAAGGGAGGGGAACTTGGTAAAGGAGGGGGACTTGGTAAGGGAGGGGAACCCAAGGGAGGAAACTTGGTAAGGGAGGGGGAACCTAAGGGTCGGGGACTTGGTACACGTACGCCACACGCCACACACACACACACACACATACACACAAACACACGATTGGTTTCTCCCCTCCCCGTCTCCCTCTTTCTCTCTTTCTCTCTCTCTCTCTCTCTCTCTCTCTCTCTCTTCTCCCTGCGTCTCTCTATGTCCTTCTCTTTCTCTGTCTCCCTCTCTCTCTCTGTCTGTCTCTCTTTCTGTCTCTGTCTCTCTCTCTGTCCTCTGTCTCTGTCCTCCTTGTCTCTCTGTCTGTCTCTCTGTCTTTGTTTCTCTGTCTCTGTCTCTCAGTCTCTGTCTCTTTGTCTCTGTCTGTCTGTCTCTCTGCTCTCTTCTCTCTCCGTTTTTTTCTCTCTGTCTTCACACATACTCCCGCCTCTCTCTCTCTCTCTCTCTCTCTTTCTTTCTCTCTTTCTTTCTTCTACCTTCCTCTCTCATGTTCGTACGTATGCAGAAACATATGAAAAGGGGGGGCGGAGAATGAGAGGAGGGAGAGAGACAGAGATAGAAAAGATAAAGAGAGAGAGGAGAGCGAGAAGGGGGAAGAGAAAAAGAGAAAGAGAACAAAGACACAGAGAGAGGGGGGAAGAGGCAGAGAAAAAGAGACAGACAGAGAAAGAGATATGAGAGACAGAGTCAAGAGAGAGAGAAGTGGGAGAGGTCGTAGACAAGTCAACTGCGGAGAACACCTAGACTATTGTATCATTCATTTGAGACACTGACAGAGACAAAGGAGATTTTAACGACATGCCACACGACAGTAAACGAACTTGGCGGACAGCCTGTGACAGTGAAGAATAGAGATTTGAACCTTCGGCCTTTTCTAGTCTGTGACAGCAGCCACATATGTCGCGTTGTACGGCCCTTAAAAATCTACCCTTTGTTCACTATGCATGATATCTTGTAGCTCCTGTACTGGGTTTTTTAAGGCAGTGATAGATAACTGTTGACTTTAACGCGAAAAATGTACTGCTTTTTGACTAGATAGATGATGTCTAATGGTGTGTGTATTCTCTCTCTCTCTCTCTCTCTCTCTCTCTCTCCTCTCTCCTCTCTCTCTCTCTCTCTCTCTCTCTCTCTCTCTCTCTCTCTCTCTCTCTCTTCTGGGTGGGTATGAGTGTGTGTGTGTGAAAATATTGGGTGGACTTGTGGAGTGGATAAGACAGGAGGGTGGGAGGTGTACTCTCAGAGACAAAAATAGATTCGTTTGAGGGTCATGATCGCCAACGTACGCAGCTGGGCACATGATGATGATGATGATGATGATGATCCCACGGACATATCTTAATTTGCACACCAAAATAATGATAGCAACAAGAATGGTAAAGCCGACGCACCAAACATTGTCATACATTTAATTTTTTATTTAATCAGTGTCATACATTCGATTTTTCTTACTTTTAATTAATCAGTCAATAAATTAAGCCATATCATTTTTCCAGGACAAAGTAGCTGTTTACGTATTAACCATTTTAGTTATTTCACTTTTTCAACCAAGTACAAACATGAAACAGGAAACGAGCCAATGCATCCAGTTATCCTGACCTCCAAGGTTCCCACTGTTGTTGTACGTGAGAAGAACTCTATTTTAAATAGAGAGACCCACTGCTTTGGCAGACGACACTTCGAATTAACTGGGCGCGTGACGCAGTGAATGCTATCGCTACTCCAATCCTCAATGCTTGGAACCAAACGACAAGCATCACAGAGGAAAAAGCAAACTGAAAAACTCTGGAGAAAGCAACCCGATTGTGGACACATCCATATGGGAACTGAGACTGTTTATGGAACGGTGAGAAAAGGAAACCTTGTTATCTTTATCACACCTCACGTGTGCTCGAATATTTTAGAATGATAACTTTATTTTATCGAGGGATGGGTGATGCTTACAGGCTCACCCTGTGTTGAGCAGAAAAGATAGTCACACTGTTGACAGTAAAAAGGGAAAGAGAGCACCAGGTAGACCCAGGGAGAGAATGCTGGACGGACTTGCAGGGTGGCTGGGGATGAGGAGGGTGGGGGAGATGCTAGGGGCAACGAGAGATAGAGATGGTTGGAAGTCCATGATCGCCAACGGTATGCGGCAGGGCACCTGATGATGATGATGACTGTTGACAGTATCGGCCAGCTTGTAATTACAAACCTTTCCCTGGTGTTTTTCTTCTGGGTATAAGGTATCTTATCATTTTTGCTTTTGGTTTGTTTTAACAACTGTGATCATGTGTTATGATAAAACGGATACAGTATAGAATTGTCAGTCTGTCTCTGTCTCTGTCCCTGTCTTTCTCGGTATTTCTGTCCCTCTTTCTCTCTCTCTCTCTCTCTCTCTCTCTCCTCTCTCTCTCTCTCTCTCTCTCTCTCTTTCTTCTCTTTCTCTCTGTCTGTCTGTCTCTCTCTCTTTCTCTCTCTCTCTGTCTCTGTCTCTCTGTCTCTGTCTCTCTCTCTCTCTGTCCCTCTCTCTCTCTTTCTTTCTCTTTCTTCCTTTCTTTCTCTCCCTCCCTCTCTCTTTCTCTCTTTCCCTCTGTCTCTCTCTCCTTTCTCTTTTCTCTTTCTCTTTCTCTCTCTCTTTCTCTCTCTCTCTGTGTCTCTCTCTGTCTCTCTCTGTCTCTCTCTCTCTCTCTCTCTCTCTCTCTCTCTCTCTCTCTCTCTCTCTCTCTCTCTCCCTCTCCCCTTTCTCTTTCTTTTCTGTCTTTCTCTCATACAGAGAGGTAGAAAACATAGAACATATCAATGCGCATACAGTCTTAATCATACTAGGAGATGAAGCTGAAACTGTCGTAAACAAAAATGCAATTAAACACGAGCAGCATAACTGGGTTTGAATTAAAAGTAAAATAGATCGGTCAATGATTAACTGTTTAATTTTTTTTACATGTTCTCACACATACTGCTACACAGAAAAAGGTTTTGGAAACTGCAGGCGAACAATACAGTACACAATATAAGAGAGAGAGCGAGAAGAGCAGACAGACACAACAAAGAGGTTTAAGACACTTCATTTTCCAACGTTAAAGGTATTAGCGAGAAGCCAATTTAAAACTTGTCGTTGTTAATGTACGATCTCCTCAGAACTAAAAAAAGAGAGAGACAGACAGACAGACAGACAGAGATAGAAGTAAAAAAATAAGAAAAAGGGAGAGAAAACGAAGACAAAGAACAGACAAAACAGAAAAAGAAACATACACAGATCCAGCAGATACAAAACTAGAAGCGTCGACATCAACCAAAAACGGACCGACAATCACACAAGCTGAAACAAAAACCAACACAGTTCATGCATGAAAATAATATCGTTTCACTAACATAACTGCTCGCTGCTTGAAGCATACCTGAAAGAATACAGATTATGGCCATTGTCTTAATCAGTAGGTCGTTGCCAGGTATTATCGCTGCGAGAAGCTGGTGATAGAGTGAGGGAGCCAAAGGGTTAAGGTTTAATGGTTGTTGTTTGTTTGATTGTATTTTGTTGTTGCTGTTTTGGTTTTTTTGTTGTTGTTTTTTTTGGGGGGAGATGTGTTTTTTGGTTTTTTTTTTCTTTTTTTTTGGGGGGGTCGCTAGCATGGTTGACAGGCAGGATGCTGGTAGATAGGTGCGGGAGTCAAAGGGTTGCATCACAGAGAGGTTCTGGATCGGTAAACAAACTCTAAATGCTTCTCTTTGGAGTCAGAAGCAAGAAACTCTGAGGAGAGCAAGGCAGCGAGGTTCGTCCTCTTCGGATCTTTTCCCCCGAGCGTAACTCTAAGAGAAAGTAGTTTTCACATCACATTCTTTGAGTGATGAG
>JAPXFY010000017.1:6792899-6802899 GCA_030674185.1 Monoplex corrugatus | reverse complement strand
GCTTGAGCTGGACAGTCAGTGAAGAGACGAGAGACAGACAGACAGACAGACATACAGACAGATAGACAGACGAGACAGAGAGAGAGAAGGAGAGAGAGAGAAAGGAGAGAGACAGACAGATAGACAGACAGACGGAGACAGAGAGAGAGAGAGACGGAGAGAGAGAGAAAGAGAGACAGACAGACACGAGAATTGGGGCTCACTCACCTGTCTCACCTGTCAGCGTCACCGGTTCGGTGTTGGCCGCTGCATATCTTGGATGCCACCATCTTCCTCCAGGCCGCTCTGTCTTGACTTTATGTGGACAATTTCTTGAATATTGAGGCCACTTGGCTCTCGATGTATGAGATTGCAGATCTGCCTTTCTTTTTATATTTCCATTGTTTGTCCTTAAAAGATGGTTGCCATGAGTTGCCGTATTGTTGAGTACAGAAACAAAAAGGAAAAGAGAAGAGAGAGAGGGGGGTCTTCTAGTCTCTCTTGGTCCGGAGGCTTGGCTTGGACCTGGACGGTGCACGTTGTGTGGCTATTTCCCAGGATTTGCCATCTTCACACCTTGCCATTCGGTTTGTGAAAAGGTAAATATTGATGACTGAGTCTGAATGGATCACGCAACGCACGGACAGCCCCCCTTTGCTTGATGAAATGACTATCAAGTGGCGTCGGGAGCTTGGGAGGGATTGTCCGGAGACTGTCGAGGCATTTGCTGCTCCGCATCCCATCCGCAACCTCGTGGTGTTTCTGTTAACCATTATCCAAAGACATTCCCTTTCTTTCACAGCCATAAGGGAAAAAACGTGTCAAAAATCGTTATTAACTCTTGACTCTCGCACCCATTAGCATCCTACATTATCAACCATGCCAGAAAAGCAAGAACTTAAGCTTTTGACTCCCTTAACTTGTCTGTCCTTCAGGAAGCTGGTGGATAGGGTAAGGGAGTTAAAGGGTTATGTTTTTGCAGTTAGTAATCAGGGTGCGGGAGTCAAAGGGTTAAAATTGCTCACCCGCCAGTATATACTTCCATTTCTAACTACAGGTCATGTGTCATCGTCTAATCATTCAGGAATGTATACGTTATGACCATAGGTATGTGTGCATGTATGGATATATTTTGTTATCAAGTATTCTTTGTGTGAACGTGTGTATTCTGATGTGTGTGTGTGTGTGTGTGTGTGTGTGTGTGTGTGTGTGTGTGTTGTGTGTGTGTGTGTGTGTGTGTGTGTGTGTGCTGTGTCCAGTGTGTGCTTGTATCAGTGTATCTATGTTTTGTGTGTTATGATTGTTTGTGTGTGTGTGTGTGTTGTGTGTGTGTGTGTGTGTGTGTGTGTGTGTGTGTGTGTGTGTGTGTGATGTGTGTGTGTGTCACACCTCTGTGTTTGCATGTGAGTGTTAGTATGCGAGTGCGAGCCCCATGTGGTTTTCAAAGTTGGTGGTCTTTTTCGCCTCTGTTTACACATACATCCGCCTACACGCGCACACACACACACACACACACACACACACACACACCACTACACACACACACTTACACACACACACACACGTACACACACATTTACACACACACACACACACATACAGACACATCCAATGTACACACGCACATACACAAATACACACATACAAATACACAAATACACACAAAACACAACACAAACACACAAACACTAACACACAAACACACAAATACACAAATACACACAAACAAACACAACACACACTACAAACACACACACATACAAACACACAAACACACACACAAACACACAAATACACAAACACAAATGCAAACACACACACAAACACACACACACACACACACACACACACACACACACACACACACGCACACACACACAAACACAGTCACTCATTCATCGCTCACTCACTCATAGAAGAAGAGCAAAGAGCAGCTATGACAGAAAACGGAATGCAATGTATTCTCTCTCTCTCTGTCACTTTTCACACCACATGCTCAGAGTTTTTCTCCCACATAAAAGTCTAATCCTGTGTGGTCTTACCTATTATTGAACTATCGAAAAGTCCCCTCCCTAAATCAACTCCGAACCCTTTGAAATCAGTGGAAACGGTATCCACTAGCGTTGACGGTATTGTAACAGTTCCTTGGCCTTATTTTTCCGGCCCTATTTTGTTTGTTAGCCTGTTGTTCGTGTGTGTGTGTTGTGTGTGTGTGTGTGTGTGTGTGTGTGTGTGTGTGTGTGTGTGTGTGTGTGTGTGTGTGTGTGTGTGTGTGTGTGTGTGTGTGTGTGTGTGTGTGTGTTGTGTGTGTGTGTGTGTCTTGTCTGTCTTGTCTGTCTTGTCTGTCTTGTCTGTCTATGTCTCTGTGCTCTGTCTCTGTCTCTGTCCCTCTTTCTCTTTCTCTCTCTCTTTCTCTTTCTCTCTTTCTCTTTCTCTCGCTCTCTCTCTCTCCCTCTTTCTCTCTGTCTGTCTGTCTGTCTATCTGTCTGCCTGTCTGCCTCTCTGTCTGTCTCTCTCTCTGTCTGTCTCTCTCTTTCTCTCTCTCTCTCTCTCTCTCTCTCTCTCTCTCTCTCTCTCTCTCTCTCTCTCTCTCTCCGTCTCTCCCTTTTCATTCTTTCTTTCTTATTTTCTTTTGAGGCTTTGTAACTTAAGTTGTTTTTTTTTTAAAGGGATACATTGAATGAGATCAAAGCTGTATGTGTGTGTTTCGATGTGTGTGTGTGCTTATAAAATGAAGACATCAGTATGCACACCACAGACTTGTGCAGCTGCATACCACCTGCACAGTGTGTGCAAAATAACCGTGCAGACATGTATCCCAAGAAAAATCAGAACCACACCCCCTCCCCCCCCCCCCCCAAAAAATCCCTTTTATTATGCAGCCGGTAATTTTCTATCATTCATTCAGTGTGGAGAATTGGGGGAGACATAGGAGATTTGAACACAAGAAGTTCCGCTGATAGCGGGCCACGCTTACATGCAGTTTGATAAATAAATGAATAAATAGATAGATAACTAAATGGATAATAAATAAATAATAAATAAATAAGTAAATAAATAAATAAATATATAATAAATAAATAAATAAATAAACAAATAATTGTCAGCAGGTGTCAGCTTACCTCTCAAAGACTGACGCACAATTCTCAAACAAGTTCTTATTATATTGAATGACATTGAGAGTCACACCTGATCTTTTGGGGGAATTTGAGTATTGGTTCGGCCAAAACTAACATTTGCGTTGCTTTGATGGTGTTCAAACGTGCGTACGCAAACGTGCACCTATTCATATACACACGAACAGACACACAGACATACACACAAGCACGCGGGGGCACATACGCAGACACACAGACACGTAAGCACGCACACCATTGTTACAGAGAGAGAGAGAGAGACAGAGGCAGAGACAGAGACAGAGAGACAGACATAGACAGACAGACAGACAGACAGACAGAGACAAAGACAGACGCACAGAGAGGAGAGAGAGAGAGTAAGAGTTGCTGTAATAATCTCATACTCTCATGTTCAATAGTATACTATTGTTCCCAAGACGGTCCTCTCTCTCTGTCTCTCTCTCTGTCTCTCTCTCTCTCTCTCTCTCTCTCTGTCTCTGTCTCTCTGTCTCCGTCTCTCTGTTTCTGTCTCTGTCTCTCTGTCTCACTGTCTCACTGTCTCTCTGTTCTGTCTGTCTGTCTGTCCTTCGTCTGTCTGTCTGTCTGTCTGTCTCTCTCTGTCAGTCTGTCTGAATCTGTCTGTCTGTTCCTCTGCCTCTCTTCGTCTTCTCTGTGTCTGTCTGTCTTCTGTCTTCTCTCCTCTCTCTCTCTCTCTCTCTCTGTCTCTCTCTCTGTCTGTCTTCTATGTCTATCTGTCTATCTGTCTTCTGTCTCTCTCTCTCTCTCTCTCTCTGTCTCTCTCCTCTCTCTCTCTCTCTCTCTCTCTCTCTCTCTCTTCCCTCTTTCTTTTCTCTCCTCTCTGTCTGTCTGTCTGTCTGTCTTTTTCTTCTGTCTGTCTCTCTCTTATCTCTTTCTCTCTCCGTCTCTCTCTCTCTCTCTTTTCTCTCTCTCTCTCTTTCTCTCTCTTCTGTCAGTCTGTCTGTCTGAATGTCTGTCTGTCCTCTCTCTCTCTCTCCACCCCCCCTCTCTCTCTCCCTATCACTACCTCAGTCTCAGTCATAGAGGAAAAATGAAAAATGAAAACAAATAGAAAATAGCTATGAAAAAGGATGATGATGATAAAGAACAGGAGAAGGGAGAAAGGAGAGAATGGAGGAAGGAGGAACAGAGGAAAAAAAGAAGAACTGTTCAAAAACACAAGGATAAAAACAAGAAGAACACAAACGAATCAAACAACAACAACAACAAAAGAAAAAAAAAGACAGTCGGCTCATGCGACATATAATCATGTTGAGTGGGAACAACACCCTCGCTTGTTTTAAAGACATTGCCCTTGTATCCAAAACAGTGTGACTGCCCGCGTTCAAGCAAACAGGAACCAGAAAAAAACACGAAAGAAGAAATACGAACGCGTATTTAATACAAGACAAGACAGGCGCAAATTTTCGGCCAACTGACCTTTGTCAAGCGTAAGATTACAAACAAACAAACAAACACAGATACATAAGTTATGAGAAAAAAACTGAAACTTCCCTGCTGCTGTGTCCAGTGTGAGAAAAGGAATAAACTAAGATGACATCATAATGTGTTTTCTTCTCTCTCTCTCTCTCTCTCTCTCTCTCTCTCTCTCTCTCTCTCTCTCTCTCTCTCTCTCTTTCTTTCTTTCTTTCTTTCGCTTTGTCTCTCTCTTTTTCTCTCTCTCTGTGCCCTTTTATGTCTCCTTTTACACTTGTGCACAACGGCAAAGACATTTTTGATGCAGCATTAGCAAAACTTCGAATAACAATCTTCGTACGCTTTTTTCGAACGTGAAGCATCGGTGGTCTAGTGGTAGAATACTCGCCTGCCACGCGGGTGACCCGGGTTCGATTCCCGGTCGATGCATATTTTTTTCCCCTAACTTGTATGTAGGATTTACGCTCAGGTTTTCAGTATTTGCCATTACGTTGAATTTTTTTATGAGACATATTTTTACTAAGTAGCTAGCTGTGATTTGATTCTGTCCTTTCTTTTTGAATAATTTATTTTATTTATGCATTCTTTTCTTTGAGGTTAACATACCCAGATACACACATCATTTTCCACGGGTTTTCAAAGGGAGGTGAACACACACACAAAAAAAAAAACCTGCATGGCCTCCCTTTGGGTATGTTTTAACGTAATGCCACTTCGTGATGAATACAGAAAGTCCACAGTGCCTGGTCTCTGGCGCCAGGCCAAGAGGTTCCTTTCTGGTGACACTGGCATGGTCTGATTGGCAACACTTGGTTTATTGAATCTGGGAGATAGCGATTCCATGGGGACGAGGTTTAGCTTGTGATGTGTTTTTAGGATAGAAATTGATGTTTAGGTTGTAGCCAGCGGCTGAAGGTTATTAAACTAATTGCTGCTGTTGTGTTTTTGAACACACACACACACACACACACTCACTCTCTCTCTCTTTTTTTTCTCTCTCCCTCCCCCTCCCTTCCTCCCGTCCTCTCTTTCTCTCTGTTTCTCTCTCTCTTTCTTTCTTTCTTTCTATTTGTCTCTCTCTTCCTCTGTCTCTCTATCTCTCCCAGTCTCTGTCTGTCTGTCTCTCTCTCTCTCTCTCTGTCTGTTTCTGTCTCTGTCTCTGTCTCTCTCTCTCTCTCTTCTTTCTTTCTTTCTTTCTCTCTTTGCCTTTGTCTGTGTCTCTGCCCTCTGTGTCTCTCTCTGTGTCTCTCTCTATGTCTCTGTCTCTCTCTCTGTTTCTGTGTCTGTCTCTCTGTCTCTGTCTCTGTCTCTCTCTCTCTCACTCTCTCTCTCTTCTTTCTTTCTTTCCTTTTCTCTTTGCCTTTGTCTCTGTCTCTGTCTCTCTCTGTCTCTGTCTCTCTGTCTCTGTGTCTGTCTCTCTGTCTCTCTCTGTCTCTGTCTCTGTCTCTCTCTTCTTTCTTTCTTTCTTTCTCTCTTTGCCTTTGTCTGTGTCTCTGTCTCTCCCTGTCTCTCTCTGTGTCTCTCTCTATGTCTCTGTCTCTCTGTCTCTGTCTCTGTCTCTCTGTCTCTGTCTCTGTCTCTCTCTCCCTCTCTCTCTTTCTTTCTTTCTTTCTATTTGTCTCTCTCTTTGTCTCTCTCTTCCTCTTTCTCTGTCTCTCCCAGTCTCTGTCTGTCTGTCTCTCTGTCTGTCTGTCTGTCTCTGTTTCTCTCTCTGTCTGTCTGTCTCTCTCCCTCTCTCTCTCTTCTTTCTTTCTTTCTTTCTTTCTCTCTTTGCCTTTGTCTGTATCTCTGCCTCTCTGTGTCTCTCTCTGTGTCTCTCTCTATGTCTCTGTCTCTCTGTCTCTGTTTCTGTGTCTGTCTCTCTGTCTCTGTCTCTCTCTCTTTCTCTCACTCTCTCTCTCTTCTTTCTTTCTTTCTTTTTCTCTTTGCCTTTGTTTCTGTCTCTGTCTCTCTCTGTCTCTGTGTCTGTCTCTCTGTCTCTCTCTGTCTCTGTCTCTCTCTTCTTTCTTTCTTTCTTTCTCTCTTTGCCTTTGTCTGTGTCTCTGTCTCTCCCTGTCTCTCTCTGTGTCTCTCTCTATGTCTCTGTCTCTCTGTCTCTGTCTCTGTCTCTGTCTCTGTCTCTCTGTCTCTGTCTCTGTCTCTCTCTCCCTCTCTCTCTCTCTTTCTTTCTTTCTTTCTATTTGTCTCTCTCTTTGTCTCTCTCTTCCTCTTTCTCTGTCTCTCCCAGTCTCTGTCTGTCTGTCTCTCTCTCTCTGTCTGTCCATCTCTGTCTCTCTCTCTCTCTCTTCTTTCTTTCTTTCTTTCTGTCTTTGCCTTTGTCTGTGTCTCTGTCTCTCTGTGTCTCTCTCTGTATCTGTCTCTCTGTCTCTGTCTCTCTGTCTCTGTGTCTGTCTCTCTGTCTCTCTGTCTCTGTCTCTGTCTCTGTCTCTCTCTCTTCTTTGTTTCTTTCTTTCTCTCTTTGCCTTTGTCTGTGTCTCTGTCTCTCTGTGTCTCTCTCTCTGTCTCTCTCTATGTCTCTGTCTCTCTGTCTCTGTCTCTGTCTCTGTCTCTCTGTCTGTCTCTCTGTCTCTCTGTCTCTGTCTCTCTATCTGTCTCTCTGTCTCTGTCTCTGTCTCTGTCTCTGTCTCTCTCTCTCTCTCTCCCTTTCACTCTCTCTCTCTCTTTCAAAGCCATGCTGAATTTTTCTATGACCACCACTATCTCAAATATCAGAAACAAGCACCCTCTCAAGCTCTGTGTGCAGGGTCAAAGCCCTTCTTGACCGCAGTGTGTCTGGTCCCCTTGGCCCTGTCTCTCCATCGGGTCAACAGAGGTTTAGCTGGTCAGTGCCTGTCTACTCCATCATGTCACGGGCAGCTCAAAGCCACTAAGGATGAAGGAGGACTGGTCAGAGGAGAGAGAGAGAGAGAGAGAGAGAGAGAGAGGTGAAGAGATGACCATCAGAAAAAGAAAAGAATTGTATCGGTCCAGCTTATGCTGGACAGACAGTGAAGACCTTTGAAAACTATGGTTAAAAGTTGAGTACAGTAACACAATGGAGAAAAATGACTCAACTCTTGCAGAGTGGAGCGAGAGAGGGGTCTTCCATTCTGTCTTGGTCTGGAGGCTGGGCTGGATAATCGTTTAACCCTTTGACTCCCACACCCTGTCCACCAGGATCCTGCATTGCCAACCATGCTAGCAAAGCAAAAACTTAACCCTTTGATTCCCTCACCCTGTCCACCAGCTTCCTGCAGGAAGCTGGTGGACAGGGTGAGGGAGTCAAATGGTTAAGTTTTTGCAGTTGTTGGATAAGGTGCGGGAGTCAAATGGTTAACAAGAAACACCACGAGGGTGCGAATGGGACACGGAAGACAAATGCCTCGAGACTCTCCCATGCACCCGACTCCACTCGATAGTCATTTCTTCAAGTAAAGATGTGTGTGTATGTTGGGGGGTGGGGGTGGGGTGGGCTGTCCATGTGTTGCATAACCTATTAATTAAGACACGGTCATTAGTTTCCTTGTTTAGAAACCGAACGGCAGGTTGGGGAGATGAGAAAACCCCGGGGGCATAGCCACACAGCGTGCACCAACCATGTCCAGACAGACAGACAGACAGACAAGGCACAGAGAGAGAGAGAGAGAGACACACACACACAACACAACACACAACACACACACACATACACACACACACACACTGACATACACAAACACACAACTGACATACATACACACACACAACACACAACACAACACACACACACACACAACACACACACACACAACACACACACACACACACAGAGGGAGAGACAGAAAGACAGAAGAGACAGAGAGAGAAAGAAAAGAAAGAGAGAGAGAGAGAGAGAGTTTCTGTAAAGATCTCATATTCTCATGTTGAAGTGTCTTATTGTTCCCAAGACGGTCATCTCTGTCTTGCTCTCTGTCACTGTTTCTCTGTTCCTCTGTCTCTGTCACTGTCTCTGTCTATCTATCTGTCTGTCTTGTGTGTGTCTGTCTTCTTGTTTCGGTCTGTTGTCTGTCCTGTCTCTGTCTGTCTGTCTCTGTGTCTCTGTCTTCTCTGTCTCTGTCTCTGTCTCTCTGTCTCTGTCTCTCTGTCTCTGTCTCTGTCTCTCTCTCTCTCTCTCTCTCTCTCTTCTCTCTCTCTCTCTCTCCTCTTTCTCCCCCTCAGTCTCAGTCTCAGTCATAGAGGAAAAAAGGAAAAATAAAAACAAATAGAAAAATTAACAATGAAAAAGGAGGATGAGGATGAAGAATACGAGAAGGGAGAAAAGGGAGAACGGAGGAGGGAGGAACAGAGGAAGCAAAAGAAGATACTATTAGATTTGATTTTATCAAGATTTTGCGCTATATAAATATTGTAATTATTATTTATTATAAAAACAGAAGGATAAAAACAGCAAGGACACAAACAAACGAACTGACAAACAAAACAAAAAGAAAAAAGCCCGGCTCATTTGACATATAACCATGTTTAGTGTGAACAACATCCTCGCTGGTTTTAAAGATATTGCTCTTTTATGTTTGTGCATAATGGCAAAGACACATTTTTGATGCAGCATTAGCAAAAACTATTTGAATAACATTCTTAGTTCGCTTTTTTCGAACGTGAAGCATCGGTGGTCTAGTGGTAGAATACTCGCCTGCCACGCGGGTGACCCGGGTTCGATTCCCGGTCGATGCAAGTTTTTTTTTTTTTTCCTAACTTGTATCAAAGACAATACTGCCTATTTTCTATTCTCTTTGCTTGTATGTAGGATTTCCACGCAGGTTTTCAATATTTGCCATTACGTTAAATTTTTTGATAATGAGGCAAGTTTATACTAAGGAGCTAGCTGTGATTTGATTCTGTCCTTTGTTTTTTATTAATTTATTAAAATTTATGCGTTCTTTTCTTTGAGGTTAAAATACACAGATACACGCGTCATTTCATTATAACCAAGACTGTCCCGGTGATAGACTGATAGATATAATGCTAGTATAAGATGCAAAACCCATAGGCCAGGTACGACCTTACGATCTGGCCAGCTCATGGGTTTATGTGCAGGCTTAAGGTTTATGCAATGAGCATTCTGGATCTTCTGGATCTCACGGCACAAGTGATGTCAGCGCATATGGAGTTAATTCCGAGCGTGGAGACGTCTTTTTGAGAAATTGAAATTGAAACTGTTTAATTTCTAGTTTCGTCTTTTACATGCCGCCAATGTGTGGCGTACTGAGATGGAATCTATATGTGACCTCCCACCACGAAATCAGTCTTAACTAGCATTTTGGGCATTTTGAGATATACATATCACTGGAAAGTGTACATTCTGCTGATTATTTTGGTACTTGAATAAAGCTTGTACTCAAACAAATGTAGAAGTTATGTATGTTTAAAGTCATTAAGTTGTATGGCGGCCATTTTGAGAAAACGGCATCTAGAGTTTTTGTGTGCTCTTCTAC